>JAPMOQ010043131.1:937231-968108 GCA_026543055.1 Argiope trifasciata | reverse complement strand
GAAGAGCAAACTTCCCATTTTGAGCAATGCCGAAGAGCAAACTTCCCTTTTTGAGCAATGCCGGAAAGCACTCTCTTGTGGCAAATTTTATGATAAAGATTACGTCGATATACAATAATATATACTTGTCAGAATCGATGGAATTCAGAATGAATTTCAAAGATATCACATACCAATTTCAAAGAATATTCATACATAAAATTCTTCTAAAAATATACGCTAAGCACAATTAGAGCACAGAACAAAGGTCTATAAAACACCAGTGGTAGGGATATTCAATCCTGGAACACAAATTTAACTAGTAGCAGGTTTGTAGAATGATGGAATTAGCTTTTGTATGGGTATTACTTTGTTTTAGTACCTGACACACTTTACTTTTAGATTACCTGTCCTATTTATACCACAAGTTACACGTGATGATGACATTTGTAACTCTTCTATAAATTTCCTATAAACTATATAGCAACACAGCCCTTTCAAAAATGTATATTAAGTATACTACAGTGATTCATCTTGCGTACAGTAATATGAAGTGCAAATCGCGCATAATTTCTGTATAGAGCTTAAATGGCCCTTGACGAAAGAGATTTATATTAACGTCCCGTATAAACAAGCGTGGCAAACTTGCTCTTAACAGGAAGAAAAGACAAAATGATTGGCGTTTGCTGAAGCTAAAGGTGAAACCTCTCACCCTTAAGAGATGGTTTATGGGTGTTAATATGAGGGAGTGTTCATCATTGGGAAGTTTTATAGTCTTTAACTGACTATTACTTTATCGTACGAGATCACAGATCACGCTCTTTCAAAGTACATGCTTGTTATTCCATGTCAGATATTTAACAGGACATATTTTTATGGTGAAGGTTGTTATAAATTTACATCCTGATGGATTTATCCAATAGGACTTGAAGACTATCCAAGTTTGATTATTTGTAAAAGATCTGAGTGTGTAATTGTTGCTCATTGTGTGTTCAATCTGTTTGCAAATAGCCCTCGTGTTGCTTTAAACGGGACGTTAATATAACTAAACAAACAGACAAACATTCTGTTTGCCACAACTACGTGGCAGCAGATTTGTACAGTGTATTAAGCGAAAACAAGAGTAATAATGCCTTCGGAAGAAATCACTTTTTATTTCAAAAATGTTCATCATCAATTCAATTTATAATGCTTAAAGACAATTTAACAAACAGGAAAAATAATATACGCCGAGCAGATAACAAACACATGCCTTTTAATACTAAATTAACAGAGTTTAAGTCAAGAGAGTTAACTATCAGAGGAATCAATTTACATAGTTAAAGCTATGAGAGCATACTATTCAGAGAAATTAAAGCCATGATAGCATTCTATATAGAGAGTTAAAAACATGAGAGCATTCTCTTCAGAGAGTTAAAAACCTGAGAGCGTTCTCTTCGGAGAGTTACGGACACGAGAGCGTTCTCTTTGGAGTTAGCATCAATGTCAGAACATCTTGTTAAATATCAAACGCCGGAAGTCACCTTCTACCCGATGACTTCCGATCACGTGATCAAAACCCAACGTCATGGAAAATTAGCTGACGATTTGCATAAATTGGGATGAGACAATTTATACTTTTTAGTTTACACATTCGTCATTAAAAAAATTATTTTTATACCTAAATATGCTTTTGTCCCGCAATTTTTCAGAATTAATCAATCGAAAATCGAAAGTCAATGACTCTTCAGGTGTCACCCATTTGCACCCTCATGAGGCACTTCAGATAAAAGCAGTTTACCGATTTTGAGTGGGAGGAATATACTTATCTTTAAAACTCCTCAACCTGCTCCCCTTCTAAGTGCCTTTTCCAAAAGCTAACGTCCCACGTCTTTTATCTCGTAGGTTCTTCCGAGAATTCCATTCTGCCCAAAGAACTCAACAAAGATTGCACTTGGTGATGGTGGTTTTTATTGTAATACTCATTTTAAGACTATCAGCGAGTTTTATTAACTTCGTAGCCATTTTGGCGATTAGGTCGTCGCTTTTTTGGCTTAGTAACATCGAATGCATTTAGTTAAAATTTCCCCAATATTTAAAATTTAACTTTAACGGAATCGGTTAACTACAAATTATTGCTTATGCAAATTAAAAGATGTATTTGTTGCCGTCTAGGTGATTAATAGTTTATTGGTAATCGGTGCCGGATTCCTGGCATAGGGGTAGCGTGTCTTCCTCGTGATCTTGGCGTCCTAGATTTGAGTCCTGGTTCGGGAATGGTTGTTGTTCTATCTGTGAGTAGTGTGAGTGTGCCCCCCTGTAAAAAAGGGCTGTGCAAGCGAACGTGAAGTATGAAGCAGCCAAGTCGTATGCTTGGCCTTAGTTGGCGTTACTGAAAAAACAATGGATGCTAATTTAGGCAGGCTTAAATCGCTGACATCTTTCTGTCAGCGGGTTTGTGAAGTGCCATAAATAACAACGCAACATTGGTAATCGGTTAATCACATCCACTGTAACATGTATTCTACAAAATAAAAGCAGAAGTGGAAATTATATTTGCAATTTACGTTTAAATGAAACATTTTTTCTACGAAACATCGAATATAACTTACTAACCTCTTTAAACTAAGTGCCTCGTTATATAAAGATTTAGTCATTCTATTCCCTATTTTAGGGACTTAATAAAGATAAATTCCTATTCGATGATGTCATTTAATGCCATTGCAGAGGGAGAAAGTGTTAAGAGGGTTTCATGTCTCGGAGAAGGTGTCAAAATGGTAAAACGCTAGTATGCTCATGCTACCTTTCAAAAGGGTTAATAATGACAAAAAATTGTAAAATAAAACAAATAATAAAAAATATGCATCGTGTTTCTTGCACCAGTGCACAAAAACAACAAGATGCAAACATACTTATTATGATTAGGGACAAGAATTTATCAAATACTGTTTCTTTTAATAAATAACCTGAAACGATCGCTATTGGACGATTCTATCTCATTAAAGTGTGAGATATTGAAGGATGAGCATATTTCCAGAAATCTTCATGCTTTGACCTTCATTTCATCCTTAGTAAATACTTTTTTTGGTCAATGTTTTTACACCCATGTGTGAGTACCCTACCATTTCTATTATTTTTTTAATTCAGTCCGCTAGTGATTCGAATTTACTTTATTTTTCAATATAAACTTCTCCTTTCATCTTTTCTCTCATCCCTATTTTGATGAATTGAACCATCCTAACGCATGCGCAAAAGCGCGGAGGATTTCAAATCCGTTGCCAAACAATACCACATTATGTCGCTGTTTTTATTTGAAAATAAATTTTATACTTTTTGGATATCTTTAATTTTCAATTGATTGTGAATTTGAAATAAAATTCATTCTCAGTTGAAATATTAACTAAAATTAATGCAATCGCAAAATATTATAGTCTTCTTTGAATTTTCTTTTTACTAAATTCATTACAAGTTTCAGTTTCCGGTACAGTGAATTTGTAATTAAAAATATCTATTGTATATGAGTGTAGATAGATGATGAAACTTGTAAACTTTCCTTGATTTATTTTTCCTTTTTTAAAAAAAAATATAAACACTTTAATTATTTTACAATTTTCTGATTTCCTTTAGTGTTTAATTTTTAATTCTAAGATTTTCAGATAATATTTATAGTGATTTCTGAAAACGATTTTAAATTTCTCTATTTCACTTTCGTCGTCATCATCTTTTAAAAACATATTTATTGTTTTAAATTCGAAATTATTTTTAAAAATTCGAATCGTTTGGCAAATGTTCATTTCCCTACGTTTTAGGAAAATCTCAATATAGTTTCTTTTTTCCGCGTCCCATTTTCCCAGTTTCTTAGAACGCTAGCTGCATTTGTTTTGAATTTTATTGGCTAAAAGAATTTTCTTGTCCTTGTCTCTTTCCTCTAAGCTCATTATATTGTTTTGGCGAAACTAGAAAGCCATTTGCTGTAAGCTTTAATAACATTATTTTCGGTAATTTTTCCCCTTTCATTTCTAAGGCGTCGCAGACGACTAAAATGGCGCATTTATTTTCTTGGCGAATTTGTTATGCAGAATTGAAGAACGCCCAAGAACGTCTTGGCGATTTTACGCTTCTTAATTTGTAAAGGACGAAATTAATGTCAGAAAAATGTATTATGAATGCTCTAAAAATGTTGATACTTTTTTACCCTAACAAGATACCACGATTAATATTTATTTTTGTTACTGCAAAAGTCTTTGCCAGAAGAGAACCACGAACATTTATTTTTAAATAACTAGCGGGAGCTGTCTCCCTAAAACTTTCTCGCATTTGATCTAAAAAAAAGTGTTATCTATCATTCTGTAAAAGATTATCGATCTTCGGTAAATTTGAGAACGAATTCCATTTAATTGACCATGATAGTTACTAAATATTACCTTTTGGTATGCATTTAGCATTTTTATTGATTGAGTTTTTTGGCAATTAATCTCTAGCATGCGTTAGAATAGTGTTCTAAAATCGAATTTATCGAATCTGTTTTTTCGGTGCCTTTTTCTCAATCGATTGAAACAAAAATAGGATTTTGTAGCTACACTTATAGCTACAAAATCGGGAATGAAATCTGATGTATTTATATAATTGCGTTTTTGAGTTGGTCACGTTTACATTTTTCTGAATATGCAAAATTGAATTCCTCGCTGGGTTTGACACAAAATTTGGTAGGCGTTTGCACTGTAAAAGTTACATTTGTGCGCAGAATTTTATCTATTTAACTCTTTTTTTCGTTTTGTGTGGTAGGGTATGGTGTGTTTTACTGGCACAAGGTCCCATTCAGGACAAGCTGCGCCATCCACAAGGATTTTTAAATTATTCCATTATAAAATGTGTAAATGAAAGAAGGGTGTATTGTAAAAATGTCAAAAGTTAAGAAGGTCTTTGATTTAAAATGATTTGGCACAAGAATAAAAATAAATCTCAAGTGTTAAATGCTATGAAAAAAAAACCAATGGCTTTTAAAAAGTCAAAAAGGTTTGAGTGAGGTTTCTCCCCCACTGGGTCTCGTAAATTTAAAATAGACGAATGAAAGTGAGTTAAATGATCTGAATTAAAATTAGGGCATTCAGTAAGAATATGTGCTATAGAATTGATCAATCCACAATTCGTACAATGAGGGGCCTTTTCCCCAAACAACAAATGTCTATGAGTGTATCTTGTGTGTCCAATACGTAGACGAATTAATTTTAGATTCGGGCCTCGGTTCGGTAAAACTGACCACATATTTATTTTTGGTTGAATGGTATGCAGTTTATTATCGATTGCACGTCCCAAACTTCCGGCCACTTTTCACAGACATATTTGTATGTAGCATGTTAATTGAAATTCGAAAATTGAAGCACATACATTGCTTCTGAATGGATTCTGCTCAAAATATGATAGAAATCTACAAATATGTGCATACTACCTTATGCCAAATTTCATCCTTCCATTTTAAGCATAAAAAAGATAATTTCTCTAATTCTATAGTATTAAGCTATTTTAATATAAAAGTAATGATTCAGATTATTCTTTCTGATGTGTTTTTTTATTATTTCTGTTGAAATATAGAATTTAATTGGAATATTTTGATAGGTATATTTTTCCATAAATCTCAGAGGAGCAACTTTTTAACTTTCTTTTATTTAAAGACAAAGTATTGCAATCATAAAATAAATAAATTGTACTTGGGATTTTGACAAAACCCCTGTTTCAAGCCTCCTTGAATCCGCAAAACTCATTTTTGGGATTTGTCTATCTGTCTGTGAACTATATAAAAAAATGTTTGAGATAAAGGGATAAGATATGTATGTACTCTCAACACCAAATATGTATATTTTCCTTATCAAATTTTGAACGAAATCCTTTACTGGAGTTTGCTCCCCTGTTTGTATGTCTGTGTGCAAGTGAAACAGTGACGATAAAAAGAGCTAGGTGGATATATTTATCTTCTTAAAGTAAAGATCCGTTACAAAATTTGAAGCAGATCTGTCTACATAAACGTTGCTTTATTTGAGTGTCAGGCGATGGAAAGCAAGGAAAGGTTTGCACATTCAGACGGATTTAAACGCTATTTTATAAAACTGCAGCAACATGGATAAATGAAATTTGCAATGTGATCTTGTTACTTGAGCTGTAGTTCTAGCTCAATATTGGTTTCAGAAGTTGGGGGAAAAAAAGTATCTAAAATGTTTACTAAGTTTTTTTTTCTCTATGTTACAAAGTGCAAAACACGCGTATCCGAATCCTGTAAAACAAAATACAAGCACTTCCGGCTTACTCTGACTTGCTCAACATCCAGTTTTTATGAAACAGGGATAACACCATTGGTGCACATGTGGTAAAAAGGTTTATGAACTTCAAATTGCCTTTTCAATTATTTAATCTTAAAAGTTACTTGAAATTATATACATTATGTGCAATAATTTTGCTTTTGCTGTAGTTTATAAGGCTACTTCGGCACCTTCTATCCTTGCTCTCCATCGCCTGGCACTCAAATAAAGCAACGTTTATGTCAATTATCAGACAATGCACAACAGCGCCATCTGAAGGAGTAGAAATCTATAACGCCATTATTAAGAAACATATGAGAAAATTCCTGGAATCAACACATTAAAGGCGGGAGTCTTAGTACTACGATTTGATGGGCGTTACCTAGCATACTTTCGTCAAGATCCACCAACTTTAATATGTTAATCTCTCTGGTTTCATCTTACTGACACCAATATTTTCATTCATAAAATTTGCCGTTAGAAAGAATATTTTTTTAAGAATTGCTTAATACATTTATTAGGATAGCTCATATTTCTATTAATTTTCAGATTCTGAAAAGATTTCGGAATCGCTTTGACGCAGGCGTCAGAACGAATTTATTTAGTCAAAAAGGGGTGAAAGGAAAGTTAAAAGGAGATGTTTACATTCTGCAATAGGATGAATTCGGAGTATTCGGAAGTAGGAAGCATAATAACCGCTCATCTTTCTGCGTATCAGCCCTTAGTTCAGAAGTGCCAGTGTCCAAAAATGCTAATCTTGGAATCATAAACCTATCGGTGACTATATTTTACAGTTTAATTTGTACCTTCATAGATTAATTATTGTCAAATATTTGCACATGCGAGAAGAAATTTAAAATGATTTAGGATTTTCCCTCTAAATAAAACACAAATATTGACAATTTCACTTAAAACCTCCAAAAAGGACAACTTACCTTTGTATTAAAGTTAAATCAACACTTCTCCCTGAGGTGCAGTTTAGGTGTTTTCCAAGGTTCTTTTCACCAACAAAAGATATGTTATTCTTTCATCGAATTATCCTTGACTACTAGGCTGAGTTAGATATGTTTAATCTTAGTGGGATTAGAATCATCCACTAAAAAAGAAAACCAAAAAAGCAGCGTTTATCATCTTGAAGGAGCTCAAATGCTTACTGTTATTTGTTTTCGCCAGAAAGTGAATGAAAATTCAATAAAACTGAAACTGGCTGGCGCAAATTTCAAATTATCATGCGAGATAATTTGTGCAACATTTGAGAACAACCGTACAACGTTTGAGAACAAAAATTGCATGTTTCAATCACCTCTCCTTCCATGAAATGTTGAAATATCAAAATCATTTTGAATAAAAAGTTACTGTACTTCATACCATGATCATTCTGAAAATGTATTTTTAAATAAAACTGTCAGATGGTTTTAATTTAGAAACTAATCTAAAACTTTCAAGATTTAGAATATTTTCTCCTACTTGTGGTCCCGATCAGAAGAAAAAAAATTCCTATAATTTATGAGTTCCAGCAAATCATGCCTTTTAATTTCTACCTTCGAATTTTGAAGCTTCAAAAGCCCAAATCAAAACATGATATTCTCACATGATAATAAGCCTATTATCGCATGGAATATACGTTCTGTTTTGTTGCATCTTTTTGAGCTTAATACTGACTAAAGTTCAATACTGATTCACCAGCTTTAGTTTCAGCAACATCCATTCATAAAAGAAAGAATTCCTTTGCTCTTTATTATTCACCCATGAAGTTTTAGAAGAAAGCGAGACAGTGAATTATGCTTATATGAGAATTTTTTTAAAAAACTTGTATGAATAGACTGAGTGTTCATTGTTTTCGGTTCTGGCGACATTTACTCAAAATATTTTCATTCCTTGGTTGTTATGTTTATTTAAAGTTTTCTGTCATTTGAGTGTTGAAACTGTGCATGATGGGAAAAAAATCTTGTTAAGTTTGAGTTTAAACATGAAGAGAGAGTATATTCACCTGCTTCAGTTTCGGTGGCAGCAATTCAAAATATTTTTTTAATTCCCCATGCCTGCCTTCTTCGTTGAGAGAGGCGTGTGTTTTTTATCTTCATCACGGCACAGGGGTGGACGTGAAGAATCTTGGATCACCCCAGGTTCTTCTTTTTTATCCTTCATCACCCCTCCTTGTCTACCGCAGACAGACGATAGACAACAATGGCGACCCGCTTCGTTTTTTCCGTTTACCATTTATTTTCTCTTCATTAGCTCCACATCTAGTTCATAGCCTCCACCTCGATTCACATTAGGTTGCATTTAAGGCTCTTTTTAGATCCCTGCCGCTCCACTAACTGCTAATTACGGTTGTGAGTAATTTGTTCTCGCTTTGAGTGCGGTGCTTTCTTCTGGGATGAGCTATCCACCTTTCATTTAATGACACTTACAGGAGTATAACTGTTCATCATCTTTTTTTTTTTGGCCACTTGGCGAGATTTAGGCGTATCCAATGCTGAAAATATGACTTCCTTTGACAGTTGTATCATTGTTATAAATAAGAAGAAAGCTTGGTTGCTGAATGTTACTGGTAATTAGTAGTTACACCCTTATAATGTATATATCTTGAATACCTTATTAATAAATATTTGCTACATACAGTGCCTGAATAAATTCATTGTATGGTAGCCTGTACTCGGCGCGTTGCTGACGCAGAAGAAATAGTTTTGGAAATATCATTTGAAATTTAAAATAACTGTCTTATTTAATTAAGAATTATAGAAAGAATAGCATTTATTTTCGTATCTGAGAGGAATTCATTCATTGAAATTGATTGATATATAAAAGAGAAACGTAAATAATATTAATTCTATTTTTTAAATCATTATTATTCCAGATTTTAGGGTTGGCAATATTTTTTTTTTGTTTTTCCATCTTCAGCAGAAATAAATAAGTGTAAGTAATAAGTATTCAAAGTTTTATCGCAATCAAATAAGCGGTACGGCAGGGAAAAGAGACCTACAGACAAACATTTATTTTTATTTATATAGATTACTTATTAGATAATCTTACTATGCCTATAACCATCCCGAAACTGCAAAAAATAAGTCTTCAAAGTTTCATCGGAATCGGATGAGTCGTATGTCACCACATAAGAGACATACAGACAAACATTCAATTTATATAGATTACGTAGATTCCTGTTGGACGACTACCTGTTGCAATGGTTCTCATGACAAGATTTGGGCGGAACTCTATTCCAGTCTTCACTGATCATTGGCTTTAAAATCTAAAACTCACCCTTACGTCAAAAGTTCATATATAATATTGATAGATAGATGGATAGATATTGCGTAGAAGTCTTTATCCTTTATGGTTTATATACTTGTGCTATCTATAAGCAGTGAAAGTGGTCCCTCCAAAACTTTCTCGCATGTTCTCTAAAACACTTCTCATGCCAGAGAAAGACTTACACGACATTAGCGTATAATAGTAATATTAACTTTTGGAGTGAATTTAGCATTTTTACTATATCTGTTGTCTATTTCGTGATTAATCCCTACCATAGAGATAATAGTATCCCAAATTTGTTCATAATTATGATGTGAGCTTATGTTCAGAGATCCGGATGGACGGACTTCCTCTAAAAAGATTTTATTCACAATTTAATAAAAATCTTCAAATTTGATGTAAAGATCGTATATCCAACTTCATTTGTCTAGCTCAAAGTATGTTCGAGTTAACTTTGTCACAGGCAGACGGATAATTTCCAAAAATGTGTTTTTTGAACTCAAAGAAGTCTAAAACGTGGAGATTCATCAAACCCTTGCGTTCGATTTTTTTATGATTATTTTCTCTGTCCTACTTACGCGATAAAATAAAATGAATTATAATAATAATAATAATATAAAAATGAGTTTATTTTTACAGTAAAGGAAAATGATCAAAATGAATCAAACGAATATACAAAAATGCAAGATATTATTCTCACTGTAGAGGTATGCCTCTGGCAGTCATTCCTAAATTACACTTTCTCTCATGATAAAATACGAAAAAAAGTTAGAAATTCATTATTTCTTGAGTTAATAAGTATATGTAATATATATGGCTTCAGAATTAAATTGGATCTTTCGCCGACTTATTAGAATTAAATGTCTTTAAAAAAATACTTCCCAAATTAATCTTTTCTATTCATTAAAAATGTATCATTCACTTGAAGCACCTTTTTAAAACGAAAGACTCAAACTTTTTTTTATTCACTTAATGCTTCCACTTTGGATAATTGCTTGAAAAAATTTCTGAAGAAAACCATCGATGAAAAAACTCCACTCTCAGTAGCATTAACCTATTGACCCACATCGCTGTGATGGAGGTACTTGATGTCACCCTTGATGAAAGTGAGACTTAATATTCTAATTTTTTTTCATCACTCTCTGGCATACTCGAAAAAAGAATTTTGATTTCCTGAGCCGGCATCTTACATATCGGGTTGCTAGTTAATGACTCTCTCTCTCTGTTTTCCCCCCATTGTTTAGTTTCACTTAGGTGCTTCAGTTCTCACATGGGCTGCGGAGATCACGTTTCTTGAAAAAGTCTTCATTGCCCGCTTTATTGCTCTAATAAGGATGTGTGCCTCTGTGCATTTCTACTGCTCTTGATGAATTGGGTTGCTTGACTTGTGTGGCTTCCCAGTTCCGGTTGCAGGGAACTTCAGCTTCCCCAAGTGAAATTCGGCAATTAGAGTAACAGACGATGTTTTTCAAAATGGTAATGTTGTGTTTGCATGGGTGCATCATAGGCAATACAAAGAAGACATTCTTTTTATGGCTAGTCCCCATTTCCGTTTGCAAAACGGCCAAGTGGAATTCGACTTTTAACTTTTATGTAACTCGGAAAGCTCCAAAAACGTTCTTACAATTCATACATTTCCCCGCATTCAGTCTTGAATTGATATGGGGTCATTATCTTAAGAATATTACGTTTAGTTATGCACGTAATGATTGCTTATTGTTCTTGTGTGGCTGCCTTTTAAGTAGAATTCAACCGGTCCTTATAAAATGGAGCATTTCAAAAATATTTTTAATAGTCGAATAAGCATCTTTTATTCTTATTTTTATTTACACCAATGGCGTTGTTTAGTCTGCTGGTGTCCATTATAAACAAACCACAGAATGTATTCATTTATGTCTGGTTCTCTCTTATGCAGCTCTAAATGGGTATTCAGATCACTCTATGTGGCCTAAAATTTTCCCAGAGCCGTACAAAATGTGTCAAATCTGCATTTGGGAATATTCCTTTAGGTTCTACTCCTTTTCTTTATTGTTAATAATTCTATCAACCTAGACGTGATTTAAAAATCTTTTACAGCTTTAATAAGAACATTTTTACATTATTGATGAATGAGTATGCTTTATGTGTGTTGATTTTCCGTTCCTATTGCAGGATACTTCAGTTTCTCGAATACAGCAATTAGAAGAAAAAAAATGGCAGCTTAAAGCTTTACTATAAAGCATGAAGATATTCTTTTAATGGTCAGTTGCGCTTTTCTATCTTCAAATGGAGTACGATACATACCTTTTAAAGCACAGAATGTTCCAAAGTTGTTCATCATAAACATTTCTTTGATTATGTCTAAGTTCGTCACGTTGCATTTGCTTACAAGAATAAACACGCTGTTTTTATCGCTATTATAACTCCAAAGGGGAACTGAAACCCCACTAAACATTGCAGAACCTTCCAAAAGCTGTTTCATGTTCATGCTTTTTACAAAACGAGTTTGAATAAGTATAACTTCTACATTCCCTTTTATGGTTAGGACTACCATCACCATCTGACCCAAGGACTTCCCAAAATCTTCTTATCTTGTCTTAAATATTATAGTAATTATCCATAAGGTTATGAAAGCTACTGTTGTCAAAAGATTTCCACAGTGTATTTTTAGTTTTATATTTGCCTTTTTTGACAGCCAAAATGTGTTCTTCCTTAGTTATGCATGTTTGGTTTCAACTTTTAGAAGGGTGATAGTTAACATAAAACCTCGTTGAGAATGTATTACGTGGATGAATGTGATGTAATTGTTTGAAAGAAATGAAAATTGATAATCTAAATATGTTCAATTTTTTCATTCCTTTGATTGGGTTTAAAGTGAGGATTTACACTTTTGAACGATTCGCACTTCTTAATAAAATCAATTTTTCAATTTCATCTTTTAAAATATGCTACATTCCACGAATTACAGAAATGTGCAACGTATAAAGACGTGTATTATAAGGATTAATACTGGAAGCTTATAAATTTATTTTAAAATATGATTAACAGTGCCGCCTATGATTAAAAAAAGACACTCTCTAGCACCCAATTTTTTTACTTCTTCCGTATGAAGAAAGTATTGTAATCTTCAAAATATTTGAAACTTCACATTTTGAATAATCTCCCAAGTTTCAAACTTCCACAAAAACAGCAACAGATGCGTAGGGAAAACTCATTTTTGGAATTGTCTGTCTGTCTGTGAATTTGATAACTGAAAAATGCTTTAAGATGGATGGTATTAAGTATATGGACTTAGCTGAAGTTTATAGATTTCCATGGAATTTTAAAAGTAATCCATTCCCAGAAAGTCTATCTGTCCGAAGCAGATGGATAAAAGTTGGTACATAAATTTAGCATCTAAAGTTGGGATACTTATCAAATTTTTAACTAAATCCATCAATGGATTGACTGTTTGTCTAGATATGCCTAGGTAGTCTCCTGTTTTAGATCCAAATTTATCATATGCGAATGCTGATCTCTATTCTCAGAGTTAAATCTAAAATTGCATGAAATTCAGATCTGGAAATATTTTTAATATTTTCAATAACTGTATGCTGTTTCATTTGAATATTTGATCTGATAAAATATTCAAATTAGATTAAACATTTAAAGTATAATTATTTAACAGAATTTGAAACTAAATCCAACGGTGGACGGGCCAGCTGCCTAGATCTTTCCAGGCGATCTGTTCTACATCTATATTTATCATATGAGAATGCTGATCTATGATCTTCAATGAGATCTAAAATTATATACAGTCGCACTTCAGAAATATTTTCAATAACTGTGTGCTGTTTCGTTTGAAGCTTTGATCTGACAAAATATTTAACATAACATAACGCCATCCTGTGCCCCCGGTGCCTATAACACTAAGTTATCTAACCGGTTAGAAGGGCGCAAAATGGAAGGAATTGTAAAAAAAAAAGGGAAGGAGATAAAACAATAAAGAAAGAGACGACAAACCATACAGGTATCTCCAGAGAGAATCCCATTGGTGTCAAATCCTACACGACTGGATTCAATTTTTTGATGAGGTAATAACTAGATGGAGGGAACAATAATGCTTAAACAAATACTGACTATGGGTTAAACATATAGGGAAATGAGAATGCTAACTAAAAAGAAGAGATTGATAAATTACATTGAGAACATCTGTGTGACATGTATCAAAAAATAAACAATCACTGTAGTGTCAAAATCTGTAGAGTCCGTCTGGGTCCTGTGGTTTTGTTTTCCTTTTTGAGAACTGCACTTTTAAGGGACCTTTGAGCACTTTTGAAATTATAGTTTCTGCTGATTATGATTGGTAATTTGGTTTCAGCTATTGTATAGCCCTGAAGAGGTCTTTGTATTTGTGAATATGGTTTATTATGGAGTGGATCTTGCTGCATGAAAGGGTATTCGATGCAACTCTCCTGTACCATTCTTCCTCAAGACGAGGTTCTGGCTTTCTCATGTGCCATGAGAGAGTCAGCAAGCATTCGGTGGCATAGTGAATTAGGGATCCTATCTCCCCACAGCTACAGCATGGAGAGATGGCCAAATGGAATCTGTGTAGGTATGTTGGGAATGGGCCGTGTCCAGTGAAGAAAGGCAACAAAATATTTAACATGGATTTATGATCTAAAATGTAAATACTTATCAAATTTAGAGCTAAATACATCAGTAGACTGACCGTTTATCTAAATATTTCCAGATAATCTATCTAACATATTTTAAATGATGAATTTAACTTATGAGAATGCTGATCTTTGTCCCACAATGAGATCTTAAAATTGAATGCAATTAAGCTCTAGAAATATTTTCAATAACTGTGTGCTGTTGAAGATTTGATCTCGCAAAATATTTAACATCTGAAATAAAAGAAAAATGCGTAAATAAATCTGCGTAAATACTTATCAGAATTTGGAACCAAATCTCTACCTGTCCAAGTGGTTTGTTTTAGATTAATCCCTTCCCATAAAATAACGAGTATAATACACTCGTCATTGTGCTATGTGGCATGACGAGCTATATTCGGCATGCGACTGAAGTTGCTGTCGAATATAATAATAAATTTTAAAATTTCTTGTGTATTGAATTCGGAGACTCTTTATTACTTATGTTGATATCATATATCGTTTGATTGTCTTGGTATAAGTTACGGCCAAACTATTAGTAGTCATTCTAATACATTCGTTCAATCATTCTAATAAACATTTAGCCTGAACATCTGACTTACTACATGCTAAACATGCAGTGAAATAAACACCTTAATAAATAAGAGTAATGACGATCAAGATGATCAAAGTGATTCACAAAATTCAGAAAATAAGCATACATTTAACTGATACTGATAATAAAACTAATGATAGTGAAATATTACCAAGAAGACGAAAATGTGAATAGTGACTAATAGGTGATTTTTGTAAATACTCTGGTGTTGTAGACACATTATGTGCCTGAAATTATTTTTTAAAAAATAATAATTCCAAAGTACCTAGAAGTAAACGCAAAAACTAGGGACTAGAGATTTTTGAAGAAACGTTGAATGCGAACTTACAAATTACAATTACATTCATACCAATAATACAATTTTAATTAATAATTATAAATTAGTTAGAATTATAAAATAAATAAGTTTTCTTAAATAAAAATTAAATAACTATTTCACCCATAATTTTTGCATTCCTAAATCTTACTGGAAGGATTTAAATATTTCTGACGAGAATTCTGATGTCTGTCTCGCAATTATATCTAAAATTATATTTAACTGAGCTTCAGAAATGCCTTCAATAACTATGTGCTGTTTACATTTGATCTGACATACATATCCAAGCCTACATTACGCCATTTACACGTTATGTGTTAAATTGTGTGAATTTCTTGTAACTTTTAAGCATAAATTCAGATAAATAAATCCAAACTTTGACTTCTTGTATCAGATAGATCTCGGTTCACGAGTTATGCAATAATTTTTATTTTCACGAATAAAAGTGAAAGGAGAAAGCACCTGCTTATAATCAGATTTCATGTAGAGAAAGCAGATGTTAATGAATTTAAAATTAAATTGAGTGTAAAATAATAGCTTTCTGACCACTTGAAAATAATCACTAGACAGTTCAGTTAAATTCATAATAATTTTGATTTATTTGTGCCGTTTATATTTAATCTTTGATTGATTTATCATAAATGCATGATACTTCAACGTTGATTTATTGATTTTTTTTTATTGATGCATGCAAAGATGCAAATATTTTATATCTGTCTCCTGCGAATAAGCAGCTGTCTGTGCAACTTAACTTCAACCGTTTCTTGTGTAGGTGGTAATCTTGTAAATATCAACTCGCCCTGCATGCTACAATTTTTCCGGTGCTTGAGTCACGCACCTTTAAATTAATTTAGCCTTGTACTACATCTCTCTATGCTGAAGTAACTTCGTGTCTTAGCTGTGTTCTTTCATCTCTTTTATAAATAGATGAGAGAAGGCATTGGGGAGATTTCAGGAGAAATGCTTTGAAATTCTGTTTTAGAGAATGAATAAATAATTTTAAAAATTTAATTATTTTCTTCAAAAATTTGTAATTTAAGGTATCCGACTACGTTCAAAGATATTTTTTTAATTGAATTTTTTTAAAAACTATTTAAAATTATAGTTTTTAGATATGTTGTCAATTATAACACGAAATACTATAAATACAACAAAATTATTTAAAAATATATATTTTGAGAAATAGGAAAATTTGTAGCAAATTTTAATGAAACTTAATCAAAATGGTTAACATTCTATACAAAATAATAATGCAGCAATTCTCTATTTCTTTGTCCACAAGTTATAGAATATAATGTTGAATGAAATGAACCCAAAATCTAAGGAACATTTTGAGAAGCAAAGAAGCTATAGGTGAAAATATACGTATGTATGCATTTTTTCCATAAATTTACAATTTAATTTTTCTAAAAACACCTATAAATGAAAAAGTATTTCATCCACAATAAAACATTTGGTTCATTTTATTGTCCATGTTATTTAAAACACACGCTGAAATTTTTAAGAGAATACCTCTATTAGTTTTTGATACATCATGTAAACGGTGGAGAATTTTTATGAATATTAAATTTTTGAGAAAACTGAAATAAAATACAAATTTTAGCTAAAAATTATGTGGCACTGGATAATAGGTCAGTCCATTCTTTTCCTAGAAAAGATAAACTGTTTTGGAAAGATGAAAGTCTAAACTATAAGAAATAACAATATAAAGAAATTCACTAATGTGGTCGATAACCAGTGTTTTTAACGTAGTCGGATACGTCGTATAATAACGTAGTCGGATACCTTAATGGTATCCGACTACGGATACTATCTACCATCCTTAATACTTACTGAAAAAATTGTTTGGCGTTTTCGTAGGAAACTAAGGAAGAATTCGAGGTGTGGCAAAAATTGAAGTTTCGAATTCTTTTTAATTTAAATATATCTTTAATGATATGATGTTGCCGCCATGAAATGATTTTTTTTTCTTCTGATTTTTACTTGAATCGTAATTGAAAAAGGGTGCAACATAAAAGATTTTAAAATTTCTGACTTTGATAAGAATTTTTTCGGTTAACTCTAGAATGCATGACTTTTTGTTTTGTTTTTCAAATATATGTAATATGTTTTGAAAAGCTGTATACAATTTAGGAAAATTATTTTAAAAAATGCTTGAATATTTTTATTAAATTAATTGTTTTAAAAAAATGTGCCAAGTAATTATATTATGCATTAAATGAAATTCTAATAGCGCGTATTGCATTATAAAAATTCTATAAAAATAAAACATTTTTTTTAGAATTGTAGTTTTAAAAACTATATATATGTTTCTATTCCCTGTCATATATTTATTTTGTCTCTGTGTCAGTTAGAAACCAAATTATAACAAACTATTGACGTGTAAATGATGCTTGTTTATAAGTATTAAAAAACTTGTAATTCATTTTTTGAATAACGAGTTTTTTCATAATTCTACTGTACGAGTGTTGAATATCTAAAACCAATAATGATATCTTAATAAAATTTGTAATGAAGTATGGATTTTATGATGAATGTTCTAGAAGTGGATGTATAATTGTTTAATGTAAATATTGTTGAAAAATTCCAAAATTTCAGATTTCATCATACAATACTCACAAAAATTTCGTTTTTGAATATAATTCTTAGGGAATAGTTGGTTACATTCTAAGATATGTAATACGTGTAATATTAGAAAGAAGATGAGGAACTTTTACATTTTTTTTTCTAAAACAATCTTAGCTTTTGTGAATAAGACTAAAATTTACATCAAAATATGCTTTTTATTCAAACATTATATATATATTTAAATAATTCCAGTTTTATTCATCATTTTATCCTCATATTGATTAAAAAACAAGCATTTAAATACTTTTTTTAGTAGACGGATATATTAAATTATGTTAATCAGTTCCATATGCATCTAAATACAAAGTGAATTTTCAGGCACTAGGAAATATATAATAAGAAGTCTCAACATTTTTTTTTGGGGGGGGGATATTTTAAAATTATAACAACTTCTAACGTATATTTAATATACGAGAGAGTAAAAATCAAAGCTAAAACCTAGCATTGTTTTTGCCAATCTGTACTTTTATGTAACAGCATTAAAATTTTTTTTAATAATTATGTTGGCTAGAAAAACATACGAGTAAAAATTAACACATTTTCTAAATAAACAGTCCTTCCCAAGACCTTCCACGCTTTAATCTTAAATGTAAATACTCTATTCTAGATATAAATTATTCATCATATATTCACCTGGGAATAGATGAAAAAAAAAATGCTAGTATTTACTTCCTGTACCTCCTAAACTTTAGCATAATTGCCACATTGCATGATGTATAACTCCATCATTAACCTGTAATTTTCCCACCCCGTCATTCTGAGCTCTCTAACTGTAACCACAAGAGGAAAATAAGAAACAATTTTGTGTATAAAATCTTCTTTCAATTAGATATATATAATTTTTTCCTTTTTCGACACTAACGCGCTTCGTATATTTTTCAAGGATGCTGCAGCACTATCTTCTAGCTAATTAACCGTTTTGGTCTTCTGTTTCTCAATGGATTTTTTTTTTTCTTAACTCCGCCATTTCATCTGGGTATAATCTTTTTTTTTTCTCTATCGAATGCAGAGGTGGTAAAGATGTCCGAAGATTAAAAACCTCATATTACTTTTTCCTATTCTTAAATTAATTACTAATTAGTTTGGATTCTTACGACTTTTTTTTTGGCCCCCATCGAATTTCGGATTTTCCTAATCATCGTTTTGATAAAGATGTCCTTGTGATTGTTATAGGGCGGTTGTGGCATACTTATCTTTAGCTGCAGATGAATGGTAACGCTGTGCTACAGATGGATTGGTGGATGTATTGTGCAGAAAAGATTTAAACTCTTATTTTTTGAGTGTAATCATTTATTAATTATTTCTATTCCCATTTGGATTCAAAATCGATGTAATTTTGTTTTTTTCATCTTTTGTTGTGGAGTATAATTTTAAAACATTCATTTCGCTAATGATTTTTAAGTGAATTAAAAATCTTGGGTAGTTTTGGTTTCTTTTGTTGGCGGATTACTTCGGTTAAATTGAAGGAAATGAAAAATATTAAATTTGTTCTTGAAATGAAATATCTGGATTTTTTTAAAACATTGATTAGATTATTATTTTTCTTCTGAGGTTATGATCATTAGTGAATATGGCATCAGTAATAATGTACCAAAAATTATTTTTTCATTCTTTCTCTGTTTAGTTTATTGGTACAATTGGGTAACGTCGATCAAAGAGCGCCAAGAAAAAATGTAGCCAATTTGGCGATTTCAGTAATCAAATACATCGCATGTGGTTCGCACGCTCAAACTTGTTCATAGTAAATAATAAAGCACTTGAGTTTATTTTTGTTGTTTGGCTGAATTTTTTCTTGGCACATTAAAACCGAATTGTACCAGTTTATTAATTTACAGAATTTTAAAAGTTATGACATGGTAGGAATGTAAACAAAATAAGAAAACAGCTGCAATCGTTGATTTTGTAAAGTATAATGCAATCTTAAATTATTATTGCAAAATTATTGAAACTATTAATAAATTCTTCATTCGTAATTTTATTCATCACCATTAAATCTGTATAGTACAATTTAAAATGTTCTCGAATTTGTTAGATTGTCACTATCACTCTTATTTCTTATGGTGAGATTTTATTGAGATAAAATTCTTTTTTAAGGAACTTCTTATTAAAAATACCATGCAAAAATCATGAGATTTTCAGCAACAATATTGGTCCGAAATTGTTTGAAAAGGATGTAAGTGTACAAACCTTCATGATGCCATAATGATTTAAGTATTAAATTTATGAAAATCTTTTTTTTTTTTCATTTTCATGTATTCTTTAAGTTTTTACTGCATAAATTTGTGCAATGCAACAAAATGCCTGAAAGAAAAAATTTATTGTATGAAAATTTTCAAGGTCGCTGAAAAGCATTTTTTCTCTAGTTCTCACTTTTGTTCGGGCTAACCCTGTTCAGCAAATCAGAACAAGTCACCATTTTATTAAGGTGCATTTAAAATGTCAAAAATGATGAAAACTCCAGAATAAAACCCTATAAATTTATTCATTATTTGAAGAAAATGAATGAAATAGATTATGAAAATTCATAATTCCTTCGTTTTTATTTTAGTTACGTAATTTTTTTGTTTTAGGAATTGCTTTTTTAACAATTATGTAAGTAGGGAAATTAAAATTAATGATATTCCAACTTATACAAATCTATAAAAAATATTGTAAAAGAAAAAAAAAAGATAAGTTCACCAAACAGAATTCATATATACACTGTTTGATTTAATCAAAAGATCTCAAGTATTCTAATACCTATATAATTTTGCTTGTACATTACAGACATTTCAAACAATTATAACATATTGAGCATCCAATCTAATTATAATTATAATGAGTGCTCAGTATGATATAATTGTTTGAAATGTCTAATTTTCATTTGGGTTGTTAAATTTTTAGTGCATTTTTTTTTAAATTGATATGTAGATTCTTGTCTTGCCATTCCAAGGAAGGCCAATATACCGTATAAATCGAATTTAAATGCTTTATTTTTATCGCATTAAAAATATTGAAATGTAGATTTGTTGCTTTGTCTTACCAAAGAAGGAAAATATACCATATAAATCGAATTTAGATGCTTTACTTAGTCTTATAAATGATCAAAATTATGCCATAAGTACAAACCCCATTCTATACTTTAATCATTTGTTTAATATGAAAAGAAATGTTCTAATGAAGCCATCTGTGTAGTCCCGAATCAGGCCGGTTTTGTCAGCATTTCAAGAATATACTTAAGAAAGAGAAGAAAAAAAGGGCTCTGCAAAACAATCGGTGAACAGTAGCATGGGGGGGGATCTCTTTTCACCAAGAGGGGGCCACCTCTGCACCAGAGCAACCCTCCTTGCCCGGTATCTGAGCAGACACTTAGCGGGAGTGAGACAGTATCTCAACCCACCTATTTAGCCTCATCTGGAGAGCGGTTATTTCGGTCGGGGCTTCTTCCTCTTCTCTTGGAGGGATGCCACTCACCGAGGGCAATGTTACGTAACTCTTATCGCGTGACGCTCACGAGAGCCGCCATCTTGCTTTTTTCGATAATGGATCGAGTAGAAACACGTGGAGGCGCGGCACCCACGTGTCTGCGCGATCGCACGACGCATGCGCTGAACGGTTTACTGTTATGTCTGTGTCTGCATGGTGAATTTTGTTTGAACTGTCTGCTTTGGATAAATTGTTGGCCTTGTTTAAAAGATCGCTTTTTCTTTCCAATTTTCAAAATCGGATATTTTTAGTGATTAATTTAATTTAATCTGTATGAACTGTTGTTAAGTAACAAATTAATACAGCAAATAGATAGTCAATAGAACATTCAATTTTGGGTTACCTTTAAGAGAGTTTCATTCTCCCCTATATTAACCCATTAAAATGATGAAATATTTTAATAAGCCATGAATTTTCCCTTGATCAAGGCTTATTTACACATTAAAGGCGGGGACTTTGAAGAAAGTATGCTAGCTACAGTCGAGACAAATCGTAGTACTTAGACTCCCGGCTTTGATGTATTAAAATGTTCATAAGATTGTATTTAACTTAAAAACCCTTTAGCTTATCAGATAAATTTAATTTGATTCATGAATTAATTTGGTTAAATAGTAATAAACAAATCAAGACGTACCGTTTTCTGGAGGTAAGGAACTGAAGCATCTAATCTTCTATATTATTGAAAAATGTGTTCGAACTAATGCCAGTCTACATAGTTTCATACAAGGATATCGATGAAGTTTGTGAGAAATATAATTCCTATGACCCTAGAAAAGGTTAATGTATATAAAAGTAACAATAAACAAAATGTTAAAAAAAAGAGAAATCTTAATATTCTCAAAAAAAATTTAATATGTTAGTTGATTTTTCCAAATTAACCAACGAAATTTGAAATAAAAAAAGCCGCCTGCTATTGCAACTGGTACAATAGCAGGAAAATTTTTAAGAATAATGTTCTAAAATTTAAACGATACTTGATTTTAATTTAAATAATTTCGAGTGTACGTTATACATATACATTAAACACGCACCCGAATATATCTTATCGCATAGATTATACCATACTTTTAAAACTAAATTTAATCATTGTTTTTAAAAAATTCATTCCTGCTCACATTTTCCTTCACTACGGATACTGTAATTAGCCCGCACACTCCAGATTTTTGTATATTTAATTTGGTTTGTTTGTGACCAATTAAAGAGAAAATTTCAATTATTTTAAGAGATCATTTTTCTGAATTTTCAACACTTAGTACTCTAAATTGATGTGATTTTTTTAACGCAAATATGGGTTCATGCCTCGAGTTTCGGAGGCCGCTCAATCCTTCCAAAGATACTGCGAGGCTGACCATCGTAGAGATTTTAGAGACTTAGGCATAAAACTTTTAGGTTTATTTTATATGTGAGAAGGGCTAGTAAGAACCGAACCATGTCTGAGACATAGCACTATCATATGTTTCCCTCACACCCACTCAACACTTCTAAAAATAAAGTAATATGTATTTTATCCCTTTTTTTGAGGGGGAGGGACCTGGGTATTTTCAGGGCCCGAAACCTAATTGGGGTCCACGTCAAACATTTCTTTGCCTGCCCCATTTTACTACTGTACTGATATTTTGTTTTTAAAAAAGTCCATTAAATTCGATTTGGGAGGACCCGCTGATGTGGAGCCCCCAATCAGAGAGCCCCACATATATATAAATTCTTAGTTCGTCGCTGAATCTGTTTCTGGCATGATGTTGCCATTATATTAATTCGGTTATTGTGATCACTTTATGATTGGCGTTGATAACAGTTATATTATAAAATTATGTTTATAATGTAAAATTAACTATGTGCAAAACGATGATGAGACTTAACTGACAATTTTCAATAAAATATTGTGATCATATTTTAGATAGAATTAAAAAGCAAAAGAAAGAAATATTCAAAGGCAGATTTTAAAAAAATAATGTGAAATACTGACATTTAAGTTTTTAAAGAAAAGCAAGCAATAGTAACTTGCTGTATTTTCTTTAAGTGGGGGTAAAGATTTAAAAAAAAAATTCTTTTGGCTAGTCCCAAATATCTTTTCAGATTTATTCACTTTTGTCCAACTTACCGTATAACTTTGTTTAAGGGCTGTCTTGAATTTAGATTTCTTGTGTGGATCTTGCTAGAGAAAATCGTTTACGTAAGCTTTGGCGACCAAAGCATTTAAATATTTCAAGATTTAAACTATTTAGATCTGGAGCGAGAATTGAGTTAAGGAATATACGTATATTTTCTGCTAGCCTATGCTATTTGTTGCTAAAGGAAAATTCAGTATTGAAAAGCTTACGATTCCCAGAAAGATGCTGAATCAATTGTTGTTACAATTACAAAAGTAAACGTCTAAAGTTAATATAAAAATGATCCACACAATTTATTTCGTCGGTTTGAAAGAACAACAAACCGTTACTTAAAAAAATCTCTTGTTTATATTGTTCATACTAGTTTTTATATCAATTTTTAGAAATAATTTTTCATTTTTTGTTTCTAAGTTTCAATTTATAATTCAATTTATTAATTATAGCTCGATTCGTTTAATTTTTCTTTGGCCTTTTAGAAAAAGAAAAAAAGGTCTTCACAATTTCTATATTTTATACTGCTTTTTTGCTTATTTTTTATGAATGACCAAATAATTTGCAGTGGGCCGAGATAGTCTGATTGGTAGGGCGTTGGCATCCTTTAGGCTGTGATTTCGAACCCCACTGGTCGAAGAATCTCCGTATGTGTAGTGGCTGACGCACGTACAAATTTGTCGTGGTGACAAAGTCCTCCATGTCGAGGGTAGTACCACTAGGGATACTGGTTCAGAGGGTATCGTTCTCTGATCCAGGTCTAAATTGCGATCTGTGGATGAGGGAATGAAATGCATGAATGAAATCCACCCAGTAAAAAGGTTTGTGACACTTGAGTAGCTAACTCGTACTCTTGGTCCTAGATGACGCTACAGAAAATAAACGAACGACGCACAATTCGGATTAAATCTCAATGGCTCTAGTCATCAGGCTTGACAATGACAAGTGCCATTAGAGACAACAACATAACCTGTACTCACGGTATCTTAAGAAAATCCAAAATCATTTATCGGTAAACAAGATAAATGGGACTAAATAAATGCGTAAAACTTAAAGGGATGAACTAATAATGAATATTATTTCTTAAAAAATAGAATTTATAATAATAGTATATAAATCCATATGGATGGGAATTTTTTTGCTTGCCTGCCACTTATTTATGCGCCACAAACAGAGCGGGTAGTTCATTATTTCATATTATTCAACTGCAATAACGGAATTGCAATTTCATGTTATTCAAGAAAATGACAGATTTTCTAGATTGCATAACACTTATTTTTCCTTGTGCTCACTTTCTCCAGTAGCGTAGTTATCGGGGGAAACATACTTTCTAATTTCAGTGGGGCCAGTATGCATACTCAAGGCACCAATTGTCAACTTTCTTCAGAGATGTAGCGATCAAAGGCACACAAACCTTCGGAACTCAGTGGGCCCAGTATGCATAATCAAGACGCCAATTGAAAACTTTCTTCAGAGATGTCGCGATCAAAGGCGCACATACCTCCTGTATCCATTGGAGCTGATGTAAGTATTCCAGGCACCAGTTTCAAAGGGATGTCTGGGAGACAAAACATTAGTGCGATTATGCCAATTTCTAAACTTAAATACAATGAGAAGAAGAAAGTGCCTTGTCCCAGTCGCCATTTATCCTTTTTAACCCCTTAACGGTCGCATAATTTTGAAGAAAATGGTCATAAAAGTGCCTATTTTTTAATTCATGAAAATTATATAAAACTGAGTGTACAGTTTAAAATAAATTAGTTATCTCTAAAAACATTGCAAATAGTCTAGGGCAGCCATCTGGTGTATATATTGAGTAATAAACATGATTCTGGGCATAAGAAATAGATTGTTTAAATATTTTGGGTGCATTACTTTTAAATACGCCATGTCGGAAATATCACGGGCGCGAGAAATAGAGGGAAATTTTACCCCGTCATTTTCACGGGAGCGAGAAGGAAGGGGTTAAGGAATTATATTATTCCTCGCCGGCGTCCTGTAAGGTAAGCATGTCTTCCCCTTGATCTGGGCGTCCCAGGTTCGAGACCCGGTTTTTGGCATTGTCGTTCTGTGTTCTATCTATGAGATGTATCAATGTGCCTCCCTGCAAAAAGGCGTTGTGCAAGCGACTGTGTGTGTCACCTTCATTTGAGCTAGAAGGCAGACTTCTGCCCTCTGGATGCTCAGGGATCTTTACCCTCAGAAGGTACTGCACCCCCTTTCCGTGGAAGCACGGACACGACATCATCATCATTATATCATTCTCAAGATACCATTTATGTTCGCTATGCCACTGACTTTATCTCATGTCTTTAAATAAACTATCTCTTGCTGACTAATCCTTACGAAAGAAAAAAATATGTTGTAAATTGCAAATCATTTATTTGTCATCAGCGAGCAGATTCTGACTGCGTCTTAACATCTGGTATTCAAATTTAAAAAAAAAAATGGTATTCAGGAAATTCAATGCCATTAAAAAAAATCTTTTAATCAACATTAAATTAGCTTTGTATGATTCTGTTTCTTTTTTTAAAAAATTTGCATACGCCTCTTGTTACATCAGCATGTTATTTCATTTGCCATTGGTAATTGGCACTGTCTTATTAAAATAAATTTTGCGTGGTTCTAAAATATGCTAAACGAACAAGTTCTTTAAACGTTCATTCCATCAATCTTTATACCATTCTCAAAAATGCTCTCTTGAAAGAGGCCTAATTGCCATCCCAAGAATAAAACATGATTGATAATTAGTCCGACGGTCGAAGTTACCACCCGTGAAAAATTTGAATCGACTCGCTTTTGCTGGAGGGCATTGTTTAAGTGGAAGGACACCAACTTTTAACCCATCCTGCTGTGTTAAACGACTTCGAAAAGGAATAATTAAAATAGCCATCGGCTTTGCCGTAATGAGAAGGCAGAGAAATCCCAAACCGTAATTCTTCCTCGTGTTCCATGCACCCCAAGGGTGCCGCCCAGCCCACGCTCTGGTCCATTAAGTTCAGTAGCCTTCAATTCCTCTTCGTTTAATCGGCGACTCATTCATGGACCTCCCGCTCTCTTTCCCTCAGCGGAAGGACACAAGACGTGTGGGTGTGTGATGAGGCTTCCGACATCGCTGGGTGATCTCCTCTCCCGCTTGCTCCAGCCCAATTCTTTTTTTCACTTTCCCAATCTTTTTCCATCCGTTTTTTAAAGCGACGAACCTCCTCCTCCAAGGCCGAGGGTTCTCTCGGAACGTTTTTCGAATGAGTGAGTAACTCTCATTTCGGACGGTGAGATCATAGCAAGGGTGGAAAACAAAACAAAAGACACGAAATATTATACACCCTGATGTCATCTTTCGCTCCGTCTGACGGCCCTGTCATTCTGATACGGTCCAGACGATAATGGTGGTCATTGAGAGAATTTTTCACGCACTCCTTAGCAGACGTTTTTTTTATTATATCCGCTGGCTCTAATTTTTCCCACCGACTTGTTATTAGGTAATGTTTCCCACTTTAACTATTCAGATTGACAGTAACTCACTAAGAAGTGATGCCATAAATAATCATTTTTATTTCGCTTACAACCTTGGAATAAGATTTAAGAGTAGACTGAGAGTAAAAGGGGGTTAATATAATCGAGAAAACCTTTGTGAATCGAGTTACAGTGGTTGCCTTGAAATAAAATTTTATTTGGTCTCGTTGTAAGTCTTTGGTGGAGTTTGTCTACGTGACAACTTTGAACCAAAAGCTAATTTTAAAAATATGCTTTCTTTTACATCGCATTTACGACCCATTATGAATAGTTAGCCATGAACTTGTTAACCTTCCATGTTTATAGATTTTTATATTTCAATGTGCCATTGATGCTGTTGTTCTGAGAAACTTCCCCGAGTCTTGTAAAATTCTTAATTACCTCGATGTCTCCCATATCAGACTTTTGTCGTAGTATTTTCTTTTGATCATAAGTTTACTTCTGTGGTTTGTCTGTAGTAGTTTTAAATGTTTTAACTTTCATGTTTCAATACATGAAGCAATTTTTTTTTCGTTAATTTTTTTGAAAATGTATGTAATTTATTTGTTTCATTTCCAGAATATATACTATCTAATCACACATGCATAGTTTGCGGAAACGCAATATAGTTTGTATCGAATTCTGTCAGTATATTCTTTAAATGAGTTTCATATATTTTTGATGATGTATTAATGACCAAGGTATCAAAATGAAATGTAAAATATTAAAAATTATAGAAATAAAATTGAAGAAATAAAAGTGAAATAGAAATAAAATTTCAAGAATATTTAAGGGCTGAAGTTCAATTTCATTTTTTTGCGATGTTTTATAATAATGGAAAATTTAAATGATGATTGATAAAATAAAATGACGATATATTTATCTTGAATAAACGAATTTTTAAAAAGTGTGTGAGCATTCATTTTGGTGCTGCTTCCGGTATTGTTCGGACTCATTTAGTTTATTTTGAATCATTCTAGATGATTAAGATTATATCTGAATTGGTATCTCACTATCCAAAAGTTCGCTATAAAACTGAGGAAATATTTTTTCCCCAACAGGCTCGTATGCATAATGAATGCTTGCCGATTTTGATATTGATATATTTTGATTTCTTATCAGAAATTCTTCCTCCAAAACTAAGGAATTCTACTTTAAAACTGAAGATTTTTTTAAATTAATTGCCCCCATATTGTCTTGGCATTGTGGACAAACGGTTTACTAAATGACTATATTCTCATGATGACTAGATTTGGGATAATATCCAAATGACTAGATTTGGGATAATATACAAATGCCTCAACTGTGCACTAATCTGTAATCTGTAGACTAGAGATTCTTAAATTTTTAGATATTGTGGTCTACCTTTCAGAAACCGAATTTACAGGGACACACTTCATAAGTGGAACATTGAATTTTCCTAGAAATACTGAAATCAAATCATTATATTCGCAAAGTCAAATATTTTCATAGTTTTCCTGCAAAAGGTGTAAAATATATGTGATTTAATGTCTAGATACTTCATCCGTGGTGCTATAATTTAGAGCTATTATTTATTTAGATAACGTCAAGCGTTATGGAAATTCAGGATATTCTATCAACATTTAAATAAATGACTGTATTCAATTACCATTCTTTAACTTACCATTAAAATGTATGCCTCCTTATTCTATATAATATAAAACTTGTTAGGATTCCTCAATCTAAAATTGAAAACCAAATGTAAGCTATTTTTTTAAAGAATGATTATGATTTTCGGAATAAAAATATACAGATAATATAAGAATTAATGGAAATTAAGGATATTTACTCAACAGTTAAATAAATGACGGCATTTATTTACCTTTCTTTAATCTGCCATTTAAAATTATATTATATTCTGCATATAGTAAAGGTTTTGCGGATTCAGTTATTGAAAACTATATACAGGCTATATTTTTTTTAACTGAATGAATACGATTTTAGGAATTAAAAAAATATCAGTTCAGAATCTTTTAAATTAAAAACAGAAACAATATCTGGAACAGTGTTTCATGTCTGGACTGCTAAAATCTGTGATAATTCCAATTAATATGGAACGTCCGAATTCATAACTTCAGCTACTTAACAGCTAATTGACAAACCTACTCAAAGGATTCTTAAAGATAAAATCCCCAATTACCAAATCTTTAAATTTTTAATTGATATACACCTTTTGCCAAATATTTAACTGAAACAATTTCTTTCTTGTTTTTTTTAACAAAACCTTTGTCTGTTTTAACTTTTTTTACATTAATTTTTACCTGAAAATATAATTTTAGACGGCGTTTAAAAAATTAACAAAGGTTTTACCTTTCACCATAAGAATGGCGCAGTATGACCAAGATTGGCCCTTGTGCCAAAAAACCCAAATTAACCAACCAAACAACCAACCCAAATTACCTTGGTGTATTTGCAGTGACCCTTAAACAACTATTCCAAGGAATTTGGCTGATATTTCAGCGAGAAAACAAATAGCAATGCGGAATCAAATATACAAAATCGTGGTATTTCTCCGAAGAGAGAGAATTTGCAAACAGAAATCACATACTTCCTGGAAAATCCGATACTGCAAAGCAAAACGCTTATTAAAGGGCACACAAATCTAATTAATAATCGCAGGAGCGTATTCTATTGGAAATCATTCCATTTCAACGTGAGAACATTTAGCGTAGAAAAGCGAACTTTCGAGGAAAAGTTTGTTTGGCGATGGAATTGGGAATTGAATTATGCATCGATTGGACATGTGAGAAGTTGTAATGTTGGTTTACCTGGAGAAACAAAAGCTAAGAGTCTTTGAACACAGTGCTTTTGTAGTTTTTGTTTTAGTATGATTTCTAACTGTTTTTAATTAATGCAATTGATGAATTGATTTTGTGTTGACACTCGACAAAAGACAATTTAATGAAATTTCTACCTGACCACAATGATCTGACCATATGTAGATTTGTTTGCAAGTTTTTGATCTGCGGACCAAATTTTAATGTGAATACCAACCAATAACTTGTAGGAAGCCGTGAAAGCAAAATGGAAAGTAAAAAAACCAAGTAGGTGTGGTTTTCCCAAAACTTTCTTGCATATTCTTCAATAAATTTGTTACGGCAGAGAATGCCTTAGATATCACTGGCGTACGACAGTTACAAAATATTAATTTTTATCTCGAATTTAGCATTTTTACTGAATCTATCATGTCGTTCTTGGTGAGTTACTTGGCGATTAATCCTTTGCAGGGATTAGTAATATCCAAAAAAGGGAATTTCAGTTTTACATTTATTTTCATCAGCCTATTGAAACAAAAATCTGACTCAAAATTACACTTGTAATCACAAAACCCCTTATAAAATTTGGTATGTTTAAGTCATCGTGTTTTTGAATTTTCGCGTTTACTTATATTTGAAAGTACTGACTAACAAAAAGTAAACTCTTTGCTGGATTTCGCTTAAAATATGACAGATGTCTACTCTATAAATGTTAAATATCTATACCGACTTTTATTTATATTAGCTCTTTTCGTTTTGTATTTATCGTGCTAACCTATATACGAACAACCGGATTTCCTCCGAAATTATTTCTTTCAAAATTTGAAAGGAATGTAGAAATTTGTTTTTAAGCTTGTATATCAAATTTCACCAGTCCATCTCAAAGCGTTTTTGAGTTATTTTTGTCTCAGACAGACAGTTTTTTTTTTTATTTATTTTATTTTTTTTCGAACTTGGGAAGGTCTAAAATGTGGAGATTCGTTGAAATCTCGAGTTCGAAATTTTTACGATTACTATACTTTCCCTATACTATATATATGAGAAAGTAGAATAACGCGAAAATACAAATCTTGTAAAATAAAGCAAACGCATTTTTGAAACAACTAATATTTTGATGTTAGTTAGATAAAAATCCAAACCTTATTGCTGGGAACTACCAAAATTATATGAAAAATCAGCAATTAAAATTTTGATTCCCGCTTTCCTAATAGGATTTGATTTTCCTAATAGAATTTGAATTCCATTTTGATGGAATTAATAATCAATAGTAGATGGAATTAATAATCAATAGTAGATGGAATTAATAATCATAGGGAGGATTACTATACCTAAATTATTAATTCCATTTTGATGGAA
>JAPMOQ010043131.1:866312-937221 GCA_026543055.1 Argiope trifasciata | reverse complement strand
CTAAATTATTAATTCCATTTTGATGGAATTAATAATCATAGGAAGGATTACTATACCTAAATTATTATTATTTTAAAATTTGTTTCTGTGACTTTCATCATATGAAATTTACCACGACAAACAGTCCTTAACTTAAAATCACCTTAACTGCTTTTTGAGCTTTTTCTGGATAAATTTGAGATTTCCCTCGATTCTTACTTTCAAGGCTTTTGTCATGCTTGAAGTTGTTGTATTTAGATATAACCCAAATCTTTGTCTGACTCTGACGGGGTGTCACGGTATCGTTCAGTAGCACAAGTCATCGCTTGTCTGCAAAAATGGCAAAAGGCCAAGATGGAGAATTTGAGTATGTTTCGTTATTTTCATCTTCTGTGATTCATGCACAATATTTCTTTTACGCTTATCAGATGAGACAAAACTAAATTAGATTTCAACAAGCAAAACAATGAAGTCCCATTTGAAAGCTAGACCTGTTCAGACATTCATGGAAATTTGTATAATTTTAGAAAGGAATTGACGAGAATATTAGATAAATTTTTACCTTAGTTATATCATGCGAGTACATGATCCTGTTTTTGTTAGGATGTTTTGAATAATTGAAGCTCGAAATCGCGTAGGCAATATTCATCATTTTTAATCACATGTATATTTTTACCCTCTTTTACCAGTGTTGCATTACTTTATTTTGTAGTTGGCTTTCACAGTATTGTTTTTCCATCGTATAGTTTACAGTATTCGTTACTGTATACTTCAGTATACATTACAGTGCATTTCAGTATACATTAAAATACAGTATATAGTTTACGGTACATTTCACATTATAGTTTATTATCTATCGTCTGCCAAAGTAGTTTTATTTTAGAATCATATTTCACTGTGTAACTTTTGAATTATCAATAGTCTGCTGTTATAGTATTTCCCTTAAAACTCACAGTACTTTATTTTGAAGTCCTCTTTCACAGTATAGTTTTTCCATCGTATAGTTTACAGTATACATTTCAGTGTACATTACAGTACGTTTCAGTGTACATTACAGTACAGTATATAGTTTACAGTACATTTCACAGTATAGTTTATTATCTATCGTCTTGCCAAAGTAGTTTTATTTAAGAACCAGCTTTCACTGTGTAACTTTTGAATTTTATCAATATCCTGCTGTTATAGTATTCCCCTTAAAAGTCAGTGTTATTGCCTTGCTCGCGGAACGTTTTTTTAAAAAACATATCAAACAAATTATAGTTTATTAAATCGATACAAATTGTTTGTTCAGGAATAATTTCACCTAATTAAAATAGCGTTATTAGAAAATAATGTAGAAAATTTCACATTTGGCGATTTATCATCAACTAAAATTGAAAATTGATTTCCAAATTATTTGAATTCCTACGAATTGTCTTTATTAATTTAAGTCATTAACCAGGTTTTAGACAATCACGAGACTATTGGATTACGCATGCGTCGATATTTCGAAAAGAGATGGGTTTTTTAAAAAACATTTTAATGTTTCTTACTAGAAAATTTATCTAGCAAAACTAACGTATTTTTAATGGGCATTTAAAGACCTTTTAGAACATAAAAATTGAAAATGAAATCTGTTAAATGCAATAATAAATAACATCTTAACCTTTTTAAAGTACTTTTTTACTAATGCTGTTTAAAAAGTAAAGCTCATTACATTTCATCTATAATTAAAAGATTACTTTTTATTCTTTTTTATAAATAGATATGTTAACTTGTTCGTTAAAAATATATATAATAAAATTAATTTCTTTTTAGTTTTCACTTTTATCCATTAATATGCTTTAAATAATTTCATTTTACATTTATTTTTATTTAATAAATACTTCAAATTGTTTAGTAAAACTTTGCAAGGGAATTTAATTTATTTTTACATTTTACAAGTTACTAGAAAAAAATATTTATATACATTATCTAAATTATTTTTTTGCAAACGATTTATAAATGCATATACCTTTTTAGTCAAAGTTTTGTTTCAGGATAGCATTATTTTTTAATTTATAAACATTATTGTGACATCAAATATTATTCGTATATTATGCGTACAAGAAACGAGTAACCTGAAGAATATGATATGGAAACTTATGCGAAGTAAAACTTCATTTTAATCGATAGTTTAATCATTTCATAATCCATTTAAGGACCTATTTACTAGATTCAAATATTTTTCGATTTATAAGATATGCGATAAAACTATTCCCCACCCTTAAAACACCATACAATGTAAACCTAAATGTTAAGTTCATGGATACTAGCAAAGCCCCGATGTTGCATCTCCATAAATTGTGAGATAATTTTCCACTAGAATTCGTTCAATTTCATTCAAGATTGCCCGTCAGCTGTTGCCACTGTGATATACTTTATAAGAGCGGTTTTCCTTTTATACCGTTACAGTCCCAACGGGAAAGCACGGTGAGAAACTTTCAGATTGAGTTGACGTGCAGCAATTTATTTTCTGGCATCTTGAACAAAAAGAATGAAATAATGTTTGAATTTTATTATATCAAAGAGTTTACGAAAAATTCTTTTTTTATTCCCTTTATCATATCGCTCTTTGGTTATATGGATTAATAAATCGTTTGTTTAAATGTGATTGATGAATTTTATGTTTTTGTTTTCTGAAACAGTGTGGTTAAAATGCAATATACTAAAATGATTGATAGTGAAAATGTTAAAACTTAATTCTTTATGGTAGCCTAGATAAGATCTTATTTTGTTTTAATTATTTTGGTAGCAAATGAACTTTGAAAATATAATTGAAGCATATTTATCCATTAGTAGTGCTCCGTCTAGAAGCAAAAAGTAATTTAGTTCTGTAAAGAATTTTTTTGAAATTAACATTTAATTATATTATTAATATTTAAATAAATATATTTAAAAAGATTGGTGGCTCATGTGGTTGTACTGGTTGTTTATTATATACGTGGAGATAATTTTTTAGATTGGATTTAATAGTTTATTTTGAGTTTCATAATTAATTTTTTATTAATAAAATTTTGAATGTTTTTGCTGTTTGCATTATTAGATTAAGCAAGACTTACACAGACTTTGGAAAACAGTTATCGAAAGATACTGTTTTGTTACCATTTTTTTTTTTGAAAAATGTTTTAAATAGGAATATTTTTTAAGGTTATTTAATAATGTTATAGTAAATATGATTAAAAAATTTATTCAGTTGTTAGATTAAGAATTCGGAATTATTGATTAAGAATTGATTTTGAATTTTATTATAGTTGAAAAACATAATTAAATAAAAATGTACAAGAACGTATTCTTATTCATATTTTCTGAAGCATGGACGTCAAAGATATTTATTTTCCTGTTAATATTTTAAATGCATTCCATATTTTCGAACATTAATATAATTGTTTTCAACGTTCCGATATAGAGTAAACTTTTTTTGCAGAAATCTACGAAACTAAGCTATAAAAATTTAATTCAGACATCTTTTACTAATTTGCAATACATCTAATTACTTCTTTGAAAATCAAATTTTCTAAATATTCTTTTTTCACTTTCAAACATATTGATTTCTGTTTCGAATTGCAGATTTTTTTTTTATATATTTAAATATTCAATTAAATAATATACCAGAACATACTCTTTTTTTTATGATCTTTTCGTATAGATTTCAAAGTTATTTATTTTTTCTGTTAATTTTAAATGTAATTCATAAATTCAAAAATGAGTAATTTAAAAAAAAACATTTTGATATAAACTTTTTTGCAGAAAATTATGAAACAACTATGTAAAATTTAATTTAGACGTCATTTACCAATTCCTTTGGAATCTGTTGATTTAAACGAACTTTTAAACATATTTCTTTCCACTTAAAAAAACAAGCGCCCATGTAAACATATCTCTCATTTGTAATTCCATCCTTGTGTCTGTCGAGCCACGCGTTTGAAATGAATACACAATGAAAAAGCTGCAGTTAGAAACTTTATCCTTGACCACCGTTGGATGTACTAAAACGGGAGATGACACATAACGGAATTCTCTTTCTGATGCTAATCTAGCTTTGCCGATTGACGGTGGGGGCGCTGTGTGCAAAAAAATGTGTGGGCTCGTCCCGTCAGTAAGTTCTTAGGGCTGAATTACACACTTGCTTGTCGAAGGAAAAATTGGAATTTTTAAGACGTCTTTATGTAAATTTTTTTCGCGTTTTATGACGTTTTTTGAATACGAAATGACGGCGTCACCACGGCTGTAGGAATTGAGGATGTTTTTACGAGGTTTTTTTGTTATACCCACGGAAGTTGCTTTTCGTTAAAGTTTTGCTAAGTGTTTGAAATTTAATGTTTCATTTCTCCTGAGATAAGGTTATATAAGGTTCGTTTGATGTCAGAAATAATTTAGAATATTTACTTAGAGTTTATTTCAGTATTTTATTTCTTCAATTGATTTTTCGAAAACGCCTATTGAATAATTTATAAAAGTTTTTTAATTTATCATCACGTGCCATTATTAGTACGCATATTACTATAATCATCATTAGTACATTACTTACATTCAATGCCAACATAAATTGATAGTATAAATAATTATTCATGATGTATGTTTATGATGTTCGTGATTTAAGAGTTATTGTCTACTTCCCGAATTGTTCTGAATTTTATTGAAATGAATTCTTCGAAAGATAAAAATATATTTTTCCACCGAGTAAAATTTAGTTTTCTAAAAAAGTAATTGATGTATTTAAGCGTAGTAATTGATGATATCAATCAAGTGAAAGTAATTAAATACATCAAATGAAAGTAATTGATGTATTTAAGCAAATTTAGTTTCTTGTCATCAGTAATGGATGTTTTGTTTAATAAAATTGTATATTTGAAATGGAAATTGCTTAATTTCACAGAATTCTAGAAAATTTTCAGACGTATAGGAACTTTACATTATTTAGTTGCCATAGTGTATAGCTATATATAAACTTGAAACCCATTGATTATAGTCTTACACACTTCTTATTAATTGCTCTTCGCGATTATAATTGCACGCCTGTTTTGTGAATATATTTAAAAACTTATTCATATTTTATTTTTTAAATATGTGCATATAAGAAATCCGCCATAAAACGAAATTTCTGTCAATTATTTTCTGATCTAAAATAATTGCACGCAATATTGTTTTTTTTTTTTTTTGATAAAAGCACATTCGATTTATAGATTTTCCGTTAACGCAAGGTAATTCAAGTCATTAATTTTCATTACAACTTGATTCGCAGAAATTTATAAAGGAATGTTTGATAAAATATAGAAATTAAAGTAGCTGAAAATTTTTGAATGTAGTTTTCTGAAACAATAAAACGAAAGGCAAATATAAGCATTGATAATTTATATTACTACCACCTTCTATTAAAACATGAATTACTTAAATAATTTTGGCCCATGGAATAAGAAGGTAGTTTTAAAGATAATGTCAAACAAGAAAATTTTTGTTTCAATTTATGAATTTTAAAAGATCTTGTATATATTTTGTCTGTTTCTTTTTTATGAACAATTTTAGATCTTGATAATAAATTAATTTTGATAAGATTTTCAGAATAATCATCAGACTAGTTCTAATAGAATAATTCAGATGTTTAACACTTTAAACGCTACCAACGAGATATCTCGTATTTCAAACAATTCCAATTACAGGTTTCAGTGGACTAAAATTTGTCTCTTGTGCCAGTTTACCTTTCTAATACATATCTGAAGAATACCTTTACTATTTTCAAACTGGTAAAAGAGACAATTTTTAATTGGAAGTATCTGGAAAACGAGATATCTCGTCGGTTGTGTTGAAAGTGCTTAAAGAATGTTAGTTTTGGAAATTTTATATAACTATAATATACAATGTAATTATTTTTGTTTGTATAAGTTCAATTTGTAAGTATCATCTGTTCACTCATCATTTTTAGGGCACCGAACTTAAATGTGTTTTTTTTAAAAATGAAGCAGAGGTAGCTTTTCTAAAAATTAAATATTTTTTTAAATAATTCTAATACGATAAAAGTCATGAATAAAATCATCTAATGAAAACGAAAGATAAAGTGGATTTCATCTTTGAAATGGTAAATAATTAAATGCTTCGATATTAGTTACGACCAGCGGGTGACCGAACTCCGCTCGGAGAAAACAGGTATCGAAGCTAACTCGAAGATTTAAATTTTCAATTGTGATTTATCAAAACAATACATGCCATAAGAAAATTTGCGAAACCATTGGTGAAAAGATAACCGGTTAAAGTGCACCATTGTAAACTATTCTAAACAAAGTTAGAGTTTGGAAAGGGAACTATTCTATACAAAGGTAAAGTAAAGGTAAAGATTGAAGTGTGTTGAAGTTCAATATTTTTGACAAATTTATTTAGAAAAACCAAACATATATACATACATAAGAAACATATTATAAACCTATAACAGCATAAACATAAAACTTTATTAGTTCGCCATATTGGCTATAGATAGCAGCATGTTACCGCTTGAAAATTTAAGTAGCCATTATGGCGAACTAATAAAGTTTGAAAACATCCTATCTGTAACTCCGAACTGCTCGACCTTAGCGCTTCAAAACCGGCGCCAATCGATTCCTCGTGGCCAAAAACCCCAGACCCCCAAGTTTACCGGAGTTTATTAATTCTGGAGCAATTTTCGACTTGGCAACCATTCCTCGTATTATAGTATTAGATATAATATGTGAAACTTATTTTGATTAAGGTATCCGACTACCTTAAAAACACTGGTTATCTACCACATTGGCCATTTTTTTATTTCTTCTAGTTTAGACTTCACACTTTCCAAAACATTTTATCTTTTTTTAAGAAAACGAAGACCTTACCTATCATCCAGAGTCACTTATTTTTCAGCGAAAATTTGTCTTTAGCTAATTTTCTCAAAACTTTTAATTTTCATAAAAATTATCCACCATTAACACAATATCACAAAAACTAATAGAGGTATTCACGAAGAAATTTCAGCGTGTGTTTTAAATAAGATGGGAAATGAAATGAACCAAAGTTTTTATTATTGGTGAAATATTTTTTCTTTTATAGATATATATATATATATATTTAAATTAGGCTGTAAATTTATGGAAAAAGGGCATCTATACGTATATTTTTACCCATAACCTCTTTGTATCGCAAGATTTTTCTTAGATTTTGGTTCATTCCATTCGTCTTTATATTCTATGACTAGTGTGCTAAGAAAAATAGGATTGCTGCATTACTATTTTGTGTAGTGTTAACCATTTTGGTTTTATTTCATTAACATTCACTACCAATTTTCCTATTTCTCTAAATATATTATATTTTAGAATAATTTTGTTGTATATATAGTGTTTTGTTTTATAAATGACAATATATCTAAAAACCAAAGTTTTAATTAATTTCTAAAAAATTAAAATTTTCAAAATTTTTCCTTCGAACGTAGTCGGTTACCTTAAATTGAAAATTTTTGATTATAATCTATCATTTACCAACATGCCATTTCAATTTTTTTTATAAAGAAGAGTATCTAATTCAATGTACTCAACAACAAAAAATCGTTTGCATATAATATATAAAAAATGAAGCAAAATATATATCGTTTGGGTTATGATTGTGCTTGGTGATTCAGAACAAACGATTACTGAAATTTCAAAGTTTATTTAGTTGGAATAAGCCTCGTTTGGCAAGGTTATTGGCGAAAAACATTTCGAAGCTATTACGCGAGTACGGCGTCTTTTAGTCGAATTGATAATATTCATGTTACTTTGAGTAGATAAGCTCCTTTGAACTGCAATTTATTTCTGAGGGATTATTATCTATTTCCTGTCATCAGATCAAATAAATGGGCTATTTTCGGAACTTTCGGAAGTGATCATTGAAGGTACTGTCATAAATGTCATGACATTTGGCGGCTGTGTCTAGATATTAGGCGACGTATTTAATAGAGGCTGACGACATCGGATTAATAGGTCATCAGAAATTGGTCTACATGACAAATTACTAGAACCGTTTAGCGACTTAGTGCAGTTGTATGACATAAGCTTATATTTGCAAAACTAAATGGATGTGAAATTATAAATGCCATCACATTGTTGATCATTTTAATACCGAATGAAATTTCATTTTCCGCTTTGAGTGAAAATTAAGGGAAATTTTGTTTTAGTAAACAGTATGATTGCGATGAAATTTTGCTTTAGTAAACAGTGCAATTTCTAAAATATGATAGAAAAAATATTTATAAAAAAATATTCATCCGGTGATGCTGAATTTTTTTTTTGTCATTTAAATAAAAGTTTTAGAGTTAATTACCATTAATATTTTTTTCTCTTTCATATCGAAGTATCAAGAAAATATAGAAATTGTCAAAAAATTCGAATTACAGATTTTAAAGAATATTATTATTTTAAACTGCTCTGAGTTCAAAAATTCCATTTTTTTTTTGAAAAATATGTTTTTGTCTGTAACAAAGATAATTCAAAATAGCTTTTAGCGAGATGTATGAAATTTGGTATACAGGATTCACACTAAGTTTATAGACTTTTACAAATTTTGAGTAAAATCCGTTAATAGAAAATCTGTCTGCCAGGTTGACGAAATATTATCTTAGAAATACAAAAGTAAGAGTTAAATATACAAAATTCGGTACATAGATTCAACATCTATATCTACGTTACTTTATGTTTTAGACTTCTCTGAGTTCAATGAACATATTTTTAGAAAATGCTCAAAGATAATTTAGAAACTCTTTGAATTGAACCTTTGAAATTTAATATACGGTCTTTACACCAAATTTGCTTATCTCTATCAAATTCTGAGTAAATTCTTCTCAACAGAAGTCTGTCTCTCCGCTTCTTCAAATATAAGTTAACAGGATAATTTCAAAACGCGGGGACCTGGATAGATGAAAAATTCGGTAAATAGATTTATAGTGTAAACACCTACAAAATTTTGAGCCAACTATCAAAGTGTTAATCGTCTGTCGGTCTGTGCTTTCAGAAACATATAATAAGATCATTCAAAAACATACTGTCATCTGTATAAATAAAAATGAATGTTTATATGTATATCTCTTATGCCTTCCTAAATCGTTCACCCGATTGCGATGAAATTTTTTTTAAAAATCGAATCTCAGCCGCATCTATTTACCTAGGATTAATCTCCAAATAACTGTCTGAGGAGACAATAGGTTTTGTAGAAATGCTAAATTCAAGATACCGGTTAATATTTTGTAGATATTGTAAGCAAATGTCATGCAAAGTCATTCTCTGAGGTAACAACTTTATTACAGATTATACGAGAATGTTTTGGGGAGACCAAACCTGGGGTTTCAAGTTTTAATTAAATTTTAGCGTATTTCACAGTAACTGCCAAAAATATTGCAGTATACAAATAATTTTGCTCCATCTTAATTCTTTAAAATTATCTGTTCAATTATATTAACGATTTAATGGTTTAAATATATTATCTATGTTGAATCAATCTTAAAAGAAAATGTTTTAATTACATTTTCTAATATTAAACTTGAGAATTCTGAACGAATATTAAACGAGTCATATAAGTCAGTCACGATAAATTGTTTCTTTCATTACCATTCTGAAAGAACATCAAGTTTTATAATTCTATAAGAATACACAAATCTAATATGTAAAAATTAATATTTGTGTGTTCTTGTTTTATATACTGTCGTACGTTCTATTTCGATAAAACATTGCAAAATTGATCATTGATTGCACTTAATATTTTTTTTGGGCGGCAGAGAGTAAATATATAAAATCGGGTACCCGATTATGTGACTAGAAATGTAGTTTTATATCAAATTTTTGTTTCGACAGATGGGAAAAAACATCGAAAATAGAAATTCGATTCTTGAATAATGTCCATCGCGTGTTACGGATTCATCGCCAGAAATACTCGCCATATGAACGTATAATAGATCAGTAAAAATGTTAAATTAATGACAATGTGTAATCTTTTGTATCTAAAGTAACAGTGCCATTCAAGACGTTATCTGGAATAACATCTTTATTATAGAGTATGTGATGAAGTTTTGGTGTGGTCATTCTCTATGCGTTTGATTTATCAAGCAACAGAAAAATAAAGAAAGCATAATTAACGAAAGATTATTTACGCAATTAAAACAAATTTTAAAACTACAAATATGCAGGAAAAAACCGAAAGCATGATTGCATAGCAATTATGGCTATATTTTAAAGAATATAATTGTGCAATTTATGGGGGCAAAAAACGCGATTTTGATAATTAAAGGGAAAAAATCTCAGATTTCTCCCTCCGATTTCAATGGCATGTGATACCCTGAAATTTGATACATCAAAACATCTATTAAACTGGTTTTGAAATTAAAGGAATTTTTTTGGAGTGATAGGGTTAGAGATTTGGTTTCATTGATGCTTTTAATTTAAAAAGTGATGCTAAAAAACTTTTTTTTTCGACTTGGATGAAAAATGTAATTTGATGCCAAATGATGTATATTATATCTCGATTAAATTATATATTTATTATTAAATGAAAACTAATCCGAATTCCAAAAATAAAATCAATGATTTGCGAGTCAATAGTTTTACAATTCAGATTATAAGTCAAAAGCAATGTCCTTGAGTATATATTTTTTTTTCTTTCCTGCGATTGCGAAATTCATCATCTACCAACTAAATTTGAATTTATTTGCTTTGTTGAATATTTTTTTCACAGCATACGATATTCATTAAGTATGAAGCAAAAAGAAATAATAAGAAGAAGAAAAGTTCGTTTTTTTTCAGCTCTGCACAAACAAAAACATATTTCTTTAATAGTTGACTGGATTTGCTTCAGAAGAAACAAGCGAAGGAGTAATAATCTGTTCTTTTCACACATTTTGCCCTTCGCTTTTATATATATTTGCTTTAGCTGTAAGGTATGCTGCTTTAATTATTTTCCAGGTGAACACTTTAATTGCTTTCATGGTATTATTTTTTTATATAAATTTTCATTTATTTTCCAATCTAACTTTAGTTGAAGCTGCATATTTTTTTAAAAAATCTTATTTTTTTATTAAGATTTTTTTTAGTCTTCTGACTTTTCTTTTTCTCATCTGGGATTCATTTTTTCCGCCTTTTTCACTCCTCTCCACTCTTCAAATCATTCTGTTCTGTAGAATTAATTTTTTTCACCCCTTCCCTTTGCTTTCTAACTGTTTTTTTTTTTTTTTTTTCATTTTACTTTAAAGAAAAGCTGTAATCTTCCATAAAGGTAAGCATCCTGTAAATAACTTTTTATTCTTGTGGTTTAAGAATTCTCCATCGCTCCTCTTGCTATTTCTGCCATTTCTTTTAATTTGTCATTTGTCATTCGTTGAGTATTACATATGTTAAGAAACATTTTTCTCATTTACTTTTACTCTTTTTTTTAATTATCATTTTTGTTCCTGTTCTTGAAATCCGGAAGATTTTAGTTTTCTAATTTGTGTTTAATCCACTGTAAAAACATGGCCATGATACGGAGGAAAAACGAAAAAAGTAATCCAATTCTTTGTTTTTACTCAAAATTGGATTTTTTCACCGCTCTGGAATCAACAACTAAAATAAATTTTTTTTCTTCTTGTTGCTATCCAGTATACATCACTGCAACGCAAGTTTTTATTTTCATCAGAAAAAAAATGTATAAATTACTTTTCCCCATTTTATTAAAAACAAACTATTTTTTTCCATTTCAAACGATTTTAAGAAGTATAAAAATGCGATTAAAATAGCATAGTAAATTAAATTTTAGAAAAGTTATTATCATAACTTGGATTTTACTTAGAAATTTTAAATTTTCACATTTTTTCGTCCGATTTTTTCATGTTTTTGCAAGATTTATTTAAATAATCTTTTGTCGCAATCTAGACTATAGTTTTATACAATATTTATAGGTTGACATATTATCTGACATTTATGTTATAAAATAATTGTACAGCATACTCTATGGAGCTGACTGTTATACTTAAAACTACTAAATTTAACAAATGATTACTTCTGGGTAGTAATTTTTATAAACTTTAATTACATATTTATTAAAAATTAATTAAAATTCTAACTTTTCCGTAAAATAAATTCGAGTTGCACAAGAATAATTTTTACACCATTTCAAAATAAAAATATTTTCTATGGTACTAAGTTTTATTTTCATACGTTTTTTTCTAATAAAAAAAATTTAGTGAATTTTTTAATGCTGATTACGCGCTTGCGATATTAAGTGTATTTTTGTGTGTTCATTATTGCTACTATATAGTTAAAAACAAAATTAAGACAGACAAATCAAACATAAAACAGTATTACTTTGTGTTGTTTCTAACTATGTTGGAATCTTTAAATTTTCTCAAAAACATAAAACGCTCGAAGAATTAAAGACATTTTAACAATTCACACCTTTTTATCTTTTTCTGTTTTCTTAGACAATTTTTAAATCTTATAATGAATGACGTGTATATAAAAAAATAAAGAATGTAAAACAAACTTATTACTCACTAGCCACCTTTGGCGACCAGCTGGTTCGCCATGAGTAATGCGTTCTAAAATTTTCAATTAAATCACATATTCATTAGCCTTGAAGTAACTTCTGGCATTGATTGGCCTGAAATTAATATTTTCTTTAAGATGATGGTTCTAAAAGAACGCGTTTTCCTAATAATATTCTTTAATTTTATAAATCAGTCAGTTTTTATTATTGATTTAGAAGACTGATTGATGCAGCAACTTTTATTTAAAATATTAATAAAAATATTTTGTAAAATATAAACAGCAAAGTATGAAAAAATCTAAAACTCATAATTCATCAATCCATAATTCCACATAAATTCAATAAAGAAGATTATAAATAAAGAAAATTTATTGAATTAATGATATAGATATTGCAAACAATCATAGAATCCTTTTGTTGTTGTCGTGTCCGTGGAAAGGGGGTGCAGTAGCTTCTGAGGGTAAAGACCCCTGACCACCCAGAGGGCAGAAGTCCAACTTCTGGCTCACACTACACAACCCTTTTTAGGGGGTGGTCGAATTCATTCATACACTCATTCATCCATCAGCAAGTCGGAATTTAGATCCAAATCAGAGACCGACTCATCCCTGATTCAGTACCCCCAGAGGTATCGTTTTGTTATGGGAACTTGGAGGACTTTGGAGTCTCGACATATTTAACGTGCCCCAGCTGCCATTAGCCAACACAACACGGCAGTCTTTGCGCAAGACGAGGACAGAACCCGCGACATTTCGGTTACGAGACTGACGCTCTACCAACCAGGCCGCGGCCTATTGAATCCTTTGCTTTGCAATTATTTTTTTAGAAAATATCACGTTTTATATTTCTTTTATTTTATCCAGTCACGTGCTAAAAGTTGCATTTCTTTAGATTTATTTTGCGATGATAGTTTTTTTTTATTCGAACTTCCGGCATTCTTTTATTTTATCCAACCACGTGCTAAAAACATGTTTAAAATATTTCTTTAAAAATACGTTAAAAATAGAAGCTTATGTTATAAGTTAAAAACACTGATACCGTTAGAAAGCTAATTTTTTTAATCTTTAAATTGATATAAAAATCATGTTTGTGCAATAATATTTTCGGAAGTTATAGCGGGAAAACGTCGAAATTTCGCTTAAATTTTAATTCAAATTCTAATTAACAATTCGAAAAAAGGGCTCCGCGGTGCACATTCTCGACCTCCAAGGTATACATGTACCAAATTTGGTAGCTGTAGGTCCAACGATCTGGCCTGTAGAGCGCCAACACACACACACACACACACACACACACACACACACACACACACACACACACACACGCACGCACGCACACACATTGAGCTTTATTATAAGTATAGATAATATTCGTCTTATTTTTCCTGGTGAAATGGCGATAAGTTTTCCTTTTAGGCGGGAATTTTATATGGACTCAGTGAAAGCTGTTTTCATTTGGAAAACATATCCTTATAAATCTTCACTCGAAAAAAATTAAGAAAACTGTATTCAAATGTCAGTAGAACCGTTTAAGTTGTCATTAAAATACATGGGGACATAATGTTTACGAAAGATGCTATCACAGTTTTCAACGATTTGTCGAAATAACTCTGATCACTCCAAAATATTCGTCTCTACGCCTATAATTTTATTTTGAGAAAAGCAATAACGCTCAGTATTGCCACTGTCCTTGAAACTTCTGTAGTTATGTGTCATATCTTATTTATTTAATGATTGCTGCTGTTCTCGTGTTTCAGGTCGTAAATTTACAGACGATTACCAAGAACTGAATTAGATCATTATGTTAAATTTTGAATTTTACTATCGATGCATGAAATTGGTTGTTATTCCTTTGTTTAGAAATCGTCTGCCGTGGATAAAATCGATATCAATTTATTCACCAATAAAATTACAAGGAAAAACTGTAATAAAAATGGCAACATATCTTTTATGCACCTTGCGCCATTACTTCGGATGGATTTACACCTTAAGAGCGTTGGGGTGAAAGTAATATCCGTAAGTTTGTTTTGATGCGTGAAATTATGTTTGGATAGGAGATGTTAAGGGTTTTCTTTGTCTCTTTTTCGTGTAATTTCTACCAAATGATGGAAAAGGCCTTATGGTCTGAAAATGACTGGTGAAAAATGTTCATTTTCTATTCTTAAATGAATGAAGTGTGATTTCTTTTCAGGTTATATATGATTGCAAGAATCAATCGTAAAAATTCTGAATTATTGCCTAAATATACGGAATTTCTAAAATTATTTATGTGCATTTGTTTTCCGTATCGTTAAAATATGATACCTATACAAATTGGCTAACAGGAACATTTATGATGGATTGATATAAAATGCTATGATGAATCATAAAAATAATAATAAAGGATTTATATTTTAAAATTGTCTGCATAAGTGACCCAATTTTTGTTGTTACATTAGAGAATATTCATTGGTTTCCGATTTTCAGAAATTGTTAATATGGAATTAAAAGTGATCATCATTAATTGATTAATTCATAATTGAAGTAATTATCGCTTAGTTAAAAAACTATTTACTTTTTAAAATGTTTTTTAGGTATCTGTATTACAAAACATAACTTTTTTTAAAAAAATTCATGCGATATTACTTTTTATTGTTGAAACTCTATTTAAAAAATATTCGTATTTAAAGAAATTTATAATTATCAAACAAGCAATATTAAAAAAATGCTTTTGCAATTTAAAGGCGTGTTTTTAATTCTAGGATACTATGTTTCTGACTATACCAAAAATTTTGGCAAAGAAAAAAAAACTCTTTTATTATGCTATTTAATAAAGGGTTATATTAAAATTATACATTACTTAATCTACAGCACAACTTGTGTTAAAAATAACATCTTCAGTTATATTTGTCATGTGTATAAATTCTTTCAAGAGAATGGAAAATATACGTATAATCAAGTGAAACATATTCCATCATAAGATGATATATGCGACAAAGGATTAAGAAAGCAGAACTGAATTAAAAATCTTGACGAAAAAAGTTATTTAAAGTCTTGTTTTTTTTTTTTTGAAAAACAATTCTTGTTTTCATCCCTAGCCTTGTATCCAACACCGGTGCTGGTGTATCAGGACTGGGTTGAAAGGTGAGAGGGGCGAGAAAAGGGGGAAAATTCCAACAAAGTAGAATTTTTTTACAATCTTATTTTATGCACGAAAAAGGGCTCTATCTCATTTGCGGCTGTAACATTTATTTTGTGAAGATACATGGAGCGTATATACTGACTTAATCTTAAGAATTTTATAGCCTTGCGAAGTAAAGTTTGAATTTCCAAGGCGGACGCCATTTTGTAACAACAACAACATCAAAACGCATGCAGCAATAAATAAAAATCCTTTATAAGGAGAGAAAGAGAGATAATTTATGGCATTGTTTCCGGATAAAATAACGATGTATCAAATCCCCTGGTCATAACATCGATTTAATCATTTTACCGCTTGTGTATAAAATAACCATATATTTTATTTAATTTGCCTCCCTCCAGGCTTGTATTTATAAGCATTGCTGTTGTCCAATCGGTAAGTATTTTTGAAGAAGAAAAAGAAAAATGTGCCCATTATTTTAAGAATCTTGATCCAGTGGAACTGCCTGTCAAAGGACTATCATTTATCTTGTACAGAAAGGGTACATTGACCCAGTCTCTAGACAAAGCAGGCAAGCTATAACTTGCAATCGCGGTCACACATCTCTTTGAAATATTGCAAGAAAAGAGCTGAAAACTTGGTTTAATCTGATGTGGGGCCACCTGATTGGTTTTGGTTCTGTTTGTCTGTTGCACGCATTCATTTGCTTGGTGGTTCAAATGAGTTATTTTCTTTTGAGCCTTTGACTTTAAATGGTAAATGGGTTCGGATGGAATCCGTTCATTATACAGTATTAATGACTTTTTCTTTATGTTGGACTTAAATTACAGTGGCTGAAGTATGTTTGGAGCGAAGAAATGTCAGTCGTAACTGCTCGCTTTCAAAGCAATGTTAATGTGGATTTTCTTCTTTTTAGTGGAATGAATGATTCGATGCCAGTGTAGTGCATTCTTTAACTATCCTTTTCGATAATTTTGCTGCTGCTTTTATTTGAGACTTTATATACAGCGATTACTTTTGTTTACTTTGCGAAAGAGAAAAGACCTTGATAAATCTATAGTTATTTTTAATTGAATAGTCGAGTATTAATTGATATAAATTATATCGTGTTGCCGGCGATCTGTGTTTATTGTAGCCGGTTACATCGCAAATAGATATTAAGGCGATTAATTTGACCTTGTATACGATTAATTAAGAACAGTGAAACTTCTATTATCTGAAACACAAGAATCCAAATTTTAAATAATCTGATTATTCTTTTTTTTAAAATTCTGAAAATTTATTTAAACGATGGAGAAAATAATCATTACGAATCAGAAGCTAAATTAATGTTTATTCTTGGTTTCAAAATAAATAAACATTCGAATTGAGTTTTTTAAAAACAATCGGACGATTTTATGAATTAGAAGCAAACTTAATGTTTATTCCTATTTTCAAAACAAGCAAACAATTTGAATTGATTTCTAAGAAGAATTGGAAGAATTCAAGAATCTGATACAATAATGTTTATTTCTAATCTCAAAACAAATAATTCGAATTGATATTTAAGTGTCTTAACTAGTAGAAATGAATTTGGTTATCTTTTTTTTCACATAAGGAAGTAAACCTACTTTGACATTGCATTGTTGTTCCTACGCTGTAATAAACATCACTTACCACCGATGCAGCAGCATTGTGCCTTTCTGTTTATTATAGTACCAGTTTAAGTACACATCTGCTTATGATAACAAGATCTGTTGAAACATCTATATCACTCTTTTAGAAATCATCTTGATTCTTGATCATGGCAGCAATCTCGTGTGGTAACAATAAAATTGTACTTCAACAAGAATGAATTCATTTGCACATCGCATTTCAGCATTTCGATTAAACATAACAATGACAAGCTGCCTGCAATAGGAAAATCATATAGGAATAGTGAAGTGAGCACTGACTTGACTAGGCAATAGGTGAAACCAAATCCACCACTTTGTACACAATATTCTGTTTCTAATGAGGATTGTCATAATAACTGGGAATCACTTCCGTTAACGATACAGCAGTTCCCCTCTTAAGGTACCAATCATTAGTAGCGATTTTCGTATCCTTCCATAAAGTACTAGTAGTCCACATATTCTTTTGCATTTAATTTATTCAGAGTATTTTATTGAATTTCCGCAATAATTCTGATTTTATTGATCAGTTTTACAAATCCGTTAGTTCAGCTTCTACATATTCTTTTGCAATTCTGATAGTGTTCTTAAAGAATCTAAAATCGATCTAAAGAATTTAAAACAGAAGTTCTTATAGAAATTTTATTTACATACACCAATATTTCATATTCTCTTCAATAAAAACGACTGATTTTGAGTGAAAATGGTTTAATTTGTTGGAGTTTTTCTTTATACTAGTAAGGATCGTGGAATTTCCTCGTTTTACATCTTTTGTGATGCAATCGCTTGTAACTTCTATGTACAATGAGCTTGAACTTCAGGAGGGTATGATTTCTTCGTTATGCATAAGTATTATTGATATCTAAATTATATCTCTTTTGAATTAACCCCTTGATAGCCAAGCGAATTAAGGGATTAATTCCCCTATTTCAACATCGGATTATCGCTAACCAATCACATAAGTTGAAGTTAAGTCATTCAGAAATGCTAAAAACTATCCATAATTCGCAAAGACATTGTATATCTCTTAATTCTTAATTGAAACGTAAGATAGTACATTCTCAATGGAGTTGTTTCTAATTACGTTAAAAAACATTTAAAGAATTAATGAGAGCTGAATCAATCTTTAGGAAAGATGGTTCACAGAGATAAAATGCTGTATTAATTAATTATAAAAGAGTTATGTGCTGATAAATTAATATTATTTTAATTAATATATTTGTTTATTAATATGTATATTATTTTAATATATTGATTTAAGAATGTGTTATTGATTATTTCAGTTTTCAGTATTTAAAGATAATTCTACGAATTTTTAAACGAAATATACCATTTTAATATAATATTATGCCTTCTTAATATAAATCTTATCAAATTGTTTCTTTACAATTTATTTTGAACTAAATTATTTTAAAGGAAATTTATATGCAAATTTGTATGCAATTTCCGTTGAAGAAACGACCTATTACCAAAATAAATTTAATAGGCATTAAAAAAATTCCCTTTAAAAAGCTGTTTGATTCGCCAGGTTAAAATTCCAGCTTTAAATAAAAATGTCGTTTTGCATATAATAGAAGTATGATGTCTGCTATGTAGTAGTATGTAGTCTGCTATGTAGTGAATAGAAGTAGTCTCTATATGTTGCATCTGAATTGTGATGTAAAAAACAATTCTTTAGTTGGAAAAGATAATAGTTCGGTAACAGATGCTCTTTTATAATGCTTATTACGTCTTTTTAATTATCTTAAAATTCTTAAGGGTATGAAGTATAAAATGCTTTTTAGATAATTTTGCTTAATTTGTTCCTAAAATTTAGCCATTATTTTGAAATTTAATATTGCTTTTCATCTATAGCTTTTGTGATTTATTTATTAAGAATGAAAGTTTGATAATCTTTTAAGCCTAATTTCGTATTTAATAAAACAGAAATCCAACTCTTAATTCTGTTGCATTTGATAAATTGAAGGAACCGTATTTCTTCCCACATACTGTCAAAGCAAAGTTTCGTTTTCAAAGAATTTGTCCTCTAGTCAGCGAGTTCCGGAACAACTCAACCCTACAGATATCCCATCTATCCATCAGTTTTCAAGATTAATGGTTCTGGTTTCATTCTTCAGGCTATCGTCTGGCTACGTTAGGTTCACTGTAACTGTGGAGTCCAACCCATTTCAAGTTAGTCTTGCCCCACCTCCGATGTATGTATTAGTCACAGACATGCTGATGAACTAACTGATCGGATGGACCAATAAATCAAAAGTTAAAACTGTAATTATGCCTTCCTCGTTTTGTTTCACATTTGGTTTTGAGAGAAAAATTGCGGTGCATATTATGTAAATATTATCCTTGTTGCTGGAACATTGCATTTGAAAAAAAAAATGTTTTACTGTTGCTTTTTTTAAAATCAAGATTAGAATGATATATTGTAAAAGTTGTGCTCATTCATTTGATCTCGTGTATTCGCTGAAGAAAATTTTTTATTCCTAGATTCGTTTTAGGAATATTACCAGTTGCGATGGTTCCGATAACAGATGCAAAATCTTTCTAATTTTGTCATTCATAATCCTTGAAACTTAAAACCCTCAGTTAAAATTTTATCTCTGTTATTAATAACGATGAATGTATGTGTGAGTATGTTTGCATCCTAAAGGCCAAATCGTTCTATCTTTATCTACCATATTTGGCACAGATATACTTTGGTACAGATAAAATTGTATACCTCATAGTAATTTTTTTAAATTTTGACAAAAATGTTACTTATATATTACATTTTTTTGCTGTAATTTCAAAAATATTGCAGCGCAAAACTAATTTCAACATTATATTAAGATTTATCTTGTCAACTATATCAATTTCCTATAGTACAGAAGTTATAATTTTATAATTTTTATATCGGAATTTCTTATGTTATGTTCGCTTCTTTTTATAATATATTGAGACAACCGGATAGACAGACTTCTTATCAACGAATTTTGCTCGAAATTTGATATAAATCTGTAAATTTGATGTAAATACTGTATACCAAATTTCACCCATCTCACTAAAAGCTATTTTGATTTAATTTTTGGCACGAAAAGACATATTTTCCAAAACTGTTTTTTTTTTCGAATCGAAACAGTCTAAAATATGAATATTCCTTAAATTCTCGAGTTCGAATTTTTTTCTTTTTCTTTTTCTATATTGCGAATACAAGAAAATAAAAATTAATATATTTTCACTTCCCGATTCATAAGAATTTTTTTTTTTTGGTTCTTAAAGTTAATAATTTAAATTTATATAGTTAACTAACATGTTTTTTTCAGCCATTTATCTCAGTGCAATAGTTTTATTTAATGATAAGAATACCTAGATGCTGCTCTTCCCTGCTTGTATTCTACTCGCGTTTTTCCATCGATCATTGTCATGTTTGGTCTTCGGAAGAGTAATATCTCCAACTCCGCCTTCTCAAAAGTAAGGCGAAAAAAGAATTAAGTTTCGAATGATGAACAATGCTTGCAGGTGGCGTAATTATCGGGAATTGTTTTACGACTTCATCCATTTTTATAGAAAATGCCAGAAGAATGAGAAATGGAGTTTGCTGTAATCTATTACAAATGTTGTGCAGTTTGGAATGGTGGGAAGTTCTCATCTTAATTAGAAAGTCGGTAGATTGTTTAAATTAAGATAAGTTCAAAATGTTTTTTTCCCTCTGGCCTAGAGATTCTAAGAGTTTGCAGAACGTGGATATTCGTATTTATATGTTTTTGGCATAAATATGGAACTTCAGCAAGCTTTGATACTTTGAAATTTCATATTTTTAATTTTTTGTTATTCAAAACAAAATTAACTGGGTAAAATAGTATGAAAGAAACACGTGGATAAGGTTTAAAGAAATTCACGTGCAGGTAAGCGAATTCTCTTAGTTTACTGCCACTATAGACTATATTGTAAACTCATTGTTCTTATATGAAGGATCTTAATATAAGTCATTTAAGATATATTATATATCTTTTCTTAATTAACTGGAACAAATTTTGCACTCTGATTATTGAATATAAGAGATTTAATATTGTCAATTTTCGGACGGTCAATAGTCAAATTAACATTCAATTAATTAGAAATTAAAAAACATTTTGTTTTTCCACTATAATTTTGGTGAAAATTATTTCATAATAAATATAATAAAATCAACTTAAAATTAAATAATAAAAAAATGTCAACGATATTAGTTTATTTTCATGCACTTTTCCTTCGTCTTTGATAATTTTTCAAAATTTGAAAAATTTTAATGTTTAGACAATTTTGGAATAAGAATATTTAACGATATACTTTTGGTAGACACTGATGAGGCTTTGAAATAACTTATACGTTATTTTAATTCTTTGTTATGCGTTTTACTTTAAAAATGTTCTTGAAAATTTTTCCTATCAGTTCTAAAAAACACTTCTTAACAATTTTGTAACAATATTTTATTATTGAAGAACAAAAATATATACGAAAAGCTATTGCCTAGGGTAGAATAATTCTGGAAGAACATTAAAAAGAAAAACTTAAAAACAAAGTATTAATAAATTATATTATGAACAATATTTGGGTCATTGGCATCATAAAATTATCCATATTTTGTTTTTTTAAATCGTCTGCTGAGATTTATTAATTTTTTTCTGGAATTACAAGTTTATAATGATATACGAAAACATTAAAAATATATTTATATTTTGATCATAATAAATATAAAAATATTTTAATCATCAGGTTTATCAACCAATTACAAAATTATTTTTCGCTTTTGCTGTGGTCTTACTATTATCTGAATTATATGAATAAAACATTTAGAAAGCAAAACAGGGGAATATTCAGATTCTTCACTTGCAACAATTAATTTTATCAAAACTTCATGGTCATTATTATCTGAGAATACCATGAAAAATTTAATTAGTACTGCAATTTTCTTTCTGAAAACTTTGAAGTAATTACCTTGGTTTTTTTATTTTGCAATATTCTTTGACAGAATTAAAAAGTTACTTTCTTGTTTATTTCAAAATTAATTTTTGTTACTAGCTTTTTAATTTTATGGCCATATTAATGTTATAATATTAATTGCTTGCCGGTTATTAATAATAGCTCCACCTATAGCTAATAATAATCCTCTGGTCCTGCAAATATTAAAAGATTACAAAAAAAAGTGGCCAGCAGCCATTTAAAGTCGTTGTGTTTTGAGCGCCGTGAAACAGGCTTCATTGTTGAATAGCTTGTACAGTTAATGAAGGGTTTTAGTGATAAGACTAATCATCAGTAAAAGGATCCGATATTTGTTCCCATCCCAGAACTAAGAATCTATCATTAAATCTTTGAATCCCTACCGTCATGCGAGAATTCGCTTAAAGGAAATCCGATGATTGCTGATTCAGTTTATTGCAGTAGTGTAACGGCAAGACGATAAGATAGTCAATTTTTTTTGGCTCCATGGTTTTTAGGGCTCCATCCGAGTTATTAGATAAGACACGGCTACTCTCTTATCTTCTATTATTTAATTTCCTACGAAATTAAGTCTTCCGAAAATAATTGCTGTATACAGCAGTATTTGCAGTTATGTCACTTGTGAATTTTGAAATCTAGTTGTCGGGATAGTATTTGGCGAACAAAAATAATATTCTCTGTTGAAAAACTGAATCAATGGGCAATCCAAAAGTTTGCCTTTAACTAGTATAGATATAGTAACTTGTTTTATTTTTGTTATTATAAAATTACAAAATTCCTCACAGGAAATTGGAAGGTAAATGTACATCCCTTTACGTCAGAGTTACTATCTGGCAACATAAATTGTTGATGTTAGAAACATTCAAAATTAGTTTGCAAATCACTTTTCAGCCTCTATCTTATGGAAGTTGTTCGTCTTAATGAGGCGTTAATTTGATCAACTGTATTTTTCTATCTACTATATTAAGAAAGTTATAGCGAAAGGAAAATTTCAACTCATCACCATTTCCAACCCCTTTGAGACAGATGGGCCATTTACGAACTCATTTGAGATTTTTACATTTCCATCTACATATTCTAAGAAATTTAAAATCCAACAAAATTACTCTAAGTTATACTGTTTATAAGATAACAAGGGCGAAGTTTTATGCCCATATATAACTTTTGAAAGAAAGGCGGTTTTGAACTCTTAGGACCATGATTGGTAAAGAACTGGAGTCATTTTCTCTAAGTCTTGTCTTGAGGACCTTTACAGCAGGTAGTCTTTATTACATATACTGGACAAAGAAGGTATCTAAAATATGTAATAAATACCTCTGTTAATGCTTATCCACCATGGATTGATTGTAAACCCAAACCAAGTCCAAGAGATCGGGGAGATGGGGTGCAGTAGTGTCTGAGGGTATAGAAGTTTGACTATAGCTAATAAGTAGATAGTACACACCTACAGTGTCGATATTGCTACGTTCAGTGGTGGCGGGATGGGCGGTTGTATGCAAGAAGTACACACCTACACACTCTTTTGCACAACCCGTTTTCACAAGGGGGGGGGCTCTCACAGATAGAACAAAAGCTAAAGAACAACCATCTCCAAACCAGGACTCAAACCCAGAACGCCTAGATCACGGGGAAGACGTGCTTAACCTAGGCCTGGAGGCCGGTATAAATACCACTTAGAACGATAAAAGCCTTAAATAAGAACTTATGTTGAAAAGGAGCAAAAATAGAGCATATTAAGCTGGCTAGACAAATGCCGCTGTCTCTTTTATAACCCACCACCCAAATAGAATTTCTTGATCAGGCACTTGTTGGAGGTTAATAGCTTTTTCTGGCATGAATCTAGTTATGTTTGGCAGCGAATTAAACCTTTCAGCATTATGCGTAACAAACTACTCCATTCAGATCGAAAGCTCTTTCCACTTTCGTGCGAACGACTGCATTTATTTATTCTTTTAAGAAAAGTGCACTTTGCAATTTCTCATCTCTGGCTTCTGACACATGTCACAACAAGATGTTGTTGTAAGAATCTATGACAGTGCAACAAAATGCAAACGACCCGTCGAACTCAGCAAGTTATTCAGTTTTTTTTTTCATTCTTTCTTTACTTTCTTTTGCTTAACGGTTTCCCCTTTACCCAAAAAATATGGTGGGTGCAATCGTCCTGTTAGTCGAAGGTTAGAACGCCCACGGCTGCAGACGCTGGAATGGTTCTTTTTCTGCATCATCGACAGATTTTCGCGCCCTTTTCTCATTCTTTTTTTTTTCCGCTGTCCTTCGTGCCAGGAACGTTACGCTTCCGGTGATGACGTCACTTGCTTATTTAATGCCCCTTGCCCTACGGTATGGATGTATGCTGCATTTAGATACTTTGTATCTCATCTGATTTACGGTAAAGCACAGTGAGTGTGGATTGTAATGTCTAACTTTACTCTTGAATTATTATTATTTTTTTCTTCTTCGTTATCTGACGTTCACGGGTGAAAAATCTTGGCGCGATATTTAAAGGAAGTGTGGTGTGAGGCTCTAGCTGTAAAAAAAAAAAAAAAAAAAAAAAAAGGCGTATGGGGCTTCAAAGTGAGTGATGTAAGGGAGACTTTTCATTTTGTTGATCCTGAGTTAGTGAACTGAATTACTATCGGTTAAACTGTTTATGGTCTGGACTTAAATGTTTATTTCTCTGTGAATAAAGATGTTTACATTAGTCACGTTTTAGATATTTAAGGATGCTCTGCTTTGCCTTTTTTTCAATGCATTTTTCAAATAGTACTTACATTTAATTCAAATTCGCGCCAATGTTTATTTAAAAATAATTTTGAATTTTCTTGAAATGGATGAACTTGGTGGCTTCCGTGTTTGTTTGGGGAAAATGTAATTGTTAAGGATTGGAGTGATCATGTTGAGTGTGGAAATAGAAGGTTGATGTTTTGGGCTCCAATCACTAAACATTCTTATAAAAATAATTTATTTTTCCGGTACTAAACACATCAGTATATATACATCCTATGAGCTAAGCCCATCCACGTGACGACGATCAGAAGAAAGAGAAGAGAATGGTGATTGATTGTTTGGATATTTATATCTGGTTTTATTCTGATTTCCTTTATGATTAAGATTACGATGCACGAGAATAGTTTCTGGTTACGTCGCACTAGATCAGGACTAGCTCATAGGTTACAATTATTTATATTCACTACATAATTAAAAATATAGTATATGGTATACAGGACTAGACTTAGTCCAATTGGGGCCCAGGACAAACATTTCTTTGGAGTCCTCCGCCTCAAAAATTTAGTGGAATTCCGTCCCTGAAATCCATGGCTTTACGAAATATATAGTGTGTATGTTCATACTATAGATAATGAAGAATCTAACATAAAACTGATGGATTTTACACTGTACTGATATTTTTGAAAGAAGTTCATTAAAGAAGAAAAACAAAATAAACTTTCTAATCCATTTTAGAGGGGGGACTCTCTGATGTGAGGGCCCGGTTCAGTTGCCTCATAGGGCACTGTCTTCAGATCTGATGGTTTAATTATGTAGAAAGTTCAGAAATACATTAATATTACGTTTATAAATACTACATAGTTGCGAATAATTTGAATGAAAAAGATTGATGTAATCATTTTTAAATTATTCCTTCCATTTCTACATTAAAGGGGAACGAGATCTGAATTAATCAAGATTACTTTTGTTTTACGAATTATGAATAATTCTTAAGATTTGGATATCGCTCTTTATTGCAACATATTTCTAATATTTATAATTTCACATTCTAGCATATAATCAATACAAAAACATTTTTGCTGATGTAATATTAAAAAAAACAATTAATCACGTGGAAAAAAAATGAATTGGAAACTTTTCTTAGCACTTTACTGTCCTGTTGGAGTGTAGAAAAAGAAAATTTCAATCATTGATATATAAATTTCATATCTTATTGCTTAGTGAAAGTGGCAATTTTTTCCTTTTACATGAACAAATTCATTAATTTCTGATGTTGTTTCTGGCTTGGTTATTGAAATGAATGGGCAGATTTTCTGTTTGTGTAACATTCAAAACGAATGTTAAAACATTTATTGAATTTTGTGTCTTCATTATTTTAAAATTTAAAATACCTGAAAGAGATAGTTAGAAAAGACTGTATAATTTCAAAATTTGCAGAAATCGGAATATAATTCTATTCTCAAAATATAATTTAAAGAGAAAACGATGACTAAAATCTTCCGGATGGTATATTTTTCCTAAGAGCAATCTTTTTTTTCTGAGAAAAGCATCCGTTAGTCGCCAAAACTCTGACTCATTTCTGTCAGACCGTTGCCAATACACTCATCCTAAATGATCAATTTTATTTCCCCCCACCATCCCTATCTTTCCTCATTTCAGTTCAGTTCACGGGAGAAAGATCTTGTATGTTTCCTCTTCCTCTTATGTTGATTGATCTCTTTCAACGTTTCCAAGAAAAGGGGGTTGGGATCTTCGAACGAAGGAATGGAATGGGTTGGGGGGTGGAAAATAAGATCGGGAGCTTGGGAAAGGAGGTAGTGGAAGATCGTTCAATTTCAAACGTCTCAAAACCACGCGACAAAGTGGTTTATATTCCCCTTTCGCCTCTTACCGGATTTTCAAGGAAGTCGTAATACCTCAACTTTTATCCTTTTCTGGTGAAAAAAAGGACTCTCTTTTACTTAAATTCCCATCCCCTTGTTGCCCTCGAAGTCATTTTGTTTATAGTTTTGTGAATTCTCATGCCCCTGCCGCTTTTTATTTATACACCTTTATATGCCTTCAATCCAATGAAGTGCAGTCGAAGCATAAAAAAGGTGAAATTATCTTTTTTTTTTCTACCCTTCGAGGTGTTAGATTTTTTTTTCTTCTTTAGATAGCATTACAAGGGTATTTTTCCATCCATTCCTTTAGATTCAATTTTTTTCCTTTCAATTTTCTTGAGTGAATGTAAATTTAAAAGGAAAATGTTATTACAGCCCGCATGTAGATCTAAAATTTTTTCTCTCTCCTATCTTTTGTGTTTGTTTGTGTTCGATATATACAAGCGCCTTACAATTCTTCGTCGTCTTCTTTCTTTCTTTTTTGAATAGAATTTTGAAACCTTTTTTTTTATTAGTTGACTTATTTTTGTTGGAAAAAAATGCAATCTTACATTCCCTTTTTGCATTCTTTTTCTAATATGTTATGCTTTTGAAATGCTGTACAAAGGGGCATTCTGAATGACAGTATACTAAATTGATATTTTTAGAACTTAATTACCATTTAGTTGATTAATTTAAATTCCATTCTATACCAGAAAAGCCACTAATATAGAATTTGAGAGAAAAATTCAATTTAGGTTTTTAAATATTTAAAATAATTTTAAAATTAGAAATAGAATGTAATTAAAGGAAACCATTACTTTTTGATACACTAATATAGTTCAATTGAGTCTCGCATCATATTAAAGATTTTTAAAAATTACCTTTTTAGTGATACTAATATTTGAATCAATAAACTAAATTTATATTTTTAATGAATTAAAGAAATTTAATCATATTTTTCAACAATAAAAAATAAAATTCAAGCTGCACGTGCACGTTACGAGTGAAAGAAAAAAAATCTTGCATCATGTTGCCATCAGATTGGCAAAAATTCAAATTGTTGAAAAATATGATTCTTTTAAAAACCCATTTTTATTAGTGTTGCAGACGTACTTCTTTTACCTTAATTATTTTTTTACTTTTAGTAATGAATTTATTTATAAATCACTAGCCGCCTTTGGCGACCAGCTAATTCGCCATGAGTAATGCGTTCTAAAATTTTTAATTAAGTCACATATTCATTAGCCTTGAAGTCATTCCGGGCATTGATTGGCCTGAAATTAAAAAAGGTTTTTTCCGTCATGCTGCCAAAATATTAAATATGTTTTTTTAAAGAAAGCGAAAAAGGAAAAAAAAAAAAAATGAATAAATGATTTAGAAATTGCAAACGATTATAGAAACCTTTGCTTTGCATTTATTTTTTTAGAAAATATCACATTTTATGTTTCTTTTATTTTATCCAGTCACGTGCTAAAAGTATCATTTCTTTAGATTTGATTTACGACGATAGTTTTTTTTTTATTATTTGAACTTCCTGCATTGTTTTCTTTTACTTTATCCAGTCACGTGCTCAAAAAAACATAGTCAAATATTTCTTTAAAAATTCGTTAAAAATAGAGGCTTAAGTTATATATTAAAACACTGACACCATTAGAAAGCTAATTGTTTTATCTTTAAATTGATGTAAAAATCACGTTTGTGCGAGAATATTTTCGGAAGTTAAAGCGGAAAAACGTCGAAATTTCGCTTAAATTTTAATTAATTCAAATTCTAATTAAAAATTCGAAGAAAGGGCTCCGAGGTGCACATTCCCGACCTCCAGGGTATACATGTACCAAATATGGTAGCTGTAGGTTCAACGGTCTGACCTGTAGAGCGCCAACACACACACACACACACACACACACACACACACACACACACACACACACACACACACACACACACACACACACACACACACACACACACACACATTGAGCTTTATTATAAGTATAGATTATCACAATTAATAAAAGGAATCTGAAATAATAAAACGGTATATTATCATAGTGAACACACAAAGGTAAAAAAGTTCAGTGCTCAAGCACATAAAGAAATGAAAAATTTCTTTATGTGATCAAAAATTTTTTTCTAGAAACATACTACTAAAAATTAAGGGTGTATGCAATTTTTCAGGATACAGACTTATTTTCTATTACATTTTATTGTCTTATTTACCTCTATTTTTAGATTCCCACTAAAATGAAATAAGATTACAAAGCAAAAATTCATTGTCAAAGAATATAAAAATATGAACAGAATATTCATTTGTTGATTATTTTTTTTTACATAATTAACTTCTATTATTCGGACCATCTATTTAATTAGATGAATCTTTCATAACTATCTCTTAACTATAATAAAAAACGAATAAAATATTAGATTGATGGATCATTACAGTAGGATAAATTTGAATTTCAGACGAGTCACGCGGCAGGCAGTAAGATGGGTATGAATTACATACGAGTCACTTGGCGTACTGTAAGATATGTGTGAATTACAGATGAGTCACGCGATGTACAAAAACTGTGAACTACAGGCGACTCACGCGACGATCAACGTGTTAACAATGGAAGAAAAGCAACACATCATCAAAATAGATGATGAAACAATGAAATATTTGAATTAATTTCAATTAAATAAAAATTCAGAAAACTATTTTTCAAAGCTTATTAAGAAAAATTATTGAAAAAAAAATGCTGATATTAAAAAATTATACATATGTTTTTTGTATTTTAAAATGGTTTGACTGTCAGTTTTGCGCGTTAACAAAATATTATCATTGAATTATTATTATTACTTTTCAATGTTATCATTGAAAAGTAATAAAATCACGCTTTTATTTCTAGTTAAATTCCAAAAAGAAGATGCCCCATTCTGCCCCTTTCAAATACGATTGTGCCCAAATTTAGAAGACTTGTAAGAGCGTCGAAATTCGTACCTCTCTTCTCTTATTTGATGAGGTTGTTATGTACAAGCTTTATACAAATAAATTTTTTCTCTTCAAATATTTTAAAAGTTGGTTATACAGAGTAAATTGTCTTCGTTTCTTATACATATTTTAAGCCTTTTATTTTCATGAATTATTTTCGAAAATACTCGTTTTAATTTTCATTCGTTGTTGGTGCATCATTTTTATTGAAATCTTACATTTAAAGTGAAGTCGGAAAATATTTTATATCTAAGAGATGAAGTAATAATTGGAAGTACCTTTCCATGGAAAAGAATAATTCTGAGAATTGTTATTAAATCCAAAATGCTTTGTTAAAAAATGAATTTTTATCAATTTTATGGGAGGCAAGATTTGGAGATTTTTTAGTAAATAAGTTGGGGGGCTGGAGGCTAGTTGTAACAATATTTTGAAAAATGTTTTTATTTTAAAACATTAAAGATTTCTCTCTTATAAATGCTTATTCCTGTGATACAATTATTTGTTCATCATACACAAAAAAGAAACATTCGGCAATTTTAATGATTTTAGCCGAATAAGTATTTTTTTCAGAATAAATTGTTACAATTTTCCCACTCCTGAGGCAAGTTGTAATAATAAGAACGACATTAATTTTTTTTGTTAACATTCTTTTTTCAGTTGAAATAAAAAAGACATATAATTATTATTAATTATTATTTGACATAGTGACAATGAATGAAAATCAGTGATTTGGTTAAAGTATAAATAAATAATAAAATTAATATAAGTTTTTTAACAGAACTGCAATTAAAGTGAGCAAAAATTTTCACTTCACAGATTTGAAAATTTAGTATCAATCAGATTCATTTTCATAACCGTATTTATTCTTCATCATCTGATTAGAAATGTTTGCATTTTCCATCACTTTTTCAATCATTTGTCATAATTTCATATTAAGTGAAAAAAATAATTTTAGTTTGTTCATATAACAGCAAAATGCTGTATTAATTATATATTTAAAAATGTAGCACTATAGGAAGCACATATTTAAAGACTTGTTTAACTGTTTTATCTGTGTTTATTTTTCGTAAAAAGCAGAACATCTCGAACTATAGTACTTCGAATTGTTTTCTGTATACGCCTCTTACCATGCGACCCAAACAGAATTGTCTTTCTTTTCTTGGCTTGCAGACGATTTTTTTCCCGTTTAATTCAAATAATTGTATTAAGTGGTTAACCTCAGGCAGCATTCCAGAGCTTCTGTTCTCATAATTAAGTTACCTGTTTGCCATTCTCATTCTGTTCTTGAAGTCAGTCTTTCGCTGTTTCATTCATGAAATCACTTCTGTGTTCTTCAACGGAACTCGAACGACATATTTGAGAATTAGCTGCCCAATCCGAAGTCGTAAATCTTTCCGTGAAAATGAAAATAAATTTTCCCCTTCTAGTTCCATGGCATGTTGTCGATAAATGCGTTAATTTAATTCTTTCATCGTCTGTTCAAATGTCATCGGTCTTTTTTTTTTTATTTCTTTTTTGCTTTTTTTGTTGTTTCATTTTATTCTATTTGTGTCGGAAAATCACTATCGTAGACTGATGGATGACAGAACATGGCGCTTGGTACATCGACGACTTGGCGCCACTTTCATTTGTTTCTCGCCACCAAACGATGTGGCTCTGCGCCAAATTTTCTCTCCAAGAAACTGACCTGTCAAATTTACGAGGGCTAAGGAAAAGATATTCGTTCTAAAAAGTTTTTAGACTGATAAAATTTTGACTCACTTGTAGACAGATTTGTTTCTTTACACTTAAAGAAGAGTTAACTTTTTTGTTGTTTGATATCTTCCTTTTTTTTTTCTTTCCTGTTTTCTTTTCTCACTATATCATTACTTAAAATCTTATCCAGATGCCAAATTTTAGCGAGAAAAAAAATCAATGGCAAAATTTAAATACTAATTTTTAATTTTCTACCATTCTTACATTACGATACGGTTGCGTAGCATTTGTTATTAGAAAATAATTAAAAATACTTATAGAAATTAATTATAATTTGCCATTTTTATATTTGATTTGATTTTTATATCAACTTGCCGTAGTATAATGGTTTGGTTTATGATTATTTTGTTCTGACTGCTTTTTTATAATTTTTTTTATAATTTAGAATCTTTACACTATCTTAATACCAGTATTAAACTTGCATTGTCCTTGTTATATTTTAATATTAAATATAAAATCAATTGACGTAGAAAAACGTTCTCACTAAAATGATTTGTCTTTATTCATAACACTTTTTTTATGACTGAAAATAAATTGATTTCGCACTATTCTCAAAGACGACGTTGTGTTTCAAAAACAACATACAATTTCATGACAAATACAGATAATTAATTTCCTTACAAATATTGTCTTGTATAGTGTTCCATATTTTGCTGCAAGTTTCTATTGTAGTATGGACCATATCCAAACGGTAGTCCAATTCAGTCCGACTACCCAACTCCAATCAATTATCATCAAGTCAATCCGAAGATTGATTTGATGATAATTCCGTGTCTTATCTGCAAATCTCTAAATCCTTATTTGTTAATCAAACATATAATGTGGTAATGGCATGTGTTGTGGTTTTATGTCTTTTTTCCATCTCATTTTTGTGAGGCATAATACTATTTACGAATAAAATAGAAACCAAATGTTTTGTGTGCGTGAAAAAAAATATTCCATGTAGAGAATAATACTATGAACTACACTATTCACGCAGGTTAATGCATTTTATTTTTAATTTTAAAACATCTCAAGGTCTTTTGACTTAATTTATATCTTTGATATGTAAAATAATTGCAATAAATTTTGAATGAAGGAAAAAAAATAGTAAAATAAAAAAAAATTTGGAATAATAATCTCAAGCTTGAAGTGCATTTCAAGATTCTTTATGGCGTTTCTCTACTTTTTATTATCTTTAACGTCTTTCTTATCTTTTTTTCTTAGTTTATGAGACATATTTAATTTAAAATGTTGAAAGTAAATGCATAAGAGAGTGCTTTTTAAAACATGATTAAATACTAACTGAAGTACCCGATTAGATTTAGAGACAAATTTTTTTAAAACTGATAAATAAAATAATCTTTATAATCCTAAATAACTGAAGTAGTTTCAAAAAGTCAAATTGAAGGAAAAAGTGTACGTTGCCATTAATTTAAAAAAATACAATGCTTAGTTAATGAAATTTTAGTAGAGTTTCCAGTTTTAAATAAAACAGCCTAATATACAGCGCAACTTTTGAATTTTTATTTCACATATAGTTTTGAAACTTTCTGAAATGTAATTATTATTGTAATAAATATTTTATGAACATTCCAAACTGTCTGTAATGATTTTTTTTGCCAAAATTCATTCCTCTGTTTTAAACTGAAATTAACCCCGAAACACGACTAAATCTGCGATGTATTATTCTCTAATGGTTTTCACTTGTAAATTCCAAATTTCATGAAATTTTATTTAATTTCTTTCAAGAAATGTTTATTGTGAACTAATCATGACAAAATTCTTATTCTTTAAAACTAAAGGTAAAATATTTTGATTACAAAACATATCTTTTAATTTGTTTTCAATTGTGAGGTGTTATGATATGTGAATTAAGTTTAAATTGACTTAATTTTAAATTATTTTTGAGATTCAAATCCAGTATTGACTTAAATATAATTAATCTTTATGGGTGAATAGGTGTGAAAATATTAGATTATTTTATAATTTAATGCAATCCAATAAACTATATTATTACAATAAAAAGAATTACATATTTATTGTTTTTAAAGGACTGAGAAGTTTTAAATTTTCCTGATTAGAAGCATTTGACCGTGAAGCAATACCTTCATCAACAAATTATTTTTATTAAAAAAGTATTTCTAATTTATGAGCTTTTGATTCACACTTTTATGATAGGAAAATAACATATGTTTCGCAAGCGTTTCCTTTATCACTTTTAACTTTTTTTTTCGCAACATGAGCTGCAACTTTTATTTTGATTTCACAAGAATTCATGATGAGATATCAAGCTTTGAGGTTAAAGGTCGCAACGCACCTGGATTCGTGTTCCTCAAAACAAATTTCATTCGCCTTCAAATTAATTCAATTGCAGACGATTAAGACTTCTACTTTACTATTGTATGAAAAAAAAACCTCGTACATTTTATAAATTATCCACAATAAAGATGTTTTCGTGTTAAGTTATAGTCATGATCTAGTTTCTATTTTTGTGCGATATTTTTTATAAACTTTTATTTTAAAACTTAGTTTTTAATTAAAATTCTAAGCAAAAATAAACTGAATAAAATTGTGATAATTTAACAATAATAAAAATTCATGATTCCACTTTGTTGATGAAAATTAAAATAACTAGCAGATTTAATGAATTATTGTAATTCTTAGTTTTAAATGATTACAAATTTTGGCAATTTAATTTACTTATTTCAGTTATACACTTAGTATATATTTTTATTTTTTCAACTGTATCTTTGCCTTCGCAATTTAATTTGTGGAACTTGTAAGAATTACAAGGTGTATTTTTATTTAATTCTTCGTCCTTTATTATTCATTTAGGAATTTTTTATTAAGTAGAACGTTTTTAAGTAGATAGAAGAAAATACTAATAAAAAAAACTAAATATTTCAAATTTCAGCAGAGATTTCGTTAATAATTCCATCTCCATTTTTCTAGAAATGTATAGAAAAAAAAAGATCGCCATATTTTTGCTATTATATCGTCTGCTGTTAATTTTTTTTCTGGAACAAACCCAGAATTTATTTTGAAAAGTTTATTTTATTTCTTTTTTTTTTTTTTGGCTTCAACCAAAAAATAAAAAAAAAAAAAAAAAAAAAAAAAAAAAAAACCTCTATAAAAATTTTTAATAACGTTTTTCATTTTTTTTTCTTATTCTGAGATCTTTTTCATTTTCATTTTTTTAGTTAAGAATTAGTTGATTTCCGTTTGGCAATCATAATCTTTTGTTGTTCTCGTGAGATGTTGCGCGGATGCTGTTAAGAAGAATTTTGTTATTTGATTGCTTTGTTTCTGACCGAAAAAAAAAGAATTTTTTTGCGGTAGGTACTGACTTTGAAATAGTTTAGTGTGTTATAGATTACTCTTCCTAAATTCTACTTCATTTATTTTGTAAAAATGGCTGTTGTTGGATTTGATATTGGAAATGAAACTTGCTTTATTGCCATTGCAAAATCTGGTGGAATAGAAGTAATAGATAATGAGTATAGCTTACGTGTGACACCATCATACATTGGCTTTTCTGAAAAATCTAGAGATGTTGGAGTAACAGCAAAGACTAAGTTAGTTCCAAATATCAATAATACCATTTTTGGTTTCAAGACATTTTTAGGTAAGAAATATGACGCTACATCAAGAGATATTTCTTTCTTACCGTTCAATGTTGTTGAACTTCAAAATGGAGAGTTTGGAGTCAAAGTCAAGTATTTGCACGAAGAAGTTTTATTTTCTACTCAGCAAATCATGGCTATGTTGATCACAAAACTGAAGAATATAACGGAATCTAAATTAGGTGCTAAGATTCGAGAATGTGTTATATCTGTGCCTTTATATTACACTGATTCCCAAAGGCGTGCTATGTTGGATTCAGCGGAAATTGCCGGTTTGAAAGTACTGAAACTAATCAATGAACCTACTGCTGTTGCTTTATCTTATGGATTTTATAGACAACATTTATTCAACGAACCTAAAATTGTTGTGTTTGTTGATTTCGGTCATTCTTCTCTTACTGTTACAGCATGTGCTTTTACTAAAGATAAACTCAGAGTACTAGGAAGTGTATGGAATGCAAATGTTGGTGGCAGAGATTTTGATGGTGTTTTAGTGAAATATTTTGTAGAAGAATTCAAAGACCATTACCAGTTGGATGTGTTATCGAATAAAAAAGCTACCATGCTGCTGTTGCTTGAGTGTGAAGCATTAAAAAAGCAAATGAGTATGAATTCTCGTGAATTGGAGTTAAACATAGAATGTTTTATGAATGATATGGATGTCAGAGGCAAAATGAAACGAGAACTGTTTGAGAAGTTAGCATCGCAACTCTTTTTAAGTATCGAAACAACAATGGAAGATCTTTTAACCCAAACTGGATTGAATAAAGAAGCAATACATGAAATTCAGATTGTTGGTGGTTCTTGTCGAATACCTGCTTTGAAAAATATAATTCATCGAGTATTTGGCCAATATCCTCAATCCACTTTAAATCAAGATGAAGCAGTTGCCAGAGGGTGTGCTTTACAGTGTGCTTTTCTTTCGCCGACATTAAAAACCAGAGATTTTATTTTCGAAGATATCCAGCCCTATGCTATTCATGCTATGTGTCATCGATCTAACATTGAGGATCGAGTGGAAGTGTTTCCTCGATTTCACAAAGTCCCCGGTACCAAAATGGTAACTTACTTTTACAAAATGCCATTTTACCTTGAAATATTTTATCCTGATCCAGTTAGCAGTTGCAATGGCATTGGCAAATATACTTTTGCTGGTGTTCCTGTTCAAGCAAATACCGACAATGATGTTCGAGTTAGAATAAAAATGTCAGTGGATATCCATGGAATTTTCAATGTGATCTCTGCTACCCTTATTATTAAAGAAAAATCATCCAATACAAAACAACTCGTTCTCGTAGATCACAACAAAAATTCTGAAAGTAATCTGGAATGTGAGGATAAACAAATGCAAAAAGTTTTGCCAGAGGAGCAAATGGAGACTGAAAAAGAATCAGAAGATACTGCTATGTATTATGATTTAACGATTGAAAAAGATGTTCGAAGTTTGCCTCGAGATCAGTTGTATATTTTTATGCAGAAGGAACAAGAAATGATCAATGTGGATTTTCACGAGAAGAGGATGGCTGATTTACGAAATGTCGTCGAAGAATATGTTTATTATGCGAGGGACAAACTCTCTAGTGAACTCAGAGAATATCTTACAGAAGCGGAATGGAATAATTTTTTGTCACTTCTCAACGATACTGAAGAGTGGTTATACGATTGCGAAGATTGCCAAGAAACTGAATATTCAAGACGGTTGAATGAAATGAAAGAAAACATTGAACCCATTTTGAAATGGCATTCCCAACTGGAAGAAGCGAAGTCAGCTTTGCATGAATTTCAAAAACTTATGGAATCATTTGCTTCAGTTATGCGCACTTTACCACAAGAAAAACATCCACGTATGGGTAATGAAGATATGAAAGTTTTGGAAGAGTTATGGAAAAGTGGTAATGAATTCTTTGGTCAATGGCTACATAGACTTAATGAGGTAAAAAAATGTGGTGATCTGCCCATTACTGCGAAAGATATCCTTGCTGAAATGAACGGCTATAAAGGAAAAATACAAAACGTCATCAACAAACCTGACCAAGAAGAATTCATTGCATGTGCTAATAGCTCCGAAGATCAAAATCAGACACCTGGTGAATCTGGAGAGGATTTAACTACTAATCAAGAATTCAAAGAGGAATGCAAATCGAGTTTTGAAAAGAACTCCCCTGGTGGCCAGTCAACTAATGAAAGTAGTTTAACACAATGAAAATAGATTAAAGCACTTTATGTAATGAAATTAACTGCTTTAGAAGCTATTTAGTTTGTATTTACTTTACAATCTGAACAGCTTATTAAATTTCATGCCATACATTTTCATTTCTTTTTTTTGTTTGTAAATTTCAATTTTCAAATTTAATAATTATGGGGGAAAATTCGTAAAATTAAATTTTTGCCGCTTAAATTCTTTTGCTACCTTGTGATTTAAACTTAAATGTTTATTAATTTAATTATTATTTTTAAAGAATAGAAAGTAATGTTAAAACTTCTTTGTATTTGGTTATTTTTGCAATGCATATTTTTCAATAGATTTTAATTATGGTTTATCGGTTCAACTTCATACTCTTTTGCAATAAGTTAATTGTGAAAAAAATTCTAAAACAATATTGATAATATTTAAATTCCTTCTCTTAGCTTTTATTTTGGCCAAATAAAATGACTTTATAAAGAGAATTTGTAAATTTTTTTTACTGTTCTTAACACTAAAAATATTTCATTTCCAGTTGATTTGTTAGATAAATGAAATGTAGAATGTCTAGAGCATTTTTCTTTTACAGCTATTTTTTTATCAACAATATTATTAAATTTATAAATATGTTAACTATGCATTGTGTCTAAAAACATTTATGAATATCCTTTTTTGTTCAGTTTTCTTTAAGTTTTTAAGTGTTTTGTGTTTTAGTGGAAATATTTCTATTATCAATATTCATGTTGGTACTATTATATATATATATAGGGTACTCTGATTTTTTCGCTAAGGAAACGGGAAATATAGCTAAGACGAATATTATCTTGGGGATAATTTGGAAACCACCAACTAAGAGTCACAAATATCCAGAAGTACCTTCATGTTACCTTAGCACAATATTTTTTCCTTCTTTTGATTTAAAAAAAATTAAGCCCCCCCCACCCAATTAAAAAAAATCTGAATTTTAAACAGAAATGCTCTAGCACTTGGTTCGGTTGCACTATTTATGTACTTTAAAATAGTTAAAGCTTAAATGTAATAAAATTAATTATATTCGAAACACTATTTTGCACAGAATTATGTCACCATTTTTTATGCCTTGTAAAAGCTCTGATAGAGAGATCTTCATTAAGAATAATTTTAAAATATTGGTTGAACATATTTTTTAAGATTTTTTCAAAATGAATTTTTAAATATTTGATTCAATTCGAAAATCAAAATTGAAGTAATAAATAATGAATCAAATAAAATAACTTACATTTAATTACTAAATTAAATTATTAATGATTTAATTTGATAAATAACAGTCTATCAAAATTAAAATAATGAGTGACCCTATATATGGAAATGCTTTGTTTCTTTATACATGGTTGCAAACAGTATTTTGTAAATCAAGAGCTGATCGATAAAACGGCGCATGTGTTTATCTTTTTACATCCGAATTGCATTAAAAGTTTTATCCGTGGAAATAAAGGCTTCACTTTCTCTTGCTAAATTAGAATCGTTATTCTCTCTATGTAATTAAATTGGTGGTTGAGATTTTTCGGGAAATAATTTTTATATTGAGTTAATGTTTTTATATGTTTCCTACAATGGAATAATTTGTTTTGATGTATTTGTTACCAAATAACAATTTGAGTTTTTTTAATGTATTTGTTATTAAGGAACAATTTGAGTTTTTATGTATTTGTTACGAAAGAATATTTTGAGTTGTTATCTATTTGTTACTAAGGTACACTCTCAGTATTTTTTTGAGACAAAAAGTAAATAGTAATATTCTAATATTCTGCTTCTGGCCACTTTATATGAAATTCCCAAATTGAAGCATATATATATATATATAAAGTAAATAAATATAATTGTAATTATTCATTTTATAAAGCGAGAGTAAAATACTTGCTTCTCTTAAAGTATAAATTGTTAAACTCCTGAGAATAGAAGTTAAACAATCTCATTTTTATTTCATTAGATATAAATATTTAATGGTGGAATACATAAATATTTAATTCTTGATAATTTAATTGAGTTCGAACTATTGATAATGTGACATGGCTATCATTAGTTTACTTTTGGAAATCTTGAAGGAGGAAAATTGATGTGTTGTCATATTTTGAGCCGGATTATCAAATATGCAAAGCTAGCCAATGCATAAGAACACTGCCGTAGGAAAAGATGTCTATTTATTCATTAAGCAACTTCAATTTTTCTTTTAATTTGAGAGCTGAATTTTAAGCCGATTCAAACTAAAAATCAATATCTGTTGCATTTTAGAGCATCATTCTGAAAAATTTTTACTTAACCGTCTGTTGTAAATTTCATACTAAGCTTAATTCTAAAAAATTATGTTGCTTTATAATTTTTGGAATGATTTATTTTATTATTAATTAGAATTTAAATTATATTGAAATGGTTTAATTTTTGAATGCTTTAAATTTCTTTATACTTAATATTTTCTTAAACTTTCTGAACTATAATACAATGAAATATTTTGATTCAGTTTGCCAAAATCACTAAAAACCACGCCCACTAAAAACTGCTTATATAGATTAAATTAAAAGCAATAAAAATATCTAAGTTTTGAGAGATGGTTAAAAACTGCAGTTCTGATATTTGTATAGCCTGAAGTATAAAGAGTGTAATTCGGCCTTATTTACTACTTATTGAAGAAAAAATTAGACGAATTCTAGATGACATGAATGAAGAGTTAATTTTTTAATGCGACTACCGTAGGCGGTGGCGGATGTTTCCATTTGCAAATTAGGCACTTGCCTAGGTCTGCAGATATTTTAAAATATGCTGTTAATCATATTTGTCATTTGACAACTATGCTAGCTGTCAAAAACAATTAAGAAGATACAATTAAAGATTTTAAAGCTGAATTATGAAACAATATTTAACACTTCGTCAAGTATAATTGGTTTTACTTGATCTGTTTCATTACCTTCATTTAGAATTATATCATTATAAACAACAAATATATATTATAATAATAATTTGTACAAGCATGAATGCCACATGATATAATAAATAAATATGAAGTTACTAGCTATTTTCGAACTTACTAAAATAAATGAAAAGAAATCCTTAACATGATGCTGATGTTAAAAATGTGTTTAAAAGAACTCATTTGACCTGTTCATTTAAAAATAGATCTTTTAGCGTGTACTGCCTAAGACTGTAATACGTCTTATCCATTTTTACAATATCACAAGTATCCACTATTTTAATAAGTGTTTTGCTTAGTTAAAAAAGAAAACAAATCTACCCGAACGCAGGAAACTAGAAAAAGCAAGATCAAAGTTCTGGTTTAGAATTTTATCAACTTTATGTATAACAAAATAATTGGATGCACTTTGACCAAATATCCATTTTTCAAAAATTACTTTTGAAACTTCAGAAAAGATGCAAGAATTCCATTTCAGTTGCTTCTATGAGAATAGAAGAAAAAAAAAAAAAAAAAAAAAACGCTGCCACACAGCAAATGATAAATTTGACATTTATAATCTTTCTTATTAAATTCCATCACAGTAATTTCGAAAAAATTTTCACTGGTGTTTTGAAGGTACATTTCCAATCTGCATTAAACCATAATTGCTCAATTATGCAAGTTAGTGTAGAGAAAATATCCGATTCATAATTATGTTTAAGAGTATAATCATTTCCTACTGTCTACATTTCCGTTACGAAAAAATGTTCAATCAAATTTCCCACTCAAAGAATGACTCAACGGTATTTCCGGAATGAATCTTCTTTTATTAATCGCTGCAGCGTCATCTATCGGTATTCAATAAAACTACCTGGTTTTGGAAAGGAAAGAAGAATTGAGTTACCGTTAAACATTTTTGGTTACTAATATTTTTTATGGTGCTGAGCGGTATAAATTTCGTTCACTTTTTATTACGCATATTTATGTATTTAATTCTTCCTCGTTTATTAAAGTTTTAATTGCAGTTTCATAATTTTTTTAACTTTTGCTGTTTTATTAATTTATTTTTGCTGGAGTCATCAGCATAAAATTATCATTTTTGCCTAATATAGTTAAATTAATAAAGAATTATCTTAATTTGTGGATACGTATGAACCAAATAATAAAATACGTATTTTATAAATTTAAAAAAAAATGGTCTAAAGTCTGTTTTGTTCTAGGGCATTCGAATAAAAATAGTATCTTTCACTTCAGTTAAAGATTATTTATGAGATTATTATAATTTTATATTATTTATGGTATTACTTAAATTTTAAAATATGCAACAAAAATGTCTTTCTTTTTAAAGCATTTGTGCACAGTTTAATTTAAGTTATAGATTTCAATACATTTCTTTTAAATTGAAAAGTATCCAAATTAAAATAACTGTAAAATGAAATTTTACTTTAAAAAAAGAAAATTATCAAAACATTTTTAGACAACCATTAATAATGCATTTGGGAGTCAGAAGTTTTTCATATCAAATGAAAGTTGGCAAAATCAGTATGACATTAAATAAATCTGTTGTAGAATTTTCCCTTAGAGAAATAGAGCCAAGGAATGTTTTTGTTTTCAATTTCTCTTAAAATGGAGATTGGTTGTGGGAAAACAATTATTAATAGTATATGTAAGTCATAAACTTTCATTTGAAATAAAAATAGGCGAAATAAGTGCAATGCTTGCATTTGGACAATTCCGATGGTTTTCTTCAAATTGAATGAACTGAATTTTTTTTTCGATTTCTCTTAAAAATGGATGTCAGAGAAAAGCAATTAACCATTGATGACGCATCTAGAGGCCATATTTTTTAAATGAAATGAAAATTTGTCAAAAATCAGACAAGTAGTTGGGATATCTTAACTGCATCTTTGGTTTTCTTTATTATTTTAAATATATAGTGATTTTTGGTCATCATGATAACCAGTTATTCAAATGCAAGACATTTCAATGCAATCTTTGAACTTAATTCATGCAGGTGAATTTTTTATAATGCTTTCTTGTAACGATAATTTTGTTCAAATGAAAACATATATAATATTTATGAAGCTACATCTAGCTTATAATGATCTTTGTAATCATTAGACGCGTTAACTAAATTTGTCTTTCTTAAGTTCCACTTTATTCTTTAATAATGTGTTCTTGGTAATTCTTTGCAGTATTGGATTATAAAATAGGCAAAATATTTCAACTGCCTAGAAGCCCCTAAAAAGAATTTTTGCTGTAAATTTAAAATTTTGTTCTTTTACTAAGTTTACGAAGACTATGCTCTCGAGCTTATTCAAAAAAATCAAATATCGTTTAAAATTTTAAAAATAACCAACGGCATTTTTTATTACATTACTTTGCAATTAAAAAAATCGTGTTGCTCTCACAATTGATAAAAATGCCCTCCACTTTAACTAAATAGAATTTAGATTGTACTTTTTTGTTATATTTTGTATAAAATTTCTTTTAAAATTTAATTTTGCATTTTTTTAAGTACACGATATATTGAAACTAAATCTCATTCAATTAATGAACAATTTCATACTTAATTGTTCTCAAAATATCGTATTAAAATAGCTTATAGAGATAAAATGTATCCGAAATTTTGGGGAGGATTAAAAAGGGAACCCGATACTTCCAATGCCCTAGAGGATTTTATTTGACTGTGGTTCTTTTTCTTCTTTCAGCGATATTCAGTAAAATTTTTCAATTCATTTCCCAAGAACTTGAAAAAACATAAAGCTAAAACCTTTTTTCCTCTTAGAGTTTGTATTTTTACCACAGATGGAGAACTTCTGACTTGGATTATTTTTATATATACCAAAAGACAAAGCTTGATTGCATAGCAGATAGATTAAATTACTTTTGTTTACACATTATAAATAACCTATCTTATACGAAATTGAACTGGCAATACTTCCGTTTATTTTTTCAACTCTTCAGATGATTCTATATTTCCCAAGTACCCGTCTACTGTTGTTGAAGTGAAAAATAGTTCCCAACAACTTTGCCGGTATATAATTTTCTTTCATAATGTAGGGAATTAACGTTACAACAGTCAATTCTGTCTGAGAAATTCTTTAAATAGCCTGGCTGCAGCAGCTCGAGTGTTAACAGAAAATTGTTTCTGCTGCTTTTGAGGGCGGAAACGAAGGAGTTGAACGATCTTTATGACAACACACGTGCGAAAACAGACGCGTCTAAACAAAGAAAGATACTAAAGAAGGTCCTTCTCCGAGTTTTCAAGTGCTTGTCTGTCGCCGAAAGTAGTCTTTGGAATGAGAGATCTACAGCTAAGACTGAAATCCGAGTGTTGAGCAGATCCAAGTTATGCATCCGAGTGCACTTTCTCGCTTTTCTTATTTTTCTGTGTATGGTGATGTGATATGAATCTATTTATTACGGGGGAAAATGTCATTCTAGCATGGATATAAAAAAAATTTCGATTTATTTATTGCAAAGAACAACCTTCTGGCATGAAAAAAATTTCAATATAATTATTACACAGAACAGCATTCTATCAGGAAAAATCTCGATCTATTTATTACAAAGAACGGCATTCTATCAGGAAAAATGTCGTATTATTTATTACAAAGATCATCATTCTATCAAGGAAAATGTCAATGTATTTATTACAAAAAAAATAGCATTCTATCAGGAAAAAAATGTCGATATTTATTACAAAGAACAGCATTCTATCAGAAAAATGTCGATCTATTTATTACAAAGAACAGCATTCTATTAGAAAAATGTCGATGTATTTATTACAAGGAACAGCATTCTATCAGAAAAATGTCGATCTATTTATTACAAAGAACAGCATTCTAGGAGGATAAATGACGATCTATTTATTACAAAGAACAGCATTCTAGGAGGAAAAATGTCGATCTATTTATTACAAACTGAAAGCTTTTTAATCTCCAAAATATTTGCATCGTTATTTTACTAAATATCAACGATTTAGATTTTAGGTTTTTACTTCCTCGTTTACTTACTGTAGAGAAACCATAGTAGTCTTCAAACAATTCAAACTCGACATTTTAAAGAATATTCATCTTTTATACCTTCCTGAGTTCGAAAAACACATTTTTGAAAAATGTCTGCCCCTGTCTGTCTGTGACAAGGATAATTCAAAAACGCTTTGATCTTAATTGTTTAAATTAGGTATACGGTCTTCATACAAATTTGCAGATTTCTATCAAAATTTGTGTAAAATAAAAGGAAGCTCGTCTGTCCGAAGAAGTTGACATCATAATGAGAAAACGAAAAGAGCTAGACAGATAATATTCAGCACCCAGATTAAATAAACATTTACACTGTAGACTCCAATCAAATTTCGAGCTAAATCCAACAAATGTCTGTCTGTCTGTACTTTCAGAAACATTGTAAACAAGATAATTCAGAAACTCTGTAACTTAAATATATGAAATTAGGTTTGGAATTTTGTGACTGCAATTGCAATTTTGTGTCAAATTTTTGTTTCAATTGGTTAAAAGAAACGTATCTAAAGCGCAAACTCGATTCTTCGATACTATACGTACGCCAGGGCTAAATCGCTAAATAATTCGCCAAGGAGGAAATGATTGATTCGGTAAAAATGCTAAATTAGTGTCAAAAATTAATATTTCTTAACTGTTGTACGTCAATGCCGTACAAGGTATCTGGCAAACAAGTTTATTAGAGAGTATGCGAGAAAGTTTTGTAGAGACCACTCCTGTCTGTTTATTAAAAACGATTATGTTATTATGTTTGGTTAGCTTATGAACACGATTATATAAATATAACTAGCTCAGCAAAAAGAAGTTAGACCAAATTAGAAGACTATTTAATTTCGAATAAAATTCATCTACTTTTAAGTCTGTCCCTCTGTTTGCATCCGTGTGATAACTGTAACTCAAATTACCTAACGAGTTTGATAAATGAAGATCTTTAAGATGCTTTTGTTACTAAAAGTGTAAATTGATATTTAAATTTTGTAAAGATTTTCTATCTATTTATTCATGCGTATATGATATTTGTAGAATCCTACAAATGGTGAACATTTATTGGAAGGTAAAGTTTTTGCCTTGAAAAAAATTTAAAAATATTATAATCAAATCATCTCTTTAATCAAAACATTGATTTTATATTTTAATAACTTTGTTGACACATGATGCTTCTTTGAATTATTGTATTCTAAATTGGACAAGTCCCATTACAGTATTACTAATCTAAAGCCTTTTTTTACATGTCTATTTTTTTCTGTTTATATCGTTATTATTTTTAATTATATAATTACTATTTTTAATACTGTTATTCGGTTTTAACGGAGACCAAAAAATGCTAAGAAATTTTGTTGCCAAATTATAAAATGTATTCAAATGCATAAATATATATCTAACATACGTTATATTACCTGTTATATAGTTTAGCGATTGAAATCGCCAAATTGGCGAACGTTTTTCCTGGCGCTTTTTGGTCGCTGTTCCAACCGACAAGTACTCATGATTCTATCTAAATTATTAAATTGGGAAATCTTGATTACTAAAAATTGCAATATCTTTTTCAGCATGACCCCGACCTCATATTCGACGAGCTGAACAGCATCCAGGCGGACAGCAACTACCTGTCCAATTCCATCAATCCTTTATCTAGTCCGCTGAAATTGTCGTCTGAAGACAGGAAGCACCATAAACACCACCAGCACAAGAAGAGGAAGAAGACGCACAACAGCAGTAGCCGGTTGGGGTCTTTGTTCGATGACGAGGACTTCTACAGGGACGCAGAGGACGGCCCATCTGGAGAAGACATTTTCGTTCACAGCGGGGATGGAGCTTCGCCCATAGAACCTCCTTATGTGGACAAGACTACTTCCGAAGACGGACCATGTAAGTACACGGTGTTGTTTTAAGTTGCTTGACTTTGACGAGCTGGTGTAAAAATGTATGGTAACAAATGAATCTATTTTTATAAGTTTGGAAGACATTGCGAATCGGTTTACCAGAGATCGCCGTACTGCACTTCGCTACGTATATGGCAGCATACTTGGGACTCTCAACTTAGTTATAAATTGTACTCCATCCAACCTTATATTTCTGGTTTTAAGAATGACTCTCTGAGCCTTAGAAAGAGTGTTGTGCCACCAAGACTTCGCATAAGCCATACTTATTTTACTCACAAACATTTACTTCATTCAGATGCAGCTTCAATTTATGTAAAATGTAATACCATAATTTCGGTTCGTCATATCATATGTGAATGTCCTAAATATCGCCTTTCTAAGAATAAAATATTTCGACTGCGATTATCCAAATTTGAAAGACATAATTGGAGAACCCTACCATGTTAATGTGTTTTCTTTTTTTACTGGACATCAATTTCATGGATAATATCTAATTTATATTTTCACTTCATTATTTTAATTTTACATCCTCTTACTTTAATGATATTCCCTTACCTTTTTTAATATTTTAAGTTATTATGAGTTTGGCACAGCTTGGCCAGTATTAGCCTTTACGCCGTAAAAAACCAACCAACGTACTCACACCTTTACTGCGCCAAATTCGCCAACAACAGTAGAGAAAAAAATACAATCATTTATTGTGGCTGTATTATTTCTACACAGTCCTCTTTTACTTTCACGCTTTACTCCCTCCTTCTGTCTGCAGCAAAAAGTAATCGCCAACTCGTTGTGAGAAGCAATATCATATGTTTAGCGCGGATGTCCAAAATATGATCTTTGTATCATTCACTCCAAACCAACCAACCAACATACTAGTTAATTTTAACGTTATTTTGGATTGACATTTGAAGAAATAAGAAGTTACATACCTTAAGGATTTGTATTCTGTTGTGGCAAAGTAATATCAGAATTTGTAAATAGATGACTTATTGTTATATAAACTGTATTATTATTACAAACGTACACTTTGTGTGAAAAAAATACCATTTGAAAAATAACGTTAGCCCTTCGGAATTACAAATTTTGGGGTGTGCCGGTCTCGTCATCCGACTTCAAAATTAGAAGATCCGTCCCAAAATAGCCCTAGTGATGCTTTACAACGAGATGTTAATATAATTAAACCCGCAATGTTGTATAATATTGTGAAATATTGATTAATATTATGTAATATCGAACAATATTGTGCAAAAGATTATTTTCTACCTGGGATATTACTTTCAATACTTACTATTTTCGTGAGAACTTTCAACAAACTATTTGTTTTGATGATTTAAATAAGTGCGCAAGTATTAAAATACGTATAAGTAAATAATTTGTTTCAATGAATAAAATAACTAAAATATTAAAATAAGAAACTATTCCAGAAACTCTCCTATAAGCTCCAACTCCATAAAAAGGTATTATTCTACTCTATGTAGGCTGATTCAGGCTAAGTGCGTGCATTCTTAGTGGCACTATCTCGAAGCCATTGGGTCGCCGCATAACATAACCGCTAGACAAAAGTGTACACTCTGGATTATTATGTAGTGATCTGGAAATTATTATGTGGCTTATGAACTTACCATCACAAGTGCTTTAAGTTTTAATTAGTGGGAAAATGATCAGTTGACTGACTGATTTAGAAATGTATACTCTAATAATAGTATAAAACTATTATTTTATAAATAAATGCAAATCTTTTAAAATTTTTGTTTTAGTATCCCCCCCATTTAATTTTTTTTGGTAAGATTAAATAAAAGATTAATAGATAGCATATTAAGTAAAAGTAAGGAAATATATGGCAAGAAAGCATATATAAACTCTATAATCCTCCCCTCCCTTTATGTATTCTTTTACCTATAGAGTTAGGTAATTAGTCGTTTTGACTGCGGACACTGTCGCACTGAAATACAAAATGATGCTTATTTTTGTACTCCAGTGTGGGGGAAAAATGACACCAGACATGAATAGGTTGAATTGTTGTAGAGAATTGTCGGAACTAGTTCCGCTTTTTTTCTCTCTCCTTTCCATTGATAAAGATATAATGCTTTGAAATATCAGAAGCTATTCTGTTGTTTGATCTTTGCCGCTGAGGGGATATTGTATGTTCAAAATTTAGATTGGTATCTTAGCAATAATACAAATGGCTCTTTTTTCTCCATTTTTTAGGTACAATGCTTGCGAATAATTTTCGATTATTTTTGAAAAGATGTAATACTATAGTTTTAATCATTTAAATTTTCATCATTTAATTGACATAAATTTATTTTGTATATTAAAACCATTTGGAATGATATTTTCAAAACCTTCTCGCTTACTCTATAAAATTGTCTTTCCAGATTACGTCTTACAATTGTGCGCCCTATTGGCCTACAATTGCTAAGAAATAATAATGTTTGGCGATAATTTCGCATTTATCCTTGACGAATTATTTGGCGATTAATCTGTGACATATGTTAATAGTAACTACAAATTGAATTCGTGTTTTCTTAATTCGTTAAAACAAAAATCTGATATAAAACTACACTTTTCACAAAATCACATACCGAATTGGGTATATTTACTTCATTAAGTTTTTGAATTATCGCTTTTACATGTTTCTGATAATACAGACGGACAGATAGTCAACCACTTGCTGGATTTGACTTAAGGTATCCGACTACGTTAAAAACACACACTGGCGATTTCGACCACATTGGCGATTTTCAAAAAAATTCTTATAATTTCTTATAGTTCAGACTTTTCACTTCTCAAAACAATTTGTTTTCTCCAAGAAAAGGAAGGTCTTGCCTATCAACCAGGATCACATTTTTTTTTCAACTGAAATTTGTCTTTCACTTCAGTTTTCTCAACAGTTTAATTTTCATAAAAATTCCTCACCACTAACATGATATCCTAAAAACTAATGGAAGTATTTACATACACATTTCAGCTTGTGTTTTAAATAATACGGGGAATGAAACGGACCAAAAGCTTTATTGTTGGTTAATTACTTTTTCACTTATAGGTGTTTTTACAAAAATTAAGATGTAAATTTTGAAAAAAAAAAAAAATGCATCTATCCGTATATTTTCCCCCGTAACTTCTTTGCATCTCAACATTTTTCTTAGATGTTGGTTCATTTCGTTCACCTTTATATTCCACAATTTGTGCGCAGAGAAAAAAAGGATTTCTGCATTACCATTTTGTGTAGGGTTTAATCGTTTTGGTTAAACTTCATTAAAATTTACTACCAATTTTCCCATTTCTCAAAATATTTCATATTTCAAATATTTTTTGCGTATTTATAGTTTTTATTATTGACAATTCATCTAAAAACTATAAATAGTTTCCAAAAAATCAAATTTTTAATTTTTTTTCCTTCGAACGTGATCGGATACCTTGGATTTGTACAGATGTTTGCACTATTTTTTTTGTCGTGTCCGTGTTTTCACGGAAAGGAGTTGCAGTAGCTTCTGAGGGTAAAGATCCCTGAGCACCCAGAGGGCAGAAGTCTGACATGTAGCTTACAAACACGACACAACCCTTTTTAGGGGGCGGTCGAACTCATTCATACACTCATTCATCCATCTGCAAGTTAAAATTAGATCCAATTCAGAGACCGACTCATCCCTGATTCAGTACCTCCAGAGGTATCGTTTTGTTACGGGAACTTGGAGGACTTTGCAGTCTCGACATATTTAACGTGCCCCTACTCCCATTAATATGTGATTCGACTTTTATACATCTAGCTCTCTTCATTTTGTGGTTAACGTGTAAGATATTTGAACAGACGAAGACGAACTTCCTCTGTACAAATTTTAGGATAGAATTATACAAATTTGATTTCAAGCCTCCATTCCAAATTTCATTATTATAGCTCCTTTGCGTTATCTCTTCACAGACAGACATGTTCCATAGTTGTATATTTCGAACTCGAAAGAAGGAATTCTAAAATTTGGAAGTTCATCAAAATCACGGGCTCGAAATTTTTGATGATTTCTATATGTTTATTATACTTTGTATCCGAGGAAATAAAAAATAGCATAACTTTATTGCATTCCTATTAAACATTTTAAATTGGATTTATTTTAATAACTGTACATAAAAAAAATTGGAAATATTACTTTCAAAACTGATTTATTTTAAATTCTGTTGAAATTTCGAAAGTTGGATTCATTTTTTTAACATCAAAATTTGATTAAATCCGCTTCAAATTTTGAACTAGATTCGTATAGGTTTGTCTATACATTCAAAACTAGTTAACTCAGAATTATGGTGGCTTAGATAAACGAAGTTTGGTTTGTAATGTTAATAAATTTGTAATTTTACGTCAAATTTTTTTTTTCAATCGGTAGTGAAAGTTTGCCCTAAGCGCGTACTCATTTTTCTTCACTAATCTATGAAACACTGCCTTAAGGATCTGTGAAAGTAAAAATCTGGACAGTATTTTGTTTACTTGCCGAAGATTTTGAATTTTTATTTTAGTGGGATGGGAGAGAGATAATCTTAGTTAGAGAATATCAAAAAAAAAAAAAAAAAAATTACGATACCATTCCTGGTAATTGTCTCTACTTTTTTTTGAACTTGTATAAAACTGGGTGTAACAAATTTTTTATATTTTAGATATGGAAATAATTCTTTAAATTTAGATTTTTATGAAGGTTTGAACTACAAGAAATCATTTTGGAACTGGAGGGATGTTTACTTTCTAGAAAATGAAAATAAAGAAATACAAATTAGAAAAAGGAAGCTTTTGCATTTTAATCTACCTTTTCTTCAAAGTATAAGTAGAAGATAGAAAAAAAAATGTTTTCTTTTCGTTTAGTTGTTTTCTTTTTTTTATAATATTATAATTCAAAATAGTAAGATCCCTCATAATTTTAATTGTAAAATCAATATAATAATACCATAAACATATTGTTTTCATGATTATCCTGTAATAGTAGTACAGGATAATCATAAACATTCTTGAGTACTTCTGTTTTGACGAAAATATTTTTTAAATTATTCTGTATATCCCTTAGTAATTGGATTGGCTGTAAACGATGTTTTTTCTTAATTGCCTTGATAGATTTTTTTTAATTCTCTGCAAATGTGAAATCCACATAAGCATGTTGATTTCACCTTAATTGCCAACTATCGAAAACAACGGTTGAAAATGAGCATCAGAACATTTTTCTAAAGCATAAAATGCTAGTCGAATAGATGAAAAATCGATATATTTATTTTCAGTATGTCTTTATGCTGCATTATATTATTTCCTAGTAATAAATACACTATAATGAAAATAGTAAATTTTTGGTCATTACCTTAATTTATTTTTGCTACTAGTAATCAAGTTTATAATATCATTTTTGTATAATCTAAATAACTTTATTATTTGTACTGCTTTATTTAAGAACTCAGCGTTTTCTTTTAAAACTGTTTTTAAAACATTGTATGAAATCAAAGCAGTTATTTTGTTAAGTAGCTATATCGCATTTGTTGTTCTGATGTATTGAGAAAATTGGCATACTCCAATATTTCTGTGAAGGTTATAATGTGAGCCTTTTTAAAGTTTTAAAATGTGGAAGTGAATCTCAAGTGGAATCGTGTTACGGTCGCAGAATCTTCTAGATTACTTTTTTTCAAATTCTTCAATGTAACAAAAGTAATTAGTTGGATTCATTCTGATTTTAAATCTTTTTATTAAAAACTATTTTAAAAATTTAAAACTGAATTTTTAAAATTATTTTTGAATATGAATTAAAAAAATTAATGTTTTTCAATACTTAACAATCGAAAGTAGTATCGATACTTCGATCGAAAATACTATCGTGGGTAAAAAATGTTTGAAAAGATCTTATTAAGAGCGTTTCAGGACATCTTTCAGAGATTATCTTCCCGCGTAATAAATGAACAATGCTGCCATCTGTAGGAAGCCGGTTTTAATTAGCTGTGCTTGTCGTGCTGCCATCTATCGGATAAATGAAAAGTCAACATCGAAACAGACCAGCTAATTTTTAAAAATTGGATTATATCGGGAAATGCTAGATTACACCATTTGATCTTCGATTTCTTGTGGAATTAAGAATATTTTGCAATTCATAGAAACAAAAGGCAAATTTCCCTAATCAAGTTTGGACGTTTCAAAAATTCAGAGCACAACTAAGAGCATAACTTTACACAATGTTTCATTATTAGTAAATAACATGTGAAAGAATGATTGATTAAAATAAAGAATAGAGTGATAGAATGATTTAAAATTTTTAAAACATGTAGTCATTTATGAAAAAATGAGCATTTTTAATTTGATTTATAGTTGAAGTTATTTCAAGTTCGGTAGAGATTATGTTTGTAATGGCATCCGATCTGTTACATTTCAATAACGTTACTAATAATCAAAGAATTTACTTATTTTTTTTTGTTATGGAAATAGCTTTTTTTGAAAGTTTAACGCATTTCGCAGAGCAAAAAGAGAATTTTTGAAATCCACTAAACTAAGAGCTTTCTTTTTTTTATTTCAAGGGTAATCTAATCATAGATTTCTGTTTCTTTTTCTGGTGTAATTTTATTTTTTTAATACCTCAATCTTTCACTCGAAAAAATTATCTGAAAATCATTATTGGTTGAAAAATATTCAGAATTCGGCATCTTTGAACCGCTTTGACAAAACTGGGAACTTCAAAAAATTTGACTCAATAATAATAATAATAAAAAAAAATTAAACACTATTTACATTAACAAATTTTAAAAGTTTAATTCAAAACATTTTCTAATTTTTCAAATTTTATATTCATATATATACATTTACTCAACTCTTACTAGTAATTTTTTTCAATTGTTCTTTGAAGCTTAATTCTTATTTTACTGGTAAATTAAGCTCTGTTTAAAATGTATAAACTTTTAGATTTCTTTAAGAATAATTTTGTGACTTAAGTATTTTTTTTGTAAGAACCGTTTAACAAATTTAAAAGTTTTAAAAGAATTCTTAAATATCTGCTTAAAGTTCAAGTCTCTTGCAAATGATCAGTTTTGATATCGTAAGATTTTTCTTCTTTAATCTTCTTTCCTAAGAAAGAGTCGTTTCGGCAGCATTATGTGAATGATGTGCATTATGATTGTAGTGTTTTAAACTTTCCTTCATGGATTGTGGAATGTTACTCTGACGTCATTCTTATAATGTGACTATTGTTCAAATCAATCACAATTGTTTATAATGCAAGATGAATCAGGTGGTTGAGATAGATGAATTAAGGGCGATACTTTAAGGAGTGAAGAGAATATTTCATATGAAAGTTCATGCTTTCTTGATATTTCTGTCACTGGTCATTTGTCTTGCATTATTTTTCTTTTACAAAAAGGTTTCCCAAAATTAATTACCTACAGTCTGTATGAAAAAAAGGCAATATAATCCCGCAACCAAAGTTGTTGTACCGATTTCGGAAATTTTTATATTTTTATTTGAATGAAAATTCTTGATCCCATATATATTATCAGTGGTCCCCTGCCCCTACCTCCTTCCATTCTAAAGTTTTGAGAGAAGTCGCAAAATAAATTTTGGCATTGTTCCTAACCGTAATAACTGGCTCGATTTTGATGATTTAAGGATATTACCAACCAGTAAAAGCATGCGATATATTTATTGTTCAAATGTTATGATTTACAGATATTACCAACCAGTAAAATTACTCGATATGTGTTATTGTTCAAATGTGATGATTTACAGATGTTGATAGATGTTGGCATCCAATAAAAGTACTCGATATGTTTATTGTTCAAATGTGATGATTTACAGATATTACCAACCAGTAAAAGTACTCGATATGTTGTTCTAATGTGATAATTTACAGATATTGGCATAAAATAAAAGTACTCGATATGTTTATTGTTCAAAAGGAACAGTTTACGTGTATTACCAACCAGTCGATATGTTTATTGTTCAAAATTAATTTCAAGATGATACTTCATTTTGCTATAATGAGTTGTTGTTCATTAAAATTAACTATTATGTTTCAAGTAACACAATTAATTTGCTGGGCGAACAGCTGGTTGCAGAAAGTGGCTAGTTAATAATTTAAAAAAAAAACATTTCTTTCTATTATCGTTGATTTGAGCTATTAAACCCGATTGATATATTTTTAAATCCGTTAATAGGTCAACGATTATAACTCACTGCGGTATCTTCTTCTCCATTGACATAGATTTGATAATCTTCAAATTTTTTATGGCGATCAAATCGGGGATGTGTTTAATTTTCTCAGACATCTCCAGGTGTCTGGCTTCGTTGTTTACAAGCCTCTCCAAGCGACCTCAGATAGTGTTTTAGGGACCTTTTGTCTTCCTTACGAACTTCCAGAAGTGTGGGAGCGTTTGTTTGTTCATGCTTTCTTTTCAATTCCTATTATAAACAACACTTTTTTTTTCTCCGAAGCGAATCTGATCCTATTCTGCTTTGTGCTGTAGTGTTTGTCTGGCCGCGCCTTTGCAGATATGCATAGAATGTCAATAAAGGCCCAAATAATCCGCTTTGTTTGCTGAGGCGGTCTATTGAACTGCGTACTTCGAGATGTCTGTGAAAAAGCATGCGTTTTGTTTATGCTTGTGATCAGCTTGTGGGTAGGTTTAACTACTTTTTGTTGTGATAAGTGTCGCTAGTGACAGGTTTTGAGATGCTCAATCTGGTTTTGCAAAGGATGGGTTGTGGACCACCTTTTTTTGCAAAGAACACTGCATGAGAAATAAATATGGTCTAATCCATTGTTTGACTTTGATCTTTTTGATTCGTTAGAAGTATTTTAATTCATTTTTCATTGTTTATATGATTTTTACTCTTTGTGCTCGATTAATTATTTTTTCTTTTTACATATTGCCAGTAAAGACCTGCTTTCTTTGTAGTTTCATATCTTGCTTCATTACTGTATTTTTTTTAGGTATTTCTCAACATGCTTTTGCATTTTAAATCATAATTATGATACTGTGTAGCCATGATTTTCTCTTAGGCCATTAAATTTGATATATCTTGTAGTCTTAACGTTTATGGGGCCTCTGTGACTAAATGGTAATTCCTCGTCTTCAGAATTGGAGGATTTCAAATACAATAGATTATGTTTGATAGTTAACTCTACTCCAATGACGGGTCATACCTTTGTTTGAGATGAGAATATGAGGAGTTCATAACTTTGTTGGGTAACATTATAATGGAGGACTACAATGGGTTCAACACAGTGTATGTTTTAATTTTCGCGACGACTTTGATTCCCCCAACGTTAATGGTGGACTACAACATGTTCATCATAGTGTGTGTTTTAGTTTTCGTGGCGTCTTTGTTATTGGGGTTCCCCCAATGCTAAAAGGGCCGCGGTGATCTAATCATAAAGTCTTATCTTCGAAACAGAAAGAGTTTCAGGTTCGAATACCGATTCTTTGAAGAACCGTCGTTCAAATTAGTCTAGTGAACGTTTAATCCATGGAGGCCAAGTGGCATTCCATTAGTGTGGAGCGACAGTTTGAAGAAGAGGTACCATCTGACGTGTCGTTCTTGCCATCTGATCGTGGTTCTGAATTGCTAGGCCCATCTCAAAATAGCCCTAATGTTATTTTAGAACTGGACGTTAATATAACTAAGCTAAGCCTAATATTTGCAGTACGAACTTGCAGAATGGGCTGATCTAAATGATTGGCACTCATATCCAAGTTTGGTCCTCGCTAGTCTCTAGAATCAAAAGGTTCTTCTAAATTGCTGATTTATTCACTTGACCAACAGATTTGTTTAGCGTCTTGGCATGTTGGCATGCATGTGTCTGTGGTTCACACCAATTATCTGATTGCATCGAACCATCTAATTAGATGACATCTTCTTTACAATAGTTAAACGACCCTTCTTGGCTATCTCTTATTAGTGAATGGTCCGAGTCTTATGCTTGAATTATGGCAGGACACCTGAAATAGTTGAAGAGACCCAATTGATTCCATCGTAAGTTATATATTAGTGCTTTCACCAATTACGGATGTAAATTTAAAGTATTTAAATTAATTTTAAATATTTAATTTCGACTTCAGTGTCTTACACCCTTTAGAGTAGACAAGAGGCAGACCAAGACCAAATATTTAATTTAATTCGGATTAGCTGTGGATATCTTATTGCCTGTTCTCAAAGGATTTATGGCGTTGACTCATTATGGATTGAATTTCATATTTACGGAATGGCTGTTAAAAGAATGTGTCTGAGTTAAATTTGGGAGAAGAATATATTTTTATTGTCGTGGAGTTATTCATACTTTTTTTTCAGTATTTTGGAAATTTCGTTACTAGTTGCCCTACTTTGTACTTTAATTAGTTCTGCTGTTCTTTTTTTATGCATAGTTATGGAAATGGGATCGAGGACAATTTGTTTCGGCTAATTTAATTTATCTTTTGAAGTGATGCTTACTTTGCTGATAGTTGAGATGACCTATCAACAAAGGCGGTTGTCATATCAGACATTATTTTTAAACTGGAGCAATTTATTTCGCTGATGGCTTTAACTGCTCCATTTCAATTCTTTTAGAAGGGGCTGCTGAAAATTTATTTTAATTTCTTAATTGAAAGGGTTATTTGTTGTTGAAAATTCTTTTTTTAAATGCGGTTTTTAAAATCTTTGGAAAGATTTTGAAAATCCGTTGGAGGATCTTCGTTTTCGCAGCTATATTTTGCAAAAATGAATGGAAAATGAAAATTCTTTTCCTTATTTTGATTGAAATTATTAAATTATAGTCTTTTTTTATTAATTACTATTTTTACCATACAAATTTAAGATATGCGCATACATTTTAAACAATTTTCGTAGTTTTTTGTGTGGATATTTCATTTTTAGATTATTTAAAATTGTAAAAATGTGACTTTAGACGACTTTGCCATTTAGTAAGGCCAGTGAGTAACTTAAAGGCACCACAGCAAAGGTACGTTAGCCTAGCAAAATATTAAATTGCCATTATTTCGATATTTAACATAAATTCAAGATAGTACTTTGAATTTGCTTCTAATTTCTGTATATCCCAGATATTTTTAATATCAGCCACTTCAATAATTTTTTAAAAACTGAAATTCATTAAGTCATAATCATATTTGATTATGACTTAAAGATCGACTGGTTAAACTATAAGGTTGACTTAATCGCTCTTGACATCAGTGCATCAGTTTATCCGTAAAAAACATCTTAGAATTTATTTCTTTATGTAAATACAATTAGAAACATATTGTAGTTTAGTAAAAGTACTGTCTCTTAATTATTAACATTTAAAATGTGATAAAATAAATAGTATTGAAAACATATTTTCGGTTTTTGTGCAATTAAAAGTACTGTGGTTACCTTAAATCAATCAAAAAATTTAGTTTCAAATTCGTTTAAAGTATAATTTGTATGTATAATATGAATATAGCTGCTATATTCGTATAAATAAAATTGTTTTTTTTTCCTTTTAGTATATTTAACTACATTTTATGCGAATTTTTAGCTCTTGAGAAACTATTTAAAGATCGGTTAATAATGCTACTTGACGCTGAGAAATGGCCCTGCACAAATGGCCTCTCTAAAAACTTGCTTGCATATTCTCTAACAAAGATTTTATCCCCTCCACTGCGAAAAAAGAATTCGTATCTTGGGCAAGAATGTGTACCCAACGTATTTACTATGTAAAACTTAATAAATGCTTGATAATACCATCATTCGACAAACTAAATCGTTGATTTGAGTTAGATTGAATAAATCAAAATAACCACAGCACAATCTTGAGATTTCAGTCTAATATTGGCGATTCTTTATTACGCCTTAAAAAAAGAACACATCATTTCATATTTCAATACTGTTGCCATTCAGTAAAAAATAATACAATGTTGCCATTCAAAGAAAATAACTGTGAATAATAAAATTAAATAATGATAACTATGACAGCTTCAATAGTTAACAGTGGTCATATTTTTCTATCATAACTTAATAGGTATGAAAAAAACCTGAATATAAACTTTGGGCTCATTTTTTTTTCCGACAAATTAAAACTGAAATAATCGCAGATTTACAGTTTTAGTGAGATTACATACCAAATTTTATTTATATAAGTCATTGCTTTTTGATTATTCCATTTTATGTCATGTGACTTCAGACTGAAAGACAATCAAATCTTTGACGAATTTGGCTCAAAGTTTGATACGTTGAGGTACTAAAACTGTGAACGAAATTTATTCCAATCTGTCTTTGTATTTTATAGTTTATTTATTAGTTTGCAATAGGAAATATCAACAAATTTCCTGACAGTTTCTTTCGCTTAAATTTTGACTGATATCAAACATTTGGTTTAAAACTCATTTCTCTCGGTCAGAATTTAATTGACATCTGAAATTTGGTTTAAAAAAAATCATTTAGGCTTTCATTCAAAATGTGATTGGCATCGGAAATTCTGTTTAAAATTCCACATCAAATTCCTCACCTCTTACAGATAACAGTTTTGAAGTTTCAAATAGAATTCGCTGAAAGGCATAATCTTAAAAATATTTTTTCACACTTGAAAAAGTTTTACGCATGCTAATTTATCAATCTCGAGTTCGAATTTTTTGACGATTATGTTCTGTTGACGTAATTCATTGATATTCGAGGGAGGAAAACTATGCAAAAATATCTTCATGTTATGTATGTGCATGTCTTCAAAAATTGAGGAAAATATGTTCATTTTGTGTGTTTTTTCGATCATTTCTACAGATTATCTTCAGAATCTGTTTATACACGCTTGCTGTGCCACCCAAATCTGCTGATATTTGAGAATTTTACTGTATAGATCTTTCCAAATATCCATACATACAAAATTTTAATGTGTTAAAGTTTAAAATATTTTTTATTTAAAAAATTGAAATGATAAAGTGTTTATGAAAGTTGTCAAGTCTTTTGAAACATGGAAGTTCCCCAACCTTCACCTTAATCGTCCTCTATTGCTACATCAAAAGGCTGGTTAGTTGCTTTAAAGTTAGTAGTACTACATGCCCAACTTTTTGAACAAGAGGTGTTTCACAATAATTACCGCCAATTCCAGCCATGAAAGAAACAACAAACTCTTGACAAATTGAGCCACGCCGCCAAGTCTGCGGTCGAGTACTGCCCTAATGGGGATTCCTCCCAATAAAAAAACCCAGTCGTCGGCCTTAAATTAAGAACATAATAATCGTTCTCCGTTCTATACGCAGACGATTCAAAGACGGGTCGACCCCACGAGCACAGCAATTTATTGCCGAAAGGGAGGCGACTGAAGTAGGTGGACATTAAGTAGATAATGGCGCTAAAATGATGTTTTCTTTTGAGGTCCTTTCACTAATTGGCGAAGACAAGCAGGGCGCAATAAATCATATTCACGGCGGCGGTTGTGACTTAGTCATCGACACCTCTTAATGCGTACTTTTGCGCTTTTGGTAACACTGTAATTTGTAAATCAGATCTCGAACGGTTGACGTGAGGAGGTGAAAAGAACAGGGGGTGGTAGTGATAATGGTAATATTTTTTTATTGGATTAAAGTAAAGCCAGTTAGATTAGTCACCGATAGGGCTATTGATCCCATTATATGCTGTGAGTATGTGAACTCTGGATTTCATTGGTACAGTAAAGCTCTTTATTCGCGGAATATATGTTCCATAAATATGCCGCGAATACAGAAACCGTGAATACGGAATGGTAATTTATATGGGATTATAGGGGATACGTTCCTAGGTGACAAAATAAAAGAAAAATAAATATATAAAAATCAATTTAATTGAAGTTTTTAAACATTTTGATTAATTATCTTAAGGCTTAGGCAATGGTTTGAAGAATTTGTAATTTTCTTTTGCTTGGCAGTTTTTAAAAGCTCCTTCCATTCAGACTGATACGCAGCAGTCGCATTAGCAATTTGCCTCTTAAAAATAAGGCTTCGTTCCATAGACGGATCAATGTTCATAAAGAAATCAGAAAGCTCATTTGCCATTCTCAAACCTTCACTAAGATTTTTCAAATTAAATGTCACGTTTCCAGTGCTTGTTGAAGCCTCTTCTTCAATGGGCTGTGAATTTAACATTTCCTCCAAGTCGGTTTAAGTCAGATCTTCATCTTGCGATTCAAGCAATTCCTGAATGTCACTTGATTCTATCTGTTCGAACCCATCTCGTCCTATTCCATTCGCGATTTCAGCTGAATTTGCAGTTTGCATTTAACAACATACTTTAGACAAAGTTGTAATAAGATCTATTTTGGCTTTTTTTATTAGTCCATTTGACGTCATTTACAAAGGATATTAGGTTGAATACCTATTGGAATCCTTTTATTATTATCTATTAGATCCGCGAATAAAGAAATTTTTTGCCGCGAATATAGAAATTGGGCCGCATTTTTTTAATCCGCGAATGAAGGAAGCGCGAATAAGGAGCTTTTACTGTATTCTTAACTGCATTTCTAGTCATTTCATTTCCTCACTTAAAATAACTTCTAATAATATGAGTGGTCTCCCCAAACTTTTCTCGCATACTTACTAATATAGTTATTCCATTTCTCCCCGCATAAAATTGTAGATTTTGTCCTAGTAGTCAACGCCATGATTAGTAATGGCGAGTAATAGTTACGAGGAAGGCTGCGGAACCTCTTGGTTTGGTCCCGGCTTCGGAACTGCAGGATTTCAAGTTCAAGACTCATTGCAGTCTTCAATTTAATGATTTGTAAATATTATTGATTTCAAATTGGGATCAATTTTTCAATTTGTTTTATAAGTAACCAAAAGGCCGTGGTGGCCTGGTGGTAAGGTCCTGGCTTCGGATCCGGAGGTTTGCAGGTTTGAGTTCCGATTCCACCGAAGAACCATCTTGTAAGCTGGTCTAGTACATATTAAATCCGTCCGGGACAAACGTCCTCGAGCTGGTGTGGCATGGAGAAGGAGGTGCCAGTTCAGATGCGTCCTCCACATCTGACCGTGGTCCAAAATTATGAGGTACGCCCCGAAATAGCCCTAGCGTTACTTTAAAACGGGACGTTAATATAGCTAAACTAAATCAAACGAAGCCAATAGCTATGAAATGTAGTAACTGACGTGAATCTATTATTTTTACTGAATTTGTAATGCGATTTTGGCAGGGCTGCCAACACCTTGCACGACACTGACGATTAACAGTTACAGAATATAGATTATTAGCATAAATAATCTGCCATTTTTACTGAATCTACAAAGCGATTTTTTAAAAATTAATCCTTGACCTGCTGTTAATACTCAAATACAGTAGTTGTTTTTTATGAGCTTTTATCTGTCAGAATCGAATCAAAATTTGGCCTAGATCTGATTTGTATACTAAATTTCATTTATTGAAGATATTGAGTTTCTGAGTTTTTGCATTACTATGTATGCAAATGTATAGACCTATATACAGTCATCTCTTTGGCACATTTCATTCAAAGTTTAAGTAAGTTTGTTTCAAATGCTAAATTTTTTTTTCCGAAGTTAAGAAAGAAAATATCCATGTTTTTGTAAATTCACTATAGGCGAAGTGCTGTTAAATGTCCTTTGCATATTCTTCGCGAGAAATTTTTTGAAACATAGGAATTGATGGGAATGAATTGGGTCCAAAAATAGGACTTAAAGATTTCATTGTATATTAAAATATAAATGATTAAACACTAAGAATTCATATATTTTTCTATTTAAATGGAATAACGTAATGCTTTTGAAGAATTCACATAAAAAATTATGTCACTTCATAGAAATTAGAGTTTTATTTTTATGCATTACTGAACTCGGATATCAGAAACGGAAGTTGCCAGCTAACTTGGAATACTAGAGAGACAAATTAGAAGTTAGCTGAAGTCCATGAGTTTAAATGGACATATTACGTTATTAACAAAAAAAAAGCAGAAAGTAGCTTCAGCCTTGTCACTTCCTTTCTTAAATCTAATAACATGTTTAACAATTTTGCCAGTACCTGTGTGCACATGTAACTATGTCCCATGTTATGCTTTCATTTTAGTGCCTTGCTAAAAAAATTTTCTTGGTGTTGTCTTTTTAATTCCTTAGTGACAAGAACTAAGGATAAGCATGGAATTATTTCTGGTGTTAGGTGTTACTTTGTGTCTTATGAAGTTGTTTTTAAATATCCTAGTATTTTTTCGTAAATTATGTAGATAAAATAGTTTTTAAAAAAAATTCTATATAAATATTTAAAAGAAATAGTGCTGTACAGTTTGTTTATATAGTACATTTCCAATATATATGCACGTAAAAATAGTATAAGTAGTATCACCTATTTTCTGAATCTTGATTATATGTTTAATAATTCGCCAGTACTTTATTCAGTCATAATTGCACTCCGTGTAATATTTTCGACACAAATATTTGATTTAACATTATTATATACAATACAATATTTTACAATACAATACAATATTTTTATTTAAAATAAATTGCATTTTCTGAGTTCTTTGATAACAGGAACTAGAGACATGAGAAAGTATGGACATATTGTCTGGTTTTAGTTTATTTATTTGGATTTTCCGAGTGTGGACATGGAATAAACTATATCATATGCCCATGCATTTTTCATAACTCATATCGATGAAATAGTAATAAATTGCAGAAATATTTAAAGGAAATATACATATAGGTTTTTATTATTGTTGTTGTTAATACGATTTTTCTTCAGTTACAAGTTGCAACACATGGGCTTGTGATTCCTCTCTTTGTTTTAAACAGATAATGTATTAAAAATTTTGCATTCATTTATTTATAGGCATTCTTAACCTTCAGATATTCGAGTTGTGAATATAAAATAAAAATATACTGCATACCAGACTTCCACACATGCGATTTCTAAAGAATTTAGAAATCGAATTAGAAATTTCCTTCTTTTAAAGAATTTAGAAATTTCTTTCTTTTAAAAAATTAACTGAGCGATTATCAGTTTGATAATGAATACGGAATGTTGTAAGTTTAATCTCAAAAACACACCTGAAGAATTATTTTGAAAAAATTTGAACGTCATTGACAATTGTTTAAACAAAATAATTATGAACATTACTTATACAAAAAGTACATTCTGATGTATTAAGTAATTTGAGAACACTTGCGTGAACCATTTTTTTTTTTTTTCATATTTGTAATTTTTGGTTTTCTATATGAGACATTTTTATGCATCGAAAATGATTTCTTCTTTAATACAACTTATTTCCTTTTTTTTCTTTTTTAAATAGAAAGAAAATAATTTTTAAATTGTTTTTCACTGTAATTCGATTTACACTTTCGCTAGAAATCGCGACTCTTTTTGGAAAAACGATGCTTTCAAGCATTATCAGCAGATATTTCAAAAATATCGAAACAAAATGAATATCATAGAATATAGCAACGAATGAAAATGTTTTAGCATTAATTATTTTAATGCAAATAAGTTTTTAATGTACATGATTATGTAATATCTAATAACTTGTTGATACCTTTTACTCTTAATTTTTTTTTATTAGCTGCTTTTTATTTTTCCTTTTATTCTAAATTTCGAACGATCTGATTGTTTTTTATTGAAAAATTTTGTTGTTATAACTTTTATTTTTTTTATCAATGTAGTGTAATTTAAACTTTATTCGTAGATTTCATTGATAAATTTTATTCGTTTTCTTTTCGGGTGGTTGTCCAGTGTTTGTGGAAGCAATTAAAATTTATTGAAATTTATCAATGATCTTGCTAAGCATTGCACTTTTTAACAAATAAAAAGTTTGAAACTATGCTGTTCTAATTCACTTCATTTAATTTTATTATCTGATATCATTATGGATATTTTTTTGTTAATTTTAAATAAGTCATTCAACTTTGAATGCTTTTAATCACAGCCTTATTTTATCACTCTTTCTCTGTAATATAATACCTCAGGAGTACCATTTAAAAATAAGAACAAATAAGTTTTTAGTTGCAAGAAAACTTGGAATTCATCCAAATTCTTGAAGACTAATTTAAACCGCAATCAAAGGTGGACAGATTATTACTCATTAAAATAATGAAAAGTTTTGTCATTTTCAAAAATATATATGATGTAAAATTATTCTGTGCATTTTAAAAAATAGGATTTTTTTTTTTTAAATTCTGAATGAAATTTTTTTTTCAACGTTCGTGCTTGGTCATAAATTGATTTTCGTCCTTCGTTGCTTGAACTAATCTTGTACCGGAAAAAGAATGTCAGAATAATATTGCGTCATTTTAGAATTCCGAAGTGTGACAAATCCATTTTTACTCACGTTTTGTAAACTTCGTTAATGTAGGAAAAAATCGTCTGCTTTTTAAATAAGGCTATGATGCTGTGTTCTCAATGAATTCTGACACTTGACGTAACGCCTACTTGATTTTGTTCGGACCAATCGCGACTCTGTATTTGCCTCTTTTAAGTAATGATAGCATTCCCAGGTTCGAAGTGCGGGAAAATGAACTTTAAAAACTTGGTTTTAGGGATCGGAAGTTGGCAATAGTTAGCATGGATTTAGCAGTAGCACCATCTGCTGCCATCGGTAAGTCGCAAATGTTACCTATTTATTGTCTCGGAAGCAATATGGATCTATTTCAATTATTCTAATACATGGCAAATTGTAAAAGTATTATTCAGAAATATGTGTATAGTTTAGCTTATTTATTGCATACTTTAATTTTTTATTAATAATCTAGTAAAGTTCATTTGCATATAAGTATTCTTTTTATTTTTCACGCTAATTTTAATTCGATATCTTGATTCTGGGATTAATATTAGGCCTGCATTTCATGGCAGAAATATTTTAGGTATAAGATAATATCCACCAAATATTAAAATAGTTTATATTTGTAAATGAACTATTTTAAACGTATAACATGTTTTTTGAAAAATTTAAAAAAATGAATTACTACCTACTATTAAAATTAATTTCTACTTGTATTAAAAAATAGCAAGTTGTTCCAGAGCAACTAGAACAAAAATCGTAGAACATTTTTATAATAATTCGTATCGACCTTTCATTCTGAGTCCATGATAGTACATTCTTTAGTTGTGGTTTTAAATCAATGATTTTGCAACTATTAAATATATTTAAATTTATTATTATTACATGCATTTATAATATATGATAATGTATTTTTTAACGTTGATTAATTATTACATTTCCATTCTCTGGGGTTCACATTTTTATCTTTAAAAGAAAAGATCTTAATTATTTGATAAATTATATTTTATGGATTATAAGAATTTTCTTTAAATGCAGAAATCTCTTGTAGTAATTCACTCGATTTATTTACATTTTATTTTATATAACCAAATTGACCTTGATCCAAAAATAAAGTAAGGAAATATGTAATGTAGATAAAACTAAATTTATTGTCTTCATGACATTTTTCAGTTAACATTACTGATTATTGTACAGGTTATTACTGTAAACATTTTGATTGGGTGATGATTATAAAATATTGGGTGATGCTTATGGGTGAATGGGTGATGATTTAAAAATATTGGATAATCATAATTAAATATAAATGTATCAAAATTTATTCAAAATCAAAAACAATATATCTGACATATGACCGGATCGAAAAACAATATAACTGAAAAATGTATCGAAATTTATCTTAATTAAAAATTCTTATTATATTTAATTTAATATCGAATAACTTTTTAATTTTCTGAAATAAATGTTAAACTCTTAAGATTTTCTTGGCTGAGTCTTAACCCTTCAACACATAGTAACTTTGAAGTTGCTTCTGACCTCTTTTATGCTCACAGTTGATCACTTTGTTGCTCTTTATCTCTGGAAGACATTAAAGCTCTTTATTTGTTTAGAATATGTGAGCTACGGAGATCTTCCGCATACGCCTCAGCGGAAGTATTATCTCTCCTCTGCTTCTTTTATTCAGAACCTTATCTTTAATATTTTGAGTGAATGAGTATTAAAGATAAGTTAGAGGATAATAAAATGTCTTTAAAAATTCTCTTATCAAACAATAAATCGGGTGACGAACTAACTGGTAGAATAAAATATTATTCTAGATATTTTCGTTGATTAAAACTTTCAATGTTAGAAATCTTTCTAACATTAATAGTCTGTTTGAAGTCTATTCGAATTAAAGGTTTATAAAACTAAATATAAAAGAAGTAATTAGTGAAATATTAATAATAATAAATAAAATTGGAAATCAAATATAAACAAAAACTAAAAATATAAATATGGAAACAATTAGAAGAACGAATTTTCAAAAACATTAACTTAGGAAAACAAAATGACATAACTAATTTCGGATCATAAAATATTGTTTCGCCATACAAAAATTAAATAGAAATAATCGATACATTGACATATTTCTGAAATATATAATCATTTTTTAAACACATATTAATCGTGAAATTTTATTGCTAGATAGTTTTCTGAAAACTATCTATAATCTATTTTCTGAACTATAATCGATTTCAGAACATTATATTCAATTCTAGAACTTTCTAAAACAAACGAATTCTTTAATTTCCCGTCATTGCCAAAAATGATTAAATTTTTTTTCAAGATAAAATATTCCATATACACATTTTATTATTCACAATTAGTTGTATATTGAATTAATTTCTTTTATCAAATTTCATTGGGATTTTTTTTCTTTTTCATAATTAATAACTTAAAAAAATCATTTATGATTAAAAAAAAATTCTAACTGATTGTAATTCTATTTTCCCTTGATTCATAAATTCTTTAATTGCTAACAATCTTAAGTTAATACTTTTTTAAATTTATTTAGACCAATTCACACTTCCATAGTGATTGCATTCATTACAAAACTACCTTAGAGAGATCTTTTGAAAAAGGATTTCCGATATTCGTCATCACTGTTTTTCCTTTTCTTCTAATAATCGTTATTATGGAATGTAGGCGTTATTAAGTAGCATCCAATAGAGGCATTTTTAATACATATTATTTCAAGCCAATAAAAGAGTAGATGGTGCTTCTAAGCTAAGACAAATTAATGCGCCCATTAGAAATTTTTAACTATATTTATTTAAATTTTTGAATGCATCACAAAACCAAATACAAATAAATTTCATTTGAAAAATATTTTAAAATCATCAAAACAGTATTTAAATCGAATAAAACATAAGAACGAATGATTTTCATTAACCAGTTAACTTTTATTGAAAATCATTCTAAATTACCATAAACACACACACACACACACATAATATCATAATTAACCAGTTATTCATAATATAATATTTCTTATTCTAAAATTGTTTCGAGTTTTCTCTTTCTTATATTTGAAGTCATATTTCAATTTTTAAATTAGGAATTTCATATTCAATTTATATTTCCAGACCAATAATTTTTTCTTGAGGCATCAAGTGTATGCTTTTAATTACTTCCAATTTCTGAAAAAACTTACGCTATGTGCAACTGCGAGTATTCATGAACGGATAAACAAAATTTGGAGAATTGTTTTCATTTCAGTTGACATAGTGTGACTATATCGTCTGCCAAATTATTTTCTCAATACATAGCGCTATTTTTTTTTTTTTTTTTTTTTTTTTTTTTTTGCAATTCGTTAATTTAATTCGTTCTATCGACAGCTCGAGAATAATTATGTGAAAAGTGTTTTTCTAACATTAGTATTACTCTCTTAAATGGTTGTCTAAGATTATCTAAAGCATTCTTAGTAATATAGTTTGTATATACAGTAAAAGCTCTTTATCCGCGGGATATATGTTCCATAAATGTGCCGCGAATACATAAATCGTGAATACGGAATGGTAATTTAAATGGAATTATAGGGGATACGTTCCTAGGTGACAAAATAAAAGAAACACAAATACATAAAAAATCAATTTAATTGAAGTTTTTGAACATTTTGTTGAATTATCTTCTTAAGGCTTAGGGAATGGTTTGAAGAATTTTGTAATTTTCTCTTGCTTGGCAGTTTTTAAAAGCTCCTTCCATTCAGACTGATACGCAGCAGTCGCATTAAAAATTTGCCTCTTAAAAATAAGACTTCGTACCATAGACGGATCAATGTTCATAAAGAAATCACAAAGCTCATTTGCCATTCTTAAACCTTCACTAAGATTTTTCAAATCAAATGCCACGTTTCCAGTGCTTGTTGAAGCCTCTTCTTCAATGGGCTGTGAATTTAACATTTCCCCCAAGTCAGTTTCAGTCAGATCTTCATGTTGCGATTCAAGCCATTCCTGAATGTCATTTGATTCTATCTGTTCGGACCCATCTCGTCCTATTCCACTCGCGATTTCGGCTATGTTTGCAGTTTGCATTTAACAACATACTTTAGGCAAAGTTGTAATAAGATCTATTTTACATTTTTTATTAGTCCATTTGACGTCATTTACAAAGGATATTGGGTTGGATAGCTATTGGAATTCTTATATCATTATGTATGTAATTAGATCCGCGAATAAAGAAATTTTTAGCCCCGAATACATTAATTGAGTCGCATTTTTTAAATCCGCGAATAGTGAAACCGTGAATGAAGGGAGCGTGAATAAGGACCTTTTACTGTAATTTGGAATGACCTAGCAAAATAACGTGATAAAGCAAATGCGAGCACTTGCAGGTGGCTCACCCCAGAATGATTTGTTGTCTTCTGTCATCCGAATGCTATTTCAAGTGGTTATAAGATGCAGATCTGAGCTCACCCGCTGTACGATTATTATCTCAGTTAGGGCGTAACGCAGCAATTAAAGTAGGGCAGAACCGGAATATTTGGACTCCCGTTAACTGCTACTGAGGTTTTTCTGCAATTTTTAGAAATTCCAGTTAATGGAACCGAATACTTGCTGTGTTTTGTTTTTGATTACAAAAAAACGTTCAGGTTGAATAAAATTGTCTAGCATCTTAATGTGCCATATACTTTTTACTTTTTCGCATTAGAAGAAATAGTATTATAATTAGTCGAAAAAAATCAACTTCGAAATTCTGGTTTTGAAACAGACCACACATTTTTGGAATGTCTGTCTATCTGTGGACGCAATAATTCAAAAGTGCCTTAAGTTAGAAGAATGCGATTAAATTTTACGTTGAATTGGCAGTTGTATATTGCCTCTGTTTAAGGTATCCGACTACGTTCAAAGGAGAATTTTCAAAAAATTGGATTTTTTAAAAACTATTTAAAATTATGGTTTTTGGATGTAATGCCAATTATAACACAAATTACTAAGAATACAACAAAATTATTTGAAATCATATTTTGAGAAACAGTAGAATTTATAATAAACTTCAATGGAATTTAACCAAACGGTTAACTCTCTACATAAAATGGCAATACAGAAATCCTATTGTTCTCTGTACGGAAGTTATAGAATATGAAGATGAATGAAATCAACCAAAGTATAAGAAAAGTTTTGCGATGCAAAGAAATTATTGCATAAAATATATGCATATATACTTTTTTTCTATAAATTCACTACTAAATTTTTCTAAAAACACATATAAAAGAAAAACTATTGTACCAACAATAAAACTTTCGGTTCATGTCATTGCCCATATTGTTTAAAATACACGCTGAAATTTTTACGTAAATACCTCTATTAGTTATTGAGATCATGCTAACGGTGGAGAATTTTTGTGAAAATTAATATTGAATTTAAAGGCAAATTTTAGCTGAAAAATATGTTTTGTTTAAAATTTCCCTGGATAATAGATTAGACATTCATTTTCCTATTAATAATAAACGGTTTTGGAAAGAGGGAAGTCTGAACTACAAGAAATAACAATTTAAAAAGAACTTGTCAGTATGGTTGATAACCAGTGTTTCCAACGTTGTCGGATACCTAAATTTTGAACGAATTATTTTTTCATGTAGTTTATCCACTTGTCTGTTCCTTTTATCTCTACGCAAGTGAAAGCAATAGTTACAAAATGTAAGAATTAAATATATGAATTTTGGGTAAAATCCTATTTTAGTCCACCTCTGGCGACTTTTTCAAAATCTTGCCAATTTTTCAAAATCTCGCCAAATCGAAAGTATTTGAATTAAAAGGTTAAGAAAAAGAATTCTTACCTTTCGCCAAAAAATTCTTATTATTCGCCAAAGGTGGACTAAAATAAGATCGACCCGAATTTGGATATATTAATTATTAGCATCCAAAATACAGATTTGCGTAGAATTCGTGAAAACGCTGACTGTCTATCAGATTATTCATTCTTAAGTAGGTGAATGCAATACCTTTTAAAAACAAAACGACTGATTAATATGAGTTTTGTTACGAATTCTTTTTCAAATTTTAGCTCTATGTTAATTTTTATTTTTTAATTTGTCAAAAAATGGGGGGGGCGGAGAGAATGAGAGAAGGAGGCCCAAATTGGAATTTTTAAACTATATTTTTGAAGCAGAGAAATTAATTAATTCTGAAATTCTGAAATTAAAAATTTGAATACTCATATTATTTGGGTGTTTGCCCAAGGTTAATAGCTTTTATGCAAGCAGGAGTATCGTGCAAGCTAATTTGCACTAGACATTACCATAATTAATCTAACTCCATGTTTCGTCGGAACTGGCCAATTGCATGATAGTAAAATAAAGAACGTTTTATGTGAAAAGATGGGGAGAAATAAACATAACTTTCTTAGCCATAAAACAAATTATTCCTTTATTTTTGGAATTTGGAAATATATACCTAACAAAAATTGATGTTACCAATACTTTAAAATAGACAATAACAAAAATTGAAGTTGCCAATACTTTAAAATAGACAATAACAAAAATTGATGTTGCCAATACTTTAAAATAAACAATAAC
>JAPMOQ010043131.1:799162-866302 GCA_026543055.1 Argiope trifasciata | reverse complement strand
AATACTTTAAAATAAACAATAACAAAAATTGATGTTGCCAATACTTTTTAAAATATTAATTTAACAGACACATAATTTACAATGAAATAAAATACTATTTAACAAATTAAATATACATGAAATAATCAAAACTTTAAAGGAACATTAAAATAATAAATAATAACAGTAAAGGAACAAAAACCGTTCCTTAGTGGGAGAGTCGCCACAAGAGGAAGAGAGTACCTTTATTAAGATGTGGTGAAAGAAAACTTTCGGTGTTTTTTGTATGTTTCCTTCTGGTGTCCTTTTTGTCAGGATAAAATTTTTGCAATGTCAGTAATGAAAATTAATAAAACAAATATTACATTAATTAATGGTAAACTGATATTTTTTTTGTTTTAAAGTTTTTTTTTCTAACATATTTTGAAGCCCTTTTAATTAAGCTATTTTCTTGATTACTTTTGTATACAAAAATTGTAGAATATGGTTTGGAAATTTTCATGGCGCTGCGTAGGACTAGGACACCCAATTTATAAAACTCCAAATGATATTCTCTTTTATAAATTTGCCAGTAATTGGATTTTTTTTTAAAAATCTAGTATTAAATTCGTGATTCAAATAATGATAACACTTTTAAGTATGAAAGCAGTTAGAGATGAACTTTTAAATCTTACGTATCTTCAAAATTCGGATTGTTACTCGAAGTATGATGAGTTCTGCATAACAAATTGCTCATTCTTGGATAGTTTAAAATCCGCAATCCAACGAATAATAGTTAATTCATGAATGCGTAACTACTCCCAGATGTACTTTAACCTTCTTTGTATTTAAACTAAAATATTTGTTGAATGCACGTGTAGTTTTTAACAGCTTTTAGATAACTCCGAACCGAGACTGAGAAATTATAAAAGGCAACCAACCGAAAAAGGGAGTTAAGCATTGGAGAATATAATGCTTTCCTTTTACCTTTGATTAACTTTTATTGCTCTTAAAACTTTACCCCTTTTAATGGGAATTCCAGGGTTTTATGTAGTAGATAGTCGAAAATCCAGCGAAATGAAAGTAAGAATTAGTGCATTGTTTACATGCTATATAAATTCAGATTTCTAAATAGATTGATTTTAAATTTTTTTTGTCATAAATGCTGTTAAATATCAAAAAGGTTTTAGTGTAAGGTTCATATGGCAATTAATAGGTATTATTATTATTACTAAAAACCAAATTTTCATAGATAAACCATTAATGTAGTGATCACTAAATGCCTCCTGCATCATTTTTAAATTTTTTATCGAAATAATTGAAATTTTATTAATGCAGGCCAAAGTAAACGTTTCTGAAATCTAGTGATTGAAACCAGATGCAAGCAATCACTAAAATACTGATTGATTGCATCTGGTCACATTTCTCAACTTCAGAGCAAGCAGTTACTCGTAAAAGGGACAAAATCGGAAGAAAACACGGAGTTAGTGTATTCTTGCTTTAAAATATAATCTCGGTCACACAAAATACTATACTCAATGTTAAAATTTTGTAATATAACTTTTCTGTGATGTTAGTAAAGAGGAAGATAGATTTATAGATATTTTTAATGGAAGCTCAATAAATACCAGGTCAATAACCTTCAAATTGACCGACGAATTTGGCAACCGTTTGGCGACAAAAATGATGTTCTAGAAATTGCAGGAATTTTGACGGTATTTCTAGTAGGACTTGAGGAATGGATGTTTTTCTGACAAACGCCATGCTTTGTAAGACGCAAGAGTTTTCAGGTAATTTTAATGGATGGTGAATGAATACCAGATGGACGACTTTCTATTTTTTAGACAATCTTGGCTACTACTTGGTTACAAAAATTAAATTTCAAGAAAAAGTATGGATTTTTAACAGTATTTCCAGTAGGATTCGAGATGCGGAGGTTTTTCTGGAAAATACTATATATATATAAATGCAGGAGAACCAAAGCGGACTAGTTTGATGAATTCTTGTCTCCCTGGAGTAATGATCGCTGATGAGTTCTTTATAATTTGATAATAATTGCTACAGTTTAGTGACAACTTGGATATATACCTTATATTGCATGGGATAGAATTTCTTTCATGTATAGTATTTTAACATTGAAACTACAGGGTGATTATAATTAAACTTCCCCTATAAACAGCATCATACGACATAAATGGGTGAACAAATTGCAACGAAATCTGGTATGTGGACTATACACGAGATGCGCTCACTGAATTTCGGGATAAGAAATTTAGTTCCAAAATGCCCACTACAGTTTGCTTTTTCTGGAAAAGCATTAAATTTAACGCAAGAAACTACAAAAACTTTATATAGAAACAATATTAACATTTCCTGACGATTTTACCATCATATTAAGAGAAGGTAAAGAAAAAATAACAGTACGCTATTTGAGAGAAAAAAATACAATTCAGTTTGCAGAAACAAGAACAGATCAGGACAAAAGTGCACAAGAAGAGCAGTTGTAAAGCGTGCCCAGGATGATGTAGGAAAAGTTATTCCACGTGACCACACTCATTCACTTGCGAAATTTCAAGTCGATGGACAGTATGTTCAACAGCAGATCGTAACTGATCAGTTGTGATGCTTCGCACATGAAGTGTTATGAAGTTCTTTAAGTCATTCAACGCAACAAGGTACCATCATCATTACAGCTGGAAACATCGACATAAAACATGACAATATCTGCAAACGTTTCTTACTTTAATCTGTTTTTGAATAAAGCTTGGGCTATTGTAATACTATCTCTTCTTCGCAAGCATGCAAATCTCAAATTTTTTTCCTAGCATCGACAGTAATTTCTGGCTTTCCATTTTATTACACATAGTTTTTGTTCTGGATTGTTAATATTGTTATAGGAATCCTAAAACATTATCAAACTACAGATATTTTGGATTAAAAATTAGAATCTGCTTTTATGTTTATACGTTGAATAGCTTTTTTCAAACTAAATGAGTTCAATATTCTTCCTAATTTTCGCGACAGTATCAAAATATTAAGTATTTGCAGGTTTCGGGGACAATTTGCTCAGCTGCGGGCAATCACTTATTCTATTCACTCATATATATTTTTAAAAAGCAAAATGTACTAAAAAAATAAATACATAAACATTCCCATGAATTAATCTTCTCATCTAGAAACAAAAACACACTGAATGTCTTTGTGTTAAATCGCGAAGTGGCCATTCTTCAGTCTCAACTTAGCAATAACCGCCGCTAATACTTATTAGAAAAGTTTTCTTTTTAAGCTGTCTCAAGAGCCGGTAGAGAAGTGGGTGGGTGGAATGCTTGTCAACATTGGAGTTGAGACGAACAACGATTGCGGCTGTGGTAAATAAATAAAACGTGGAGATAAGGCTTCATATATTTTGAGACTTAGAGTTAAAAAAAAAGAATTGTGCAGAACTTATTTACTCCGATAACTTTTATCGCTGTGAACGTTCCTTAATCTGTCACTGTGTAAAGCAAAAAAGTTCTCATTTCCCTCAACTAATTTACCATTACGAGATAAGAGGATAGACTAGTTACTGGATGGGTAGTGACACACGATTCAGTAATTTAGAAAAGAAAAATTGGCAATGTCTGTCGTGTAAAGAGCTTGGGAAAAAGCTGTGAATTTTTCGGTTTTTGTTTTGAAAGATGGCGGAGCAATTATCTGCTGGCAGTTTTATGGGATTTTAAAAGTGTTTTATTGCCATTGAAAGAAAACGTTTCTCTTTTCATTGCACATGGAAAAAGTATGAATATAATTTGAATAATTTGTGTGGTAACTGAATATTAGAATAACATTTGGATACAAGCAATAAAAAATAGACTTGTCTGAGGTTCCTGCAATTTCTTATACAACTTTTGCATTTCTTGATTTTTCATTTGCTTCCGGCAGATAGTAATTGACAGAAACAGAAATGAAATTATTTTATATTCTCTATCTCTCCCAGTAATTGACAGAAACAGAAATGAAATTATTTTATATTCTCTATCTCCCGCGCGCGCGCGCGCACACACACACACACGCACACACACACACACACACACACACACACACACACACACACACACACCAATTTATGTTCGAAGAAGATCTTTCAAATGAAAGCCATATTTATAATATGAGAATGTTTGCATTATTCTATCTTTCGCTTTCTCGAAATGTTTATAATAATTAGTTACTGTACTGACCAATGTATATCATTTATCAGAACTATACACTTTGGCACACTCTTTGCGCTTTCTCAAATTTTTATTCACCTCACCTAGAAAGTAATTGATATGATCGAAAATGTAATGATTTTATATCATGGTTCCAAAATATACATTTTAAAATGCCACAAAGTCTGAAGAACAAATCTGTCCAGAGAAATCCCTAATAATAATAAAGACAAATCTATGTCTGATTGAATGACCCTTATTTGTATAAAATAACGAACAACATTGTTTCGTTATTTCCCCAACGTTGTTTGGTATTCAGAACATTGAAAACATTGTAAGAATATCACACGACATATCTTTTGCTAATAGGGACTACATATGAAACGGACAGTTTAACCTATAACTATCAAATTGAACATAAATATACTTTGTAAGTAAAAATGTACACTTTGGTGCGAATTTTAAAAAAGTTAAAAAGAATTTCCATTAATTAAAAACTAAGCGGGATTTTGATAACTCTACATATGACTCCCGACAACACTACGGCATATAAATAATTTGTCACCCGTTTTAAAGATATAAAATGCAGATCGCTTGCATTGGAGTTCTTGCTCGCTTAATGTTTTGCGATCAGAAATATTACTGTGCTAATATCGTGTGTCTTTTGATAACGGTGAAATTCCGAGGTTGGACTTAACATGATAGTAAAGTTCCTCTCTCTTCTCTCCACGTGTATCGTGTATTCTTAGCTTTTCCTTCAAGATGGCTGATGCCGCGTTAATCCATTTATCGTGTGGCAATTTCTAAATCCACTCTAATCTTGTTAATCGTCTATTCCCATAGTGTACTCTGTATAGAAATAAATACACGAACAAATCATATTTTTGATTATTGTATTAGTTCACTATTTACAGAATATACTATACATAAGACATTCGGATGTATCAAGTCAGCCCCTGGAGAACGACACGACCTTCCTCCAGCGTCTCTCGTTCTTATCTCCCCTCGTCTTTCTCTTCTGATCCCTTTTAGAATTAGAAGCGTTTCACTCTCTCGGACAGCACGTAACCTATGTCCGGACCGGTTTTTAACCTCCCTCGTTGAAGAGTCAAGGAGCGGGAGCCTCACAATGATCTTGGATCTTTATCTTGAATTTAAATATTGCTGGATGGTTGGGTAGCAATTGCAATTATTTGATGATAACTTGGAAAGTATTTTTTCAAAACCTCATGAATAATTTTCTTATAGATAACTAAAAGTTTAATTTTTTCATTTTGAGATCCTTAAGCAGTGCTATAGCAATGATAAATAGCTCCTGGAGCATAATATGTTTTACGACCCTACTAATATCAATTGTTTTCCAAATAGTGCACTTGGCATGGGCACTTTAATCCCTTTACTTCATATTTTCTTTGAAAAATGACATTAACATTTTAAAACTTTTTGTCTCCTTGGGCTCCCTAAAAGGCGCCAAACCTAAGGCAACTGTACTATTCCTAGCCATCCTAACACTACACCATTGACGTTGTGTACGACTTTTTAACGCAAGTATTGATTGCCTTCTGTTTTCATCAGCTCTTTATTTTGGCAAACTTAAAACTTCCAAATGTTTCTTAACACGTTGAATTCCACTGCAATTTTCAGAAGTCTGGCCTAAAATGGCACTAACTAATTTGAACTAATTTTTATAGTTATATTTTTTGTTCGGTTTACAATAAATTTTCTGTTTATGCAAGCCAGCATTGATTTTTTTTTTGTTCTTTTCCCAGAGGCCATCTATCGATATTGGCACTGATACTTATTCGTACACTGATATTTATTCGTAGCTGCACAAAAATGGCAAGTAAACGCAGTACGAGATAACTCGTAGTTGGCGTACTAGAAAAGATCGCAATCTACGAGTTATCTCGTTGTCGGTAGTCAATATAATTATTCAGAAGGGGAAGTAACAGTATTATCTAATGCGGAAGCTTGTGCTTTTTTAAAAAAGTGATTTTATAGATTCATGTTTACAAAATTGTAATTTTATAGTCTTTTTTTCTTCATTTTCTGATCTATTGCAATTTTGTTTGTGTACTTTTCAAGAAAATAAACTATTTCAATGGATAAGAAGATCTAAAAATATTAATCATTAAGTCAGTTTTTAATTCTATACCATTATTATAATAATAAATGTTTGTTTTAAAACCCCTTTTTTATAGTTTTCTTTTGAAGTGATAAATTGGAAATCGTAGTTTCACAACTGTTCCTCAAATTGTTTTTATATGGAACAATTTAAAAGACACAACATTGATTTTCTGACTACATATTTTTGAAATCACTATTGCGATGCAATATTGCAAAAAAGTATTTATTTTTGAAACGAAATTAACTATTGTTATGTATTTCGCAACAACATTAAATAATTCTTATAAAATATAACAACTTCATATAAAAAATAAACACACCAGCTTGCAAAAATCATATGGCATTGGCATGCAGCAAAAAATAAAAAGAATTCCGTTCCGTGGAAATCGTGTATTTTAGCAATAGGATGATTAATTTATGATTGAAAAAAAATGCATTTTTAAAATTTAGTTTGTTTTGTTTCATGTTTCTATAAATAAAATGTTAAATTTGATTTTGCTCTCATTTTTTTTCTGTGGTACTCTTTTGAAATTTTGTATTATTGTTGCAATGACCTATTTCAATATTTCCAGATTTAATTATCAACTAATTGATGAATTTGAAGCAGCGGATAACAGCCGTTGTTGCTATAAATCCCAATATCTTATTGATTTCAAGTTGAAATTGATGAATTTAATTACATCTTCATTCCGAATATAGAGGTCCATTTGTGTTTTGTGGAAAATATTGATTTTAAACTTCGAATGATTTTGAATAATGGATTATAAATAAATTATAATGTAAAAATCAGTTACAATAAAAATGTTTGCTTTTCGGCTATTATATTATAAGTGTATTTATAAATTTTTTTATAATAAATTCAATGATGTAAGAAAATCAAATTCTTTTATTGCCATTTCGGAGGCAACATCAATTTTTCACTGAAACTGGCAACATTCATTTGATCTGAAAACAGAAATAAACAATTTCGCGCAATTATTTGACTTAAAAGTTCCATAAACAAAGTATTTCAACATTGTTTTCGATTTTTTTTTCTACTTTATTTTTTTTTTGGAAGTCTCTATTTTCGTACTTTGATAAATAAGAAAGAAAAAAAAAATGTTAAATGTCAAAAAGAAATGTTTTCTTATTAGTTTGTGCCTTGTGTATAATCCTAATATTCTGATTACAATGTAATAGCCTGATTTAAAAAAAAAATTAATTAAAAGGTTCAAATGAAAATTCATGAAAGTATTATTGGAATATAACAACAGATGGGAATAAGGAGATAAATTCTTTAATTATGATATTATTTATTCAGCAGCAATTAAATAATTTCATTCTGAACGATTCCAAAACAAAACCTGTACACGATTGTTAATATAATAGATTTCGAAATTGAACTTTATAGCTCTGTAATGAATTTTGTAGAAAATTATTTTTTTGTTGTGGAAAATACATCCATACAATAATGTTTTTAATGTTTCAAATTTGTATATGAATTTTATTATGGAAGCTAAATTTACTTATGATTTATTTTTTGTTCTACAAAATGTGCGATTGAAATGTTTTTGTCGAAACATAAACTACTAATAGCTAATTTGAATTGTATCAAAAAAGGATTACACTATTATGTAGAATAAATATAATTATATTTCCATTTGTTGGTAAAATCCTATTTTAGCCCACCTCTGGCGACTTTTTCAAAATCTCGCCAATTTTTCAAAATTTTTCCAAATCGAAAGTATTTGAATTTTAAAGGTTAAGAAAAAAGAATTCTTACCTTTCGCCAAAAAATTCTTATTATTCGCCAAAGGTGGGCTAAAATAAGATCGACCCCATTTGTTCCTATGGAAAACAAATATAGTATTGTTTCATAATAATGGCTAATTAATTAATAATAATCTTGGAAAATTTTCAAATTTATAAATGAATTTAAACTAAAATTATTTGAAATAATTGATAAATATTTTCAACTACTTCAAAATTCTTTTATGTTGTAGAATTTCAAAACTATGATGACATAATTATATTTAAATCTTTTTTATAAAAGTATGCTTTTCTGGAATGAAAGGAAGAAAAATAAGCAAAATTTTTCTTGAACTTGTAAATATTTTTTTAAAATGCACTTATGTAATTTTTGATTTGAAATGTTTCTAAAACTGTATGTAATAATCGATTTTTTTTTCTGTTCTTTTACAGTTTATTTTAGAATCACTCTTACAATTACAAATTTAAATTACTCACCTGAACTTGGCCAAAAAACTTCACCTGAATTTAAGAGAGTTGCTGAAGAATTAATTTTAGCATTAGAAGCTCTTTATAGAACAATACCTGGTCAACAAGCTGTCACTGTTATTTCATTCCGGTAAGTAATATGTATTGCAGAAGTATAATTCAATTAGATTTATAAATATACTGTTTAAAATATTTATATTCTTTTTAAAGTATATGTAATTAAACAATTACAGGTCAGAATATAAAATCACACTCATGACTGAGGATCATTTAAAAAAATGTATCTATAATGTATGCCCTCATTAATTAGCAATTTTTTATGTTATGACTATCTTCTGAAAAATGTAAATAGCATTCCCCTCCTTTTTTTTTTTTTTTTTTTTTTTGACAAAATATTATTACATCTTGAGGACTATATGGCATTCTAAGTATGAAATATTATCATGGAGGTACTGTTTAGTACTTGTGCTAATAGTCCCTTTTCACTCAAAGGTATTAGACATAGTCATTAATAAGATTACAAGAATAAAAACAGTCCAGATATAGTTGATTGTGTACAGAATATGCGAGAAAGATGAGCTCATTGATAGTCATGACATATCTAGAAATTCACAGTAATACTTTTAAAAAATAGTACTTACTTCCTACTGTATAATAATAATTTCAAACGAAAAAGATTTTATGCTTGCTGTTAATCATGACTGTGCATGATATTTACTCTTTTTCAACTAATATATATATAAAGTTCATTTTGAGCAATTTTTGTATTTTGTTTTTTTAGAACTGTGTAGACTTAATTCATATCTTTTCATTCAATTGCTGTATGCTTGTAAATTTTACTTCTTATGATTTTTGTAATTCTTTTTCATTATTGTTGTATCAGTAGATTAAGCAAAATAAAATTATTAAGAGTATATTTTTATTAAAGGAACATTTTTATGCTCTAAGTTAGACTATTTTTGTAAAAAGGCTACTTTGATAAATTGATTTGATTTTTCTTTATACAGACCAACTCAATCAGTTCTAGTCACATTAGATGTTGGCTCCTTGGGCAATAGTGATAGATCTAGTATAGAAAAAGTGATAAAAGAAGCTATTCTTTCTGGTAACATCGGAAGATATAGAGTATCAGCTGATAACTTCTCCATCAGAGGATTTGGAGGTATATCTTTAATTTTTTTTTCCCATTGACTTTTTTTATGCAAAATATCTTATATCAGCAATGTTAGAGTTTTGATTCCTTAATTTTTAAAAATTATTCTGTTGTTAAGAAAGCAAAATGGTCATATTTTCAATTTGAAATTAGAACAGTGTAATATATAATGAATTTGTACATTTATAAAAGTGTATGGTATATATAGTTTTCATCCCTTTTTGCCATAAAACTTAGATGTTTGTAATATGTTGCTTTCTACAAGGTTGATCTCCTATCAACCATTTTTTTTGGTCAGTGCCAACATTTATTGATTATCTCTTACTAAGCAGATATTGCTATATTACTCCATGAAGAGAGATTTAGCGTTTTGGGGCTAGACCTCCCTAATGTATCAACAATAATGTAAGCATGAAAAATAATATGGACTCTTATTAAACTTACAAATATTTATTTGAATTATGTTTGAAATTATTCTTAAGCGTTTTTATCTAAGTTAGAATCCATATAACATCTTTAAATTTTTTGCTTGTTAATAGAAGGGCAACCTTGCAGAAAGCAACATATTACCAAAAAAAAAAAAGGTAGTTTAATTGACACTGATTTTTTTAAAATGTCAGCACACTTTAATTAAAAGAAATTTATGAAAAAGAAAATGATATGTATGCCAGCATAGTTAACTCTTCATTGCATTAGTTTTACTGGTTTATGGTCAATTGTTTTCTGATAGTCTATTGAAACTATTTAATTTTATAACATTTTGTTGTCCCTTTGTGACTTTAATTGTTAAAATGCCATTGAGAATTTTCTCACGATTGGTATACCATTTAGCAACAAGTCTTGAAATCCTCATGGAATCTTTTTTTGTATAAATTGATAGTAATTTATAAACATATGATCATCATGTAAAAGCATTCTATTGTATAATTAGTAGTTTACAAAATAAAATAAACTGCAGTTTAACTATTGTAATTTAATGTCCCTGAAGAATAACATAAGTAAAACAACGATAAAACAAATATTTAAAATAGTTTGTAAAATTTTAAGAGAATATGTTACAACTGTTAATGTTATGTTATCCTTTAATTTAGTACTTGATAAAGTAACATTTTTTAAAAATGAAATAATTCTAGTAATTTATTTTACTGCATCTATTAGAACTACTTAAATAGTAATAGACAAAATTGCTAAGGAAAGAAAACAATCATACACTGAAAATATACATTTTATATAGTATATCTCCATTTATTATTTCCAAGAAAATTTTATGCATCTATTAGAAACCTTTTTACTCATTTTACACAATTAATAGTTGTTATAACTGATTTTAGATTCAAATCCAACAATTGTTTTAAAATTTCAAAAATATTGATTGCCATAAAAATGTTGGCTTTTCATTTCATAAATATTAGAGGATTTCTTGGGACATGCTATTCATTTTAGAATAAAATTAAGTTAAATGCTGTTTTAATTATCCAATTTAGCTCCAGCTCAACCACTACCTCCATCTGAAGAATGTCCAAGAGATCAGTTAAGTTGTACATCTGGAGAATGTATAAGCATATTAAAAAGGTGCGATGGACATGAAGATTGTCGAGATGGCTCTGATGAACTTGGATGCCGTAAGTTATTTTGAAATTTTGTACCATGTCTCAAAAACATTAAATAAATTAAGTGATTAAGTTGTAAAAGATTTCATAAATTATAGATGAGGGATAAAAACAATCTAAAAAGCTATTTTATTTAGTTTTATTTTGTTAGTGTAATTTTCTGTAAGTTGGGAACAAGGCAGAGAAATTATACCGAAACATCTCTTAATGTTCTTGCAACTTTAAAGTTATTTAAACAGCATTGTGACATGAAAAGGGCTAGCAGTGTCATCTCCTGGGGTGATGACTTTTCTTAATCTGGATACGACACCTATTTTTGCTGCTTAATTATTTAATACAAGCAATTTATGGACTATCTTCTGTCATACCTTTATAAAGCTAGACTGATTTTATAAGTTCCTATATTGTATAATTTTCAGAAGCGTTTTGATTAATAAGAACTCTGAAGGTTTGTAAAATTACAACGTAAAAGGATATAACTGATTATAATTAATAAGCAAGACAATGGACAAACTATAAGATGAGGGGGGGAAATGTTATTTTCAGTATAAAACATTATAAAAAGTAATATAAAAAAGGAAGATAATAATAAAATGGAATTCCTGTTGTAGTTTGCTGTGATATCTTTCACATTTTTGTGTTTAAAGTGTTATTTTCTTATACCATCATTGTAAACTATGATATGATTCAGAATTGTAAACTGGCCTCTTAAACTATTTGTCTCTGAAGATGGATAATTAATAATAGCTTGCTCAGAAACAAATTTTTAATACTGACAACAATAGTAGAGAGAACAATCGAAAAAATCAGAAGACAATTATGTAATCATACTTCATTTTGTATAGCATGACAACATGTGCAAGCGTCTTGTTTGGATTTTTTTTTGCTTCTGCTTGTTTTTCATTTTTTGAGCTTGGTTATTTAATAGGTTTATGGTAGAATTTCATCTTTAATTTGAAGGACTGCAAGCTTGGATTATGGTGTACTTCTGTCATTGGTTTTGCATGTTAAATCTGGCCTTGAATAAAATAAACATGTGCTGGTTTTTTGTTAACCAAATTTGGAGAATGTGGTGCTGCACAGTTTGAGGTTTATTATTATCTGGTGGAGGTTCAAAATTGCTTCTATTAACACAAACTATGCTTCATAATATTGTAATTGAATATATTGTAATTTTCAAATAATCTTTTGTAAAATGGCAGTGGAATGAATGTTTGTAAGGAACCAAAAAATATTTTGATTTACTGAATATTTTTCTTTATCGAAAGTGTCTTAACAACAACATTTGCATTTATTAATATAAATTTTTGATTATTTAATTTGCTTTCTAATTGCTTAATTTTTATCTCTAACATTTTAAGCTAAAAATATAAAATATACATTTAGTAAACTTACTCATTAACCTATTTTTATAAATTATTTTTAATTTCTGGCTTGAAGGAATTTTTTTGTTAATCTTTTTGCCTGTAGTTGCTCAACATTAAATCGAGCTGTTGTCTGCCCTTGTATTCCCTGTGTTGTCTGAGTATGAAAACTGTTACCCAAAGATTCAAACTATTGTACAACCCATTCAATTTTCATTTTCATCATTGCTACTCTCCAACCTTCATCTTCATCTGAAGAAATTCTTAACAAATCTACCTTTTGTGTTCATTTTATATCATTGCCATTTGCATCTATTTACATGTTGTGTTGTATATGTGAAGTGTTGTCAGGTCTTATGGGTCTGTCATGTTCATTTGTCACATCCATTTATCCTTGCATCTTGCTTCTAATATTCCCTTCTTATGGAGTCTAATGAATGTGCCGAGTCTGCTTGTTCAGCACCTTGTTGCTTTCATCAGTTCCATTAGTTCGTATCTTTAATATTTACAGACGGGACACAAACTTCGAATTTTATACCAAATGCTGATGGCGGTTGTCGTAGCGACAACCAAATGATTTGTGAAGATGGAACTTGCATTGATACCATTCGGGTGTGTGATGGAGTGAGAGATTGTTCATTTGGAGAAGATGAGCAAAATTGTGGTATGTTATTTTGCATGGATAAAGCTGCTCAATTTTTGTTTTATCCCCTTAACATACACATTGAATTTCTTCAAAGCAAATTATGCTTTAAAAAAATGCATGTTAAGGGGTTAAATCAAAGAATGAGGTTAAAGAAACTTATCAGCTTCCTGGAAGAGTGAAATAAATATGAAGTTTTTTTATTGCTTTATTGTTTAAAAGATTTGAAATTTATGTACATCTTTTGGAGGTAATTCAAGTTTGTATTAAAATCCAAGGAAGGAAAAAAAAGCAATACTAGATGATATTTATAAAAATAGCGCTCAAATTAACAATTCTTAAGAATGATCTTGAATTTACGTTTTGACTGCAAATATTTTTCTAAAGTTTTTTTTAATTAAAATTTTGCTACATCGAAGTAAAAAGCAAACTATGTTATTCAAAATAAGCAAGATTCAAAGAAGTTTATTTTGAATTTATTAAAAGTTTCCTGGGAAAAATCTTCAAATTGCAGAAATTTGGGTAAATATTAAAAGAAAAGAAAATTTGACAACTTAGAACTGGATAGTTAATTACTTTGAAGGTTGAAAATGTAAGAATTAATCAACTTATTAGTTCATATTTAAGACAAATTTTGTTTTAAAGATGTGCTAAAAGAAGAAAATAAATTCTACATGATGTCTTGTTTTGATTTTATTTATATATCCCTGAATGGGTGTACAATTTGGTTACTTTTTCTGCAATATGATAGCAGTTGAATTTTTTTAAAATTCGTTTTAATATTGGTTAGAAAGACCACATTTCTGTTTATACAGTAACCACTATTTTGCATAGTTGCAATCTTACACAAATAATTTGGCAAAATGGATGCATTTTAGTTGTTGTCAAGCTAATGGGAAAGAGATGTAATTTGTTTCTTGAACTAATGTAAATATCTCTTTTCACTAATCAGTTATGTTTAATTTGCTTCACTCATGTTTAATTTCAAGAAAGAATAGAAATCTTGAGATTACTTGATATGCTGCACTTATTATTTTTTTAATATTTGATGCATTAACATTTCCTAAACATTAATTTTATTGTTTGCTGCACTTAAAGGTATCACTACTTGTCCACCTGGCGAGTTTCAATGCGATGGCTCTAGGTGTGTTGATGAGCGAAGGAAATGTGATGGTAGACCTGATTGTGCTGATGGATTTGATGAAAGTGATTGTCAAGGTGAGGCTTGGTCTTAAATTTATATTTAAAAGTATTGAGAATAATTCAGTATTATCAATAATGTGCCACTTATTTTTTAAAATGCTCGTTATAAAATTTATTTAAAAAAATTACTTATTTCATCAGAAATATTTCTCTATTCTTTTACTGCTTCTATATATTAAAAGCATAAGATTGTCCCTTCTGGTTATGCAGTTATGCATCTCTTAAGTGATGGATATTTATTTTTAACAAGGTATTAAACATGTTTTATTAAGTTTTTTTTAAATGAACTACTTTTTGATATCAAATTGTTTTTAGGTCTTTTTTTCTTCAAAAGTATTTTGGAATGTCAGAATTATTAAATACATTTTCACATAGTTATTTAGAAAACTAGAATTATTTAATGATGATTAATTCCTATTATTTTAGAGAAATAGGCAAAATACAGACGTTAAAAAAATCTTTCTTATGCAAATATATTTTTAAATTGTATATTGAAAGCAATTTTTTGATATGCTTTTCAATTTGGCATTTAATTATTTGTCATCTATTTAGAAGTTATGGAACTTATGTAAGAATATTATCTCTTTCCTCCCCTTTTCTGGAAATATAAATTTTAAAAATAAAATAAGTTTAATATCTATGAAATGTTGTGTATACATTTAATGTGTTTTAATAATATTTTACATAAATTTAAGATTTCTATTTAAATCATTTCATACTCTTCGAAAGTTCCTCATGAAAATAATATGTAATTAATATATTGATTACGTACATGTGGGCAGGAAATTTTTTTAAATGACACTTCAGTAATCATTAAATTTTAGTGTTTCATTATGGGAGTTATTGAAAATATTTTATGCACTTACATTACTTCTTTGGTCAGGAAATTCGATATTTTAAATTTTTATTGAAGTGTTTTTTAAAATTATTTCACTATTCTAGTTGAAGTCTGTTTTAAGATACTTTTGATAAATGATTGATAATTTTGTAAGTTTATAAATTTAATTTTTGTTCATCATTTGCCTCTATTAAATTATACTAGTTCTACTTTTTAATAAAACCTTTACGATCCAAGCAACATTTGTAATTATTTTACTTTGATGAATGAAAGTCAGCCTTTTGTATTTAGTCTAAATAATGTTCCTTCAATTGCTATTCAATAAATTGTTATGAAATATTGATCAGTTACTTGTAGTTCTGTGTGAAATTAAAATTTACCCTCCCTTTAAACTAATTGAATTGTGTATTTTTGTGTGTTCATTTTGTTTTTTTCTTTTACTTGCATGTTATGTCTCTTGTTTTAAAATTTTGTTTTACTGTTTTGTCTGCTTTGCTTACATTTTATTTTTTAACATTTTTTTTATTCGCTTTTTCTTTTCCAAAACTTATTTTCTTGTAGAAACTCCTAGAACTGTGGCATGCCGTGCTGATGAATTTAGATGTGGGGATGGGCAATGTATTCAATCTAGTTTGAGATGTGATAGGAAATATGATTGTCAAGATGGCTCAGATGAGGTTTCTTGTGGTAGGTTCTGATGTAAAGTTTGGCCAATTAAAGAAATAAAAAAACTATTTTATATTTAAAAAAACTTTTCTGTAAATAGATATGCAATCAAAATACACTGCCCATAAAATTTTAAGAATGTTACTGAATTTTAAAAAGGAAAATTTTCTTCTTTTTGTCTATTATTATTTTATCTATTATTTTCTTTTTATTATTATCTACTATAAGGAAAGTTTTCTTCTTAATAACATTAGTATTGGGAAAAATGCTTGGTAAACTTTTCGATGCTGCTGCACAAGTTTTTTGAGTTAAGGAATACTTAAGAACAAAAGTGCCACGTGATCCTAAAAGTTTTGCTGACCAATTTGATCCTGCTTACACACCATTGTTATCAGTGTGTTCTGACAGTCTTTGATGGTCATATACTCATTTAAACTGTCAATCTGTAGCACTCTTGTCTAGTTTGATGTATATCAGTTCATCTTGGCTGATATGTCACTTCCATTCAAAGGAGACAATTAAGGCTTATTCTTTACAAAATTTAATAACTTTGCATTAACATATAATTTTTTTAATTGCTCCCAAATTCATTTCCCAGTGTCCCCTAAATTTTTTTTGAAAGTTTTCATATTGTAGTATACGGTTTTTGAAATTTTTTTTATTCATCTGTTGATACAATTCTATATTTTGCATCTATGAGATATGGAATTCTTAGTAACTATTGCCCTACAGAGAAGGAAGGTACCAAAATGAAAATAAAAAATTATAAAGAAAACAAATTATAGCTATACTGATGAGTGTCTATATGTAAAGTCTATTTGACTCCAAGACTCTATGTGTTTTTTCTCTTTGTAATAATGTGGCATTAATACTAAAACTATCAGATTAGTCAGAATAACTGGTCAGTCTCTGATAAAAAATCAGCGTTTTTATATTTCTGGTAGTTCTAGTGTTAAACTACTTAATCTGTGTTTCTATGTTTTTATCTGTTTCATAATAGATGTTACATTTCTTTCTTCATATTTCCTGTTAAATTTAAGCTGTTCTGTGTTGTCTGAAATGGTTAACCAGTTTTTCTTTTAGACCATTAAAATTAAAGTAATAAGAGCTTAAAAAATCCTGAATTCAATATTAAAAAAGAAAAATATTATTTCTATCATTCTATAATTTTGTAATATTGTCATCTTGTCTATTAGTCAGTTCTGATTTCCTTTCATTAATATCAGTTTAATATCTTTTTAATCTGATATTAATGGAAGGTTGGGCATTATTTAAATGGGTTTATTACCTTGATTGTAAAAATGAGTAAATTTTGCATTGTATCTTAAATTGTTAGTTTTCTTCAATGTATATTTTTATAGTTGATCTCTAGCAGCATTTATTTATTTTTTAAAGTGTGAGATATAAGGGAAACTTGCCAAGTACTTTCATTTTAATGTACTCTGAGTTAAATTATAATAATAATACTTCAGTTTACTTACAGTAATGTAATGCAGTACGATATTTCAGTATTCAGAAACGAAGATTGAATTTTTTCTGTACAAAAATCCATTGAATATGAAAATTCCGATAAATATTCAAATTCTGAAAAATAAATCTACTCAAATAATATATGCAAGCATATTTTGTTACTTTCGATTTAATAATGAATGAAACATTTTGTGTTAAATTACATTCGAAAAATATTATCTAATATGTAATAATAATTTTGGAATTTTGTTAAGATTAATATCTGTTTTTTTATAGTGATACTATAAAAATTATAAATGGTTTGAGATTGGCAGAATTTGAAAACAATTACTTACAAAAAAAATCAATTGATCATTATAAGCAGTGTGTTCATTAAAGAAAATTTAATTATTGAATTACATAAGAACACTGTTTACTAGTTCTGAGGAATAAATTAGTTTGATAAGTTTATTTTTAAGCATAAAGTGATGTCAAAAATATTTGGAAAGAAACAGTATCATCTTAGTTTTATGCATGAATTATTTTGTTTGCCTTAGAACCTAAAGTATGTCAACCGGATGAATTCCGTTGTGGAGATGGTCAGTGCATCAAAGAACAGTTAAGATGTGATCGCAGATATGATTGCCAAGATGGATCAGATGAATTATCTTGTGGTAAGTGAAGAGATACTTTCTTTTTATGTTTCAATTATTTTAGCCCTTTTTGATCCTGGTTAACAAAGTGAACATCCTCATCTTACTGGAGAAAAGCTTTTTTTTCCTGTCAGTCAGTCATATGTGCATCATACTTGCTCAATAAAGAATTTTTTAGTAAAATTTTTGTTTTTTATAAATGAAGAAATTTGGAGTTATTCATTTTATTTTGTTTAAGCATGGGTTAATATGGATGTAAAAAACTGTAGGTGTTCTGTAGAGCATATGTCATTTTGAAGTAAAATATTAAATATCTATTTAATCGTGGAACATGCATATATTATACATATTTTTTGTCATTGTTGCAAGGCATAAAGAAACATTTTATGGAAGGATAAAGAATATATTGACAAATCATCATTTAAGAATTTCTTTTGTTAAGTTTTTGCAGTTTAAATTATAATTGCTTAATATATGAATCATTTAATAGAAAGCCTGCATTTGATACATTATCAAAAACTCATGCATTTTAATTATTATTATTATTATATTTTATTATTTCAAATTCCTTATGTTCTTATTTTTTTTGCTTTGAATATTCAGAGCCTGGTAGAGAGAGAACTTGCCAGCCAAATGAGTTCCGTTGTAGCAATGGGCAGTGTATTGACAGTAGTCTTAAATGTGATAGGAAATATGATTGCCAGGATGGTACAGATGAATTATCTTGTGGTAGGTTGTCATAAAGTTGACTTCTTCAATGTCCAAATATTGAAAAAAGAAAAAAGAAAAAAAAACTTACCAAATTAAAAGTATAAAACATTATGAAAGAAGTTTCTGTTTATTTATAATTTTGAATGTAGAGGGAAAAAAATCTTCATTGTATTTTAAGATGTCAACATTTTATAGACTCAAAACAAAATATAAGATCCCTGTTTAACTAAATATAATTTTCATATGTTTATATACTTTTTTTAAAAAATTTTTGTTTCTTATAATCTTAAAGCTGCATGATTTTACATTTTTTTTTTTTCAAAATTTAAAATATGGTAAACTGCAAAGAATTATTTTTATAATTTTGCTTCTTTTAAAGTTTCCAGCTTTTTAATTTTTATTTTTTAAAATTATTATTTTGTGTTCTCTTCCTGACAGTTTTGATTTTTTTTCCTTTGATTTCTTAGAACCCAAAGCTTGTCAACCAAATGAGTTTAGGTGTAGTAATGGACAATGTATTGATAGTAGTCTTAAATGTGACAGAAAATATGATTGCCAAGACGGTACAGATGAATTATCATGTGGTAGGTTTCTTTTGTTGCTGATGAGCTATAATTTCATGCACAAACATTTGGTTGTCCTATTCATTATAAAATACTATAAAATATATTTTTAGATTATTTTAAAATTTAATTTTTAAATTTACATTCTTTTTCTTTTCATTTTCATTTTTTTTTTCTTCATTTTTTTTAAAAATTCAGAACCCAAAACATGTCAGGCAAATGAATTCCGTTGTGGAAATGGACAATGTATTGATATCAGCCTTAAATGTGACAGAAAATATGATTGTCAGGACGGTACAGATGAATTATCATGTGGTAGGTTGATAAGAAGATGGTTTTCTTATATAATTTGGTACTATTACTAATAATGTTTAAGACACAGCGCATTTTAATTTGGCTAAGCATGATTGTGTAAAATTTGAGAGCAAATGAATTTAAATAGTTTCTTAGCTGTGAAGGGATAAAATCAGCTGCAAGTCTAGAGAAATGCTGACTAGTTTTACTGAGTATTCCATAACTTTATTGCACTGAATAGTATTTATCTTTTAAAATGTATAGATATGCATCAAAGAAGCTTCCTTTTACAATTCTTAGTTTTTAAGAAAATGTAAAAGAAAAAGTATATCAGACTAATACATAAAATATAATCTTTATTAAAAACAGACATATATCATAGGATTATGATCTAACCTGATATTATACAAGTATTTGAAATGATTACTACATATGTAGAGGGATGTATATTTTATTACAACTAACTGTATGATCAAACAGATTACTGCTTACAAAAGTGCTTGCCCTTATAAAAATGATTTTTCCTAGACCCAATTTCTACAGATGTCCCCAAGGAAAGCTTATACATGTGATCTTAATGACAACGCTAGCAGATTTTGCAATATCAGATTATATATAATATAAAAATTTCTTTCTCTGATCCATTTTAATATGAACTCAGTAATAGGAATTATGTTTTACAGAATGTTATTTGTAATCATTATTGAACCCTTTCCATATCATATAAATTGCTTTTAATAGTATTTGAATTAAATCCTTTTTGTTTCTATAGTTTGTTTTAAAAATTTAGTTTCACTTAAAGTTTTGACTTGCAATTTTTTTTTCCTATCGTCTAGAAGATCATTACTTAAAGAATAATATAGTAAAACTCGGATGTCAGAGAAATACTCATGTTGACTCTTTCAAGTATATGATATTTACAAAAGATTGAATTCCATCACAATAATTTATAGTAATTTAAAAATTCTAAGCAAGGGACATGATTAAAATGAAGTTGCTTAGTATCTGTTAGCAAGCTTGGAAGAACTTGAGACTCTAAATTATTTACCATTGCTTCTTTTAGAATTGATTTTCTTTAATTATATTCTTTTTGTTTGGTTTTTTAAGTTTGTATTTTTTATAATTTGCTTTATTTAATTTTTTTTTCTTTGCTTATTTTACATTTTAAGAAACTAGTAGAGAAAGAGAATGTCAACCAAATGAATTCCGCTGTAGCAATGGACAGTGTATTGATGATAAACTTAGATGTGACAGGAAATATGACTGCCAAGATGGCACTGATGAATTATCATGTGGTATGTTGTATGAAAACATTCAATTTTTAATGCTAACTGCAATAATAATAATAATAAACTTACAAACTCAAACATACTCAACTTGTAGAATATTTTTCTGATAGTGCTTAATTCATGTACTGTCAACTACGACTTCTTTTTCTTTAACTTTTTTTCATTTTCTTCTGTATTTTTTGCTTAGTTTTAAATAATGTAGTTTTGCTTATTAATTTTCATATGTAATTTTCTTGGTTCAGAGCCAAAAGCTTGTCAGCCAAACGAGTTTAGGTGCAGTAATGGACAATGTATTGATAGTAATCTTAGGTGTGACCGCAAATATGATTGTCAAGATGGAACAGATGAGTTGTCCTGTGGTAGGTTCATGGAAATTATTCTTAGCCCTCCCTCTTTTTTCTGATAAAGTTAAAAAGCAATAATTAAAATGCCACAAATTTGTGTCCCAAAATTCTATTAACATATAAATTATCTAATAAGATATTCTGTCCATCAGGTCTATTTTAAAACTTCTTTTAATTTTCTTTTTTCTGTCATTTGATTTTGATTATTTTTCATTTCTTTCTTTATTTTGCTTAGTATTGATTAATTTAGTTTTGCTTACTAATTTTCATGTATAATTTCCTTGGTCGTATAGAACCAAAAGCTTGTCAACCAGATGAATTTAGGTGCAGCAATGGACAATGCATTGATAGTAGTCTTAAGTGTGACCGAAAATATGATTGTCAAGATGGAACTGATGAGTTATCATGTGGTAGGTCCATGAGCATTGCTTTCAACCTACCCTGCATTAAATGAAAAAAAAAAAAAAATGTATAAAAAATATGAAATAATTTAGGAAAATTTTTCAAATTCATACTTTAAAAATAATAATTCAGTAAAAAACCTATTAAGATGATCTTTCTTTTGTATTTTTAAGTCTGTATTTATTTTGTTGCTTCTGTCGTTCTTTTTTTTATTCTTATTATTTATTTCTTTGTTTTGCTTAGTTTTAAATAATATAGTTTTGCTTACTAATTTTCTTGTGTAATTTCCCTGGTCATGTAGAACCGAAAGCTTGTCAACCAGATGAGTTTAGGTGCAACAATGGGCAATGTATTGCTAGTAGTCTTAAGTGTGACCGAAAATATGACTGTCAAGATGGAACTGATGAATTATCCTGTGGTAGGTTTATGAGCTTTGGTTTCAACCTACCTTGCATTCTTTTTACTTAATTTAAAAAAGCTTTATAAAAATTAAAGTTATTGCTGAAAATTTATTGAATTAATGCCTTTGAATTGGTTCATAAAAATTGAGTTTGTCTGTCTGTTGCATTTTTAAATTTTCATTTTTTTTTGCTTTGTTTTTTTAAATTTGTTCCTTGTTTTGCTTTGTTTTTTAAAAATTTGTTCTTTGTTTTACTTACTAATTTTCGTGTATAATTCCCTCGGTCGCGTAGAACCAAAAGCTTGTCAACCAGACGAATTTAGGTGCAGCAATGGACAATGCATTGATAGTAGTCTTAAGTGTGACCGAAAATATGACTGTCAAGATGGAACTGATGAATTATCCTGTGGTAGGTTTATGAGCTTTGGTTTCAACCTACCCTACATTTTTCTTACTTAAATTTAAAAGGCTTTCTGAAAATTGTAATTATTTATGAAAATTTGCCAAATTCACACCTTTGAATCAGTTCATAAAAAATCTTATTGAGATTGTCTATTGTATTTTTAAATCTTTTTTTTTCTTCTATCATTTTTTTTGCTTAGTTTTTGTATTTGTCCCTTGTTTTGCTTAGTTTTTATTTCTTCTTTGTTTTGCTTAGTTTTATATAACATAGTTTTGCTTACTAATTTGTGTGTCTAATTTCCTTGGTTGTTCAGAGCCCAAAGCTTGTCAGCCAAATGAATTTAGGTGCAGTAACGGACAATGTATTGATAGTAGTCTTAAATGTGATCGCAAGTACGATTGTCAAGATGGAACAGATGAGTTGTCGTGTGGTAGGTTCATAAAAATAACTTTCAGTTCTTCCCTGCTTTATATTCATATAAATGTTACTAATTAAAAGAAAAAAAAATTGAAAATTGAAATATTTCATAAATGTTTTAATTATAAATCAGTGTAAATATTAAAATGGAGTATAGCGATTGCGGTCTAAATATGGAAGGTATTCTAGATTTTTTTTTTTAATTCTAAAATTTAAAATGTTTTGGTATAATAGAAAGTTAGATTTTATATTTTTAACAGCAGTACAATTGTTGACTTTAACATATGACTCTTTATGTCATTTAAAATATTTTTCAAAGTAGAAATATATGCTTACCTTCAGTGGTTTAGAAATTATTGTGCTGAAATGACAAAGCAATACCATTAATCTCTGAAATGTATGTAGTGAAAACATTGAGAGACAAGAAAGATGATTTTATAATGAAGAACAAATTATTTTTTCACTATATTTTTTGATATTATAATATTTGGAAATGTATATGTATGTGCTTGGCATTAATATTCTGAATTATTTAAAATTGTCAGAATTTTATAAGATAACTAACTTCTGACATTATGACACAAATCATCATTGCATTCAACGATCAACAAAATTTTCTCCCTTCTTTCTTTGAGGTTTGCTTAGTGTGATGTTTTAAGAGTTTTATTAATTTTTATACAAATTTTTTTTTGGCTGTTCAGACCCCTAAAAGCTCATCAGCCGAATTAATTTAGGTGCCATAATGGACAGTGTATTGATAATAATTTTAAAAATGACTGAAAGTATGATTGTCAAGATAAAACAGATGAATTGTCCATAAAAATTCATTTGATGGTATTTTATATTAAAAAAATTAAGTAGCAATTAATTTAGAAATCCACAAAGCCTGAAATATGTTATTGGAAACCACATATCTAACAGCTTATAATTTTCTTTTTTATTTACTTTACATACCATTTTTATTATTTTTATTTGTGTGTGGATGTGTTTGCTTATTTTCATATAACATTCCTTCATCACTCAAAACCCAAAGCTTGCCAACCAGATGAATTTAGATGTGGTAATGGACAATGTATTAATAATAACCTTAAGTGTGATCGAAAGTATGACTGTAAGGATGGTACAGATGAGTTAACGTGTGGTAGGTTTACAAAGATAATTTTCCTCTCCCAGTATTAAATTAAAAAAAATAAATAAAAATAAGGAAGTTCCAAAATTGTTTCCAATAATTAAAAGGAAATTCTGTACTAATAATTACTTATTTTTTTAAAAACATCTATTCTACATTTATTTTTACATTTTTATTTGAATATTATTTCTTTTTGTTTGAAATTACTTTTATTGTTTTATTTGTTAAGTTTTATTTCCTTCAATACATAGAACCAAAAGCATGTCGAGCTGATGAATTTAGATGCAGCAATGGACAGTGTATTGATAGTAGTCTTAAATGCGATAGAAAATATGATTGTCAAGATGGCACTGACGAGCTATCATGTGGTATGTTTAAATTTAATAAGGTTAATTTATATGCAATGTTATGAGTATAACATCATATTAATTTAGAATATTTGGAATTGGATATTCTAGTGCTTCCACATTTGATACCTAATTGTAAAAAGATGCAAATAATCAGTTACAAAATTTGATATTTTAGTTAATTTGATTTCTTATCAAAATATTTCAATTCTTCCTTTCTTTTTGTGCCTGGAGTCTTCTTTGTAATTTATTTATTCTTCATAATATAAGTGGAATATAGGCATTAAGAATTCATGTTTGAAATAAAAATTCATAGTACAAATTGACATAATATGTTTAATTGGATGTTTTTAAAAATATTCATTATATAATAAATATCTACAGGAATAAATTTTGGTATTGTATAATATTTTTGTCTGTCTTCTCATATAATGTTATAAAGTGAAGTAAAGGCTGTTTTATTTTATTTGCATGGTAATTTATATTCTGGGAAGTAAAGTATCAAACATATTGATATAGAATGTTAAAATGTAGAATATTTTTACAAATACTTTTTTTTGTATCTTTTCTTCCATTTCATTTATTTATTATTATTTTTTAAACTTTCACTTGCCAGTGTAATTTATCTAACCAATGGACCAACTTAACATGAAATAGACGAAATATGCCAAAATTTAGATATTGGAAAAAGTTACATATTCCTTATGCAAACTCTTTCCTTTTAATAAATAATTAAAAATTTCATTGAATGAGTTTTTTTTTTTTTAAATGTAGAATAATGAGTTATGACACTATTGCATTATGTACTAAATTCTTTTTTGTGTGTCTTAAAAATTGTTCTGTTTATTTTCCTATATTGTAAATGACTTTTGAAATAACATTTAGACTAAAAGTATATTATTAATATTGATGTATTGAATTTCACAATGCATGATACTATCATTTTTAAGCAGCTGGTAATTAGAAATTGGAATTAAAGAGGGAAAGTGCATTTTCATTTAAATATGGATTTTGAAGAATTTTATCAGATTCTTTTTGTTTTTAAATGTTATAATTTCTATTGCTTTTAACAAGTTTATTTTCTTCAAATGAAGGAAATATAAGGGGAAAGAAAAGCACTTGAAAGTAAAAAAAAAAAAAAAAAACGGGTATGAAAGACATTAATTAGCTTCAGTTGTATTTCTCTTTTATTTTTTGCTAGAATTTATTTGAAGTTTCCGAGTTTTTAAATTGATCTTTGGGATTTTGTGATTTCTTTTTTTTTCCCTCATTGCTATTTTTATATTATTTTTTAATGCATATTACATAGTAACATTTTAACACTATTTTTGCATTTTCTAATTATTTTGCAGGATTTTATTTAAAAAAAAGAAACTTTTAAGTTTGCTTTATTTTTAGTTTGCATTTTGTTTTCATGTTTAGAAACTAATAGAGAGAGAGCATGTCGACCAGATGAGTTCCGTTGTGGAAATGGACAATGCATTGATAGTAGTCTAAAATGTGATCGAAAATATGATTGTCAAGATGGCACTGATGAATTAACATGTGGTGGTAGGTTTTTGATTGCAAATAAAATTCAAATGATTTGTAAAAATCATTCATTTTAACAGATTGATAAAGGAAAATAATAAATTTAGATATATTATTTCAACTTTAATTATATTGAACATCAGCAGGGCAAAATTATAAAAATGATGAGGGAGCATTTGAGTGAATAATTTATATGCTATATATTATTTTCTCTTAAACCATTTTGAATGAGAAAATTCTAGTGGTGCATTGTTATTTTTATAAAAAATTCTTATTAGTTTTATTAGCATTCAATTATGAATTCCAATCTGTTAAACTTTTATTATAGTTTTGACTTACAAAGTTTCAATCTTATGAATAATAATTTTTTTGCTCTTTTAAAATGAATTATGAATCTGAGTTTCCAGACATTTCTCTTTTAAGCAATGGATGTACATTCCTAATTTTTACTTTATTCGTTATGAATTAAATGGGTGTAATATTTTATTTTAGAAGCCCAAACATGTGGAAGAGATGAATTTCGATGCTCAGATGGACAGTGCATTAAAAGTTCACTTAAATGTGACAGAAAATATGACTGTAGAGATGGGTCTGATGAATTGTCATGTGGTGGTAAGATACTTTTAATTTCTCAAATAATGTTTTTTATTTGTCATAAATCGTATTAAATATTATCTTATAGCCAAATGAGAAATAAATATTAAGTTTAAATGCAAAGAAAATAGAATTAAATAAAATACCAGTTGAACGTAAATGTATTTTATCTTATTTATGTTTTATGATTTTATAGTTTGATAATAGTTTCATTGTGGTTTGGTTTGATTCAATTTTGCTGTGGTTTTGCTTAAACTTGAATTTTGAAATAATATTCTTCTTGTTGTAATTCTAATGTTATTACTCCTTTGATATTGATTCGTTAATAAACCCTCAATTTCTTTGGGTTTTTCGGTCACGAAGGATCAATTCTTAGAAGAAAGCCAGAGCCCTTAATGAAGAAATCCCTGGTTTGAATCCCTTTCTGAGGATGGCCCTTAATATAAAGTCTTTCAGCTGGATTCATTATTTTTTTATTCCCTTTAATCTTTTAATTTTAAAAAATTTAAATGATATTAATTTCGAGTTAGGTTACGTTCATTTGTATTTCGGATGTAGCAGCAGGAACATGCTCTAAATACAATCTATTTCGAGCTCCAGAAATATTTACTTTTAAATTAGTTTCTTAAAAAATGGTTTTTATTTTGGTTTGGTAGTTTTGTAATATTTTATAGCTAATATTTTTGTAATTAATATTATATGATGTCTCAAATTTGATTTATAGAACCTGATATTCCCGTGTGCAAAGGCGATGAATTCCAATGCAGTACTGGCGAGTGTATCAAGTTTTTCCAAAGATGTGATATGGTCGTTGATTGCCCCAACAGTGAAGATGAAAGTTTCTGTCGTAAGTTAAGAGTTATATTATAAATATTATTTTCTCTAGTAAATGATTCCTATAAAACTTTTGAAATAGTAAACGCTTGGTTAAAATAAATAATGAATGTTTAATAGAGAATTTAATACATTTTAATGAATATAATATGCTTTATACAATGAAATTAAATTTCCTTCTAATATAGACACTTTTGTAATGCAGTTTGTATAAAATTTTATTTTTTACATATAAGCTATATACCATGAATTTTTCTATAAATGGAAATGAAATGCAGTTCTTTTAAATGATTTTTGACTTATAATACAATTTACACTGTGAACTGTACTGTTTTCTTGAAATTGAAAATTACAAAATTTCTGACACCTAAAACTTTTGCATTGTAATTAATTTGACAGCTATATACCTTTTTTTCCTACTATGATGATTATCAAACTTCATTTTCCCTGTTGACATATAATATAATTGTGATATGAATAAAAAATTTCAGATTAATATTTAATAGTTTTCTAACTTTTTTTCAGTTTTCATTCTGAAACAAAGCAAAGGATATAATATATATATATTGTTCTAATCAATATCTTAAGATTGGTCCTATTTTTCGTGGGGGGGAAAAATTGTTTTTCCTTTCAGCTCCTTTCCCATTACATATTGTTGATGTATCTGACGTTTTTCAAGTGATATTATGTATTTAATTTTTGGAAGGTACTTTTGTTCAACAAATACTAATATTTTCATTAAACAATATTTTAGATCTGGAAGTTTGTTTTATTTTATTAAGAAGGTGTATTTTTTAATTTATTTTTTATTTGATTTATTATTTTTACTCTTTTTAAGTTTGAAGCTATATATATTTTTTATTTTCACATGCTTTTCTTTCCTTTTTATTATTTTGTTTATTTTATCTGTTTTTAAGTTGCTTGAAAATTTTCTTTTCTCTTATTATTTGAATTTTATCAAACTTGATTTAGAGGAAATTGAATGTGCTCCTGATGAGTTTCATTGTAATGATAAGACTTGTATTGAGAGTTATCAAAGATGTGATGGAAAACCTGATTGCCCAGACAAATCTGATGAAATGAACTGCAGTAAGTTTATGAAGTTTTGAAAATATTATTCACTCTGCATGTGTGTGTAATAATCCACACACCCATTCCTTCAGCACTGAACCCTTTAGAAACACTTATAGTTGTTTGTATAGACTATTAAATTTGGTTTGTATCCTTCCTCTCCTATAAAAACTGAACTTTGATTTAATGTTACAAAAACATTTTTATAATGTTATGCATTTTTGAAAGTAATTTTTAAAAATACTTGTTAGTGCATCAATATGGTCAGCATCTTTTCTTTCTCATATATATGTATACATATCATGCATGAAATTATTGGAAATATGTAGTTATTAAAGGTCATGTATATTTAAAGCTTCTCTGATAATTTAAAAGGATATTGTATTATTTTTCTGTTGTGTGGTTTGCAATCAATTCTTATATACACACACAACTATGATAATTAGTAAATTATCATTAAAATTTAAATGGATATTTTTTTACTAATTTGTTTCACAGAATATATTTAAAAAAATAGCTGCTTTGTTAAAAATTTTTTATTATTTTTATAATAATCAACATTATGTAAAATTATTGTAGTTAACTTGTATAGTCATGTAATAAGCAAAATAAATATATTTTAATCATAAACTAATGAATTGAACATGTTTAAAATGCCTGTTTTCAGCCAAATTTTAATAAGCATTTATCTACTTAGCCTATTAAATTTCCTTCCTTCCTCACTTTCATAGTGATTTTAATTAATCCCACCCCATATTTTCCTTCTATAAAAATTTAAGCAACCATTTAGGATCATGATGAACAATACTTATGCATGCAGTATATTTATTATATTTTGAATTTTTCATTTATGTTATTGCATATGTCTTAAAAATTATTTATATGCTGTCAAGTAAAAATATGTTTAAATTGCATTTTAAATATTTCATACAATTTAGATAAGAGAAATAGACTTTTGATTAAAAGCAAACTTTTGAAAGTTAGTGATTTTATTTTAATGATTTCATAATTAAAACTGGTTACATAAAACTAAAGGAAAAAAAAACAACCTTAAATCCAACTATGTACTTTTTATAAAATGCAAGTATGTAAATAGATGAATTATTTTTGAAGTTACTTTGTGAAGATAATTTTGAAACTATCTACATACCTTTATTTTTTGATATACCTTTATTGAAATTGTGTAATCAGTTTTCAAAACTATCCAATGAAACATTTTTACAAAATTGTGTCATTCATTTTTGCTGTTATAGAGAATAGCATTTAAGACTTATTTTAAAATTATTAAAATTTCTGTAATTAATTTAGGAGCATCAAATTCATATTAATTATCTATGGATCTTTTATGTTTATGGATAAATAATATTTTATAACATTTCATATCTTCTTATCTCAAATTAAGAACATTTTTCTAAATTTGCTTTAATTATTACATAAATTTTCATAACTTTGGTGATATTCTTTTATTATTTAATTACTCATGTAAATATCTGTTTTGAGAAGCATTTTTTAATACATGTTGGTTAAAAACACGAAATTTATGCAGTGCATTTTAATTTGTTTTCAACATCAGTAAATCCCCATAATTCAGAAAATGTTAAAGGAGTAAGATTACTAAATTAAAAAAAAAATTAATAAAGAGAAAGAGGATGATAATGAGAAAAAATTATCTCTGGCAAATTATTTACAAAAATGATTGATATTATGGCAGAAATGTTATCATTGGAAGTTTTAACTATTATGGATAAGGTAATGACTTGCAATAATGACTTTTCTATAAAATAAAAAAATGGCATTAACATTTAAATTGTTGAAATTTTTCAGCCAGTAGATAGCAAGTTAAGTATTTTTTTACTTATGTCGCAAATTATTTAATAGTGAATTTACCATATAAAAACATGAAGTCAGATACCACTCCAAAAGGTTCGATAAAGCATCCAGTAATAATTCAGAAAAATAATTAAATTTGTAGTCTGATATTAACTAAATGCAAAATTTTGTATCAGTCCCTGACCATCTCTAGTATATTATATCTTCTATTTATATATTAAACTGTGCTAATAAACATGCATGCAAAAAGTTGTTTGAAAATGATTTAAATAAATAAATATTTGATTTTTTTTTTACCACATATATTTTTTAAGGATTAATTTCAAATTATACATGAGAGTTTGATGAACAAAAAAGTTAATCTTAGTTTTGTGCTATATATTTTTTTAGCTTTCAATTTGGCAATTCTGATCTTTACACATTTTTTTTTTTAAAGCTGGCGTTGTTTGTCCTCCCGGTACCTTCCGCTGTGATAATGGCAGTTGTATTGATTTGGTTCTTAGATGTGATGGGCGTAATGATTGCCCAGATAAGTCTGGTGCTGATGAAAAAGGCTGCCGTGAGTTTTTGTTTTGGCATATTCATATTTTTTAGAGTCTAAAATGTTAATGCTTAAACTTTTTATCTGTCTCTTAAACATAATTTTATATTCTTTTGCGACACCAAACATAATTTTATATTCTTTTGCGACACCGAACATAATTTTATTTTATTTTGCGACACCTTAATTTATGATGATTTTCTCAATCCATTTGAAATGCCAAAATTGTTCTGTGTTTCTAGATATATATGCAAAAAATATTTTTACTGGGTAAATGGGGCAGCTTTAACATGAAAATAATATTTCTTAATTTTATTTCTCATTGGATCAGTAATTTCCATAATTAATTTATTAAATTTAGTAGTTTTTGAACATTTAACTATACTCATTAGAGTGGATGAAATAAGTTTTAGTTTTGTTTAGGCTTAAAAGCAGAAGAAAATAATTATTACTCTTCACGAGAAAGTTCTTTAGAATTCATTACTGCTGATAACTTTCCACCATCCAAAGTGATAGGCTCTGTATCGACGAAATGTAGAAATCTGGAAGTATCTTAGTATTTTCTATCTGATTCTGTGTTTAAAAATTAAGTGGCTACATGTGGCAAAAAATCAATCAATCAAACAAACAATACTGAATAATTGTGATTATCAGAAGAATTTGCTTTACATATTTTTAACCATTTATTAAATCTTAAAAAAATATGCAATTTAGAAAAAATATTTTTTTTTTAGCTTTTTTTTTCTTTCCTCTTTTGGAAATAGTAATTTAAATGCTATTTAATAGGAATATTATAATTATTAAATTTGGGAATGATTATTTGTGCATTTTTTAATGGTACTGTAAAAATAGTTTAAATCTTATATTGTATTTTTTTTTTATTCTTTGGTTGAAAATTCGTAAGGTATTTTGGTTATAACTTTTTTTTCTTCAAGAGAAAACAATTAAAATATCAAACATAGCATTAAATAGATATTTTGGGTATTTTTTTTTTCTTTATCAACATCTTGCGATTACTTATATATATAGATAATTAATAAATTATTTTTTTAAAACTTTTCTTTTTTTATTTTCAGCTTGCACTTCATCACAATGGCAGTGTGACTTTGGACAATGTTTGGATCGTAGCAAATTGTGTGATGGCATTGTAGACTGTCCTGATGATAATTCAGATGAAAGAGATTGTGGTAAGCGCCTTCCTGAATTATATATATCAGCTCTAATTCTTTAATTCAAATCTAAGCAAATTGAAATAGATTTTTATTAAATAAGTAATCCACTTGATTTTATAAATAATATGCTTGTCTGTATAAATTATATAATTTTTATTTCACGATACAAATAAAAAAAATTCTTAAAATTTATCTTGATTTTAGGTATTCCAGGCTGTTCCCCTGATAAGTTCCGTTGTAGTGATGGCACCTGTATTCCTGCAGAAAACAAATGCAATGGTCGTCGAGAATGTAGAGATGGATCTGATGAAAGAAACTGCCGTATGTTGATGCTTTTTACTGGAATAACCGAGCTATTTTTAGTTTTTGAATATATATTCTCATGTGATTGAAGTGTTAAGGTTTTAGATATTGCTAGCATGTTTATCATTGTGTTTATTGTTAAATACTTTTTTGCTTATAGGAAAATTTAATTTTTTAATTTTGTAACATTAATTTTTCCCCCTAAATTAAAAAAAATGAGGAGAGGTAGAATTTAGAATTTTTTTTTTTAGTACAAAAATTCAAAATTTTAATAAAAGTCAGTCTTAGAATAAAAAGGTGCTACTTTATAATTCTGTATGATTGCTAAAGAAGTTATAATTAGTTGAAAATTATATCATTTATTGAAAAAATGCTTTACATAATATAAATGTTACTTAATTTAAATTTTTGTGTGTATATATAATAATAATTGCTATTCAATTTATATCTTTTTCTTATCTTTTATGCTAAAGGTAGGAGGAGGCCAGGTAAGATTTTGAATTGAGAAATTTGTTTAATGAAAAATAGTTATTTATAATCATCAATCCTATTACATATATGATTTGTTTTACTTTTCCATTGATGAAATTGTGATTTCTGATTATGTTATATGCTTACATGAATTTAAAATGGAAGTTTCTAAGATTTCTTAATAAATATATTTTGCTTTGCAATATTTTGTATGATTTTAAAGTAAAATTTTTTTGATAACAAAATATCTTTTATAATTAGCTTATCATTTAATGGACACTTTTTAAAATTTAGATTTTTATAATTATTCGCTTCCTTATTTTAATATAGTTCACTTGTAGTAAGTTATTGCTGGTGTATACTAATATCCTATGTTAATGTTTGTACTTCTGAAATAATATATATATATTTAAAAATTAAAAAGAAAATACATAATAATTTCTTTATTCAGATTTAATTTTAATTACATAGAATAAATTATTTTAAAAACTGTTTTTACTGTACCATTAAGCATATCTACATTTTTTTTTTTAAATATGCTGCAATCAGGGAAACCACATAAGCGTAAGTTGTTCTGTATCCTAATATTACTAATGATATATTTGTATTGATTTTCATCTATGTTTGATATTAATTTGTTTTTGTAGCCTGCCCATCTGACAAATTTATGTGTGAGAACAAATTCTGTATTGATTTAAGAAGACGATGTGATGGATATAACGATTGCCAAGATAGTTCTGATGAGAAAGATTGCCGTAAGTTTTTTAAATATTGCCTCTTATATGATAATGTTTCCTAATTCTTCAGTTATTTGAGTTGATAAAAAATGATTATGTTTAATATATGGTAAAATTTTTGTTTTTAGCTGGTGAATGTGAAGCTGGTCAGTTTAGATGTGCTGATGGTAAAAGTTGTATTCCAGCATCTGCTCATTGTGATAGGAAGTACGATTGTCAAGATGGTTCAGATGAAATAGATTGCCGTGAGTAACTTAAAAAGTTCTTTCCAAAAGTGTATAATAATTAAATTTTTAAAATTATTCGAACACTTTAATACTAATGATAATTTATATCTGAATTCCCATGTTGGAGGCATGCTTGTGTAATATTCAATATATATGCATTTCTTCATTGTATAGACATTTCTCCCACATGAAAACCCATTAATCAAGCCTTTTAAATGGAATATGCAAATGCTTCAAGAGTTTTTCATTATTTTAAATGCTTTGGCTCAATTTTTTTAAAGTTAAGAATCACTTAAAATTGTTAACAATGATATAAAAATAAGTATTTTATGTTGTGTTTCAAAGAAAATGCATTCCTTTTAATCAAAAGTGTAATGCTTGAAAAAGCATGTTAAATAAGAGCTGTTGAGAGCAGGAAAAATTCTTGCAGTTGAAGTACTATTTTCTACAATTAATGTACCCTGCATTTATTATTATTATTCATAGACATTATTATAAATTTCTCAATTATTAACTGTGTTTGTTATAAATTCTGAGTTAATTATTTATATATTACTGAACTTTCAAAGTTTAGAATGAATCTCTCTTCTGATCTAAGAAAAGAAAATGGAATTATTTTTGTATAGGTAGGCCTACCACTCAGTGTCGTTTTGATCAGTATCGATGCAGTGATGGCATGTGCTTAAATATTGCTCAAAGATGTGATGGTAACATAGATTGCTCTGGAGGAGAGGATGAATCTGGTTGTGGTTAGTATTTTAAATTTTCTTATTTCGAATTTATATGTATTTTATTAATTTAGAATTGTGTAAAAACTGTTTCAAAATTTTATGTGTTTAATTGTTATTTGGAACATATTGATGACAGGATATCATTTGGAATTTTTCTCTATTTGTATATTTATCCAAGTTATAGTGTTTTACTGCAGCAAGGAATTTCAAACTAGTTTAAATTACATTTCATGATTTTTAAGGATATATATAGCATTTTTTAAAAATCAGACTGTTCTCTTTTATATGTCTGCATTTAATACAACTGGAAGTGTTAAAAAAAGCAGAGGGAAAGTTTACTTTCTATTCACATGCCTTACTTTATAGTTAAAATATTAATGCTGTTATGGATTGTATGTTGATATCCAATGTATCATATTCTGCTACCAATTTATTTATACTATGCTAGGTTTCTAAAATAATACTTTTTTTTCTTTTAATCTTGTTTGCTTTTGTAATCCTGCAGTTATGAATTGTTATTACTGTATGAAATGAGTGTTCAATGTATGGCTTGTATTTAGTAACAATAACAATTAATATTGATCTTATTGATGCTTTCTAGGAACATGCCCTGAAAATCAATTCCGTTGTAGTGATGGTTCTTGCATCAATATCAAATTGAGATGCAATGGTGCTTTTGATTGTAGAGATGGCTCAGATGAAAATAACTGTGGTATGTGTAGCACTGATCAGTACATACAATAACTTTTAAAAGTCATTATTTATGTTAGTATTAAATAAAAATTATTTTATTTCAGAAATCAAGCCTGTCTGCCGTATTACAGACTTTACATGTCGAGATGGCACTTGTGTTAATCAGACTATCAAATGTGATGGTATAGTACATTGTCAAGATGGTGATGATGAAAGCATTTGTAGTAAGTGTTTTTGTTTCTTTTTAAAATTTGTAAATTTTGTGCTATAAATGGGAACTTGGTGAAGTTTATTGAATCATTTTAAAGTACTATTGATCAATGCCTTTTGCAATTAATGAAAAAGGATTGCTTAAATTTACTGATGTGTCTTTTATAATATAATTGGTATAATAAAAATCTTTCAGTTTGGGTTTTATGCATTAAACATTATATACATATTGGCTTGAGTAGGAATTTGTTATATATTGTATTATAAATTATATTTACATATATAATAAAATTTTAATTTCATTTATAGATATAAATCTTAATATTTTGTGATAAGCCTTTAAATGCTCAGAAAGCTTATTATTTAACATTTTGTTTTATATCTAATTTTACGCTCATTTTAAAAAAGTGAACCAAAGAATTACTCATCTTTGAAATGATTTTAATATTATTTTAGGTCGTTGTGGTGTCGGAGAATATGTATGCAACAATGGTCAATGTATTGAATCAAGGCAAAGATGTGATGGTCGAAGTCATTGCCCCAATGGTGAAGATGAAGCTGATTGTCCAGGTATGTAGCATTAATTTATGTTCTTATTTATATGGTTGTTTTTCTTAAAACATCTTTTCTGATTTCTACAATAATCCACATTTCAGTTGAGTGTCAGCCTGGTCAATTCCGCTGTAAAAATGGACAGTGCATTGATGAGCGACGAAAATGTGATGGGAGATCAGATTGTGCCGATAGTTCAGATGAGCTTGACTGTGGTAAATACATATATTTTTTTTAACACAAAATTTTCTTATATGTGTAGACTTATGCATTTTTAAATCTTTTTTTATTTTTGGACCATTAATTAAGTTTCCATACCCAATAAGTGTAGGAAAGAAAAATATTTATTAATTAAATTTAAACAGCTTAATTAACATTATTAATTATTTTTAATTTCTCCTTTTGTCTGATATTGCTTGTTTGCTTTGTGAACTTAACTGATTTTGTTTTGTTTTTTATACAATCGGGAAAAATATCACATTAGTAAGATATAATCTTGTCTTAAATGGTACTTTTAAATGCTGTAAGTAAATAAAGAATTAAATTGATTTATTGGAAATTAAACTAAAGCATTTGACTGTATGATTTTCTACGAAGTTGATAGTGACTAAATAAATAATTTCTAGATTATTTTTCTACAATAAATCGTATTTTAGGGGATTTTCTTTCGATTGCTTAAGATGCATTTATATTTCAGGAGTTTGTAAGCCTGGAGATGTGATATGTCGAGATGGTAGCTGTGTAGATGTTTCAAAACGCTGTGATGGCAACAGAGATTGTAGTGAAGGCATTGATGAAGAAAATTGTGGTATGTATCTCTTGAATGTTATTTGCCATCATTTATGTTTATGCATTCATGACCAACAATAGTTTATTTTAGTATAAAAATATTTATATAAACATTTAAAATATTTTTTAGAATGTCAGACAAATGAATTTAGATGTGGTGAGGGAACATGCATTAGTGAAAGGAGGAAATGTGATGGTTATCCTGACTGTAGAGATCGCTCAGATGAAGCTAATTGTGGTGAGTGTAAATTTGTAACATTTTAAAGCCATTATTAACTCTTCTATTCAATTTCAAACTTTTTTAAGATGACTCTTATTAAAATTATTTATGTATTTTTAAAAAATCTAAAGTTCTATAAATATTAATTTTTTTTGCAAATATTATTAGCTGATCAAATGTGCAGATACTTTAATGATTTTGAGATACTTTAATGATTTGATAGAAATAAAAATTAATTGATATTAAATGTTTATAAAAAAAGGACTCTGCATGCTATTTTGTAAAAATAATTATTTTAGAATTTTGTTTCATTCATATAACTTTCTTGAAATCATTCAAAATTGTAATTAATTAATTAATTAATGCTATATTATGCTTCATTGATCAAGATTGTTTGAAACATAAAGCAATGATTTTTTATTTTGTCAATTATTTTAGAAAAATGTGCTGAAAACATGTTTAGATGTGGTGATGGAACTTGCATTGATTTAAGACGCCGTTGTGATAGCAGGCGAGATTGTTTTGACAATTCAGATGAAGAAAATTGTGGTGAGTAATTATTCTGAATTTCTTGCTTGATGGTGGACTAAATTAGGTTGTGGATGATATTACAACTAAAAATTTCTCCCATTTTGGAAATATTTCTAGAAATATTCATCTATATCTTATAAAGTAGGAAAACTATTTATTAGTAAGGAATTTGAGATATCAATAAGCAGTCCATTTCTTAATTAGATTTCATTGAAAAAGGCATGAAAATACATCAGTTTGAGAGTAATGACAAATACAAACTTTTCTGCTATTAGAGAGAATGTCTTTGTATGCTTAATTATCTGCACAATGGCCATCTTTTCTTCCTCCTCTTTTTAAAATCAGTCACTTTGGAGACATTTTATTTTTGTATGGTAAAATGCATACCAAAATATGCTTATTCATTCATTTTTTAAATAAAAAAAGCTAGAATTTGTATTTACTTGTTCCATTATTTCAAGTACCTTTTTAAAAAATCAGTTTCATATTTTTTAATTGGGTAAGTAAATCTTCCATTTCTTGTTGATTGTAGTTAAGGAGTGGACAGTAATATTTTTCAATGCCTTGTTTTGTTGATTTTGTTTAATTTTGTATTCTTTCAAGACTTAAAAAATTTGTCTTAATTGGCAATTTCTCTGGATTAAACTAACGCAAAATTTGTGTTAACTTAGGTTTTAAAAAATTATTCACTCATCAAAGAAGTTTTCAAGCAAAGAGCTCATAAGAGAGAGAAAGAAATTAAAGCTGGAGTTGAAAATGGATTTATGTTCTGTATTTAATAATTATGATCCTATTGATCTTCTACCCTCATTAGAGTGCATAGTAAATTTTTTCCCTCAAGTGTCATTACTTTTTATTAGATTTCCAATTTTATTTTCTAAATATATGCACTTTTTTATTCTCTTTTCTGATTCAAGGTCAAAAAATGCTATTTTAATATAATATCAACAGACCAAAATTTCTGCGCCAAACAAGTTGTAATGATGAAAACTTGCCTTTGAAATCGGTGATTTTGGAGAGTAATGACCTGTTCATGAAATTTTACTGTATCATAATTTCACTGATTTTAAGGAAGTTGTTTAGAGGTTTAATATTACTAGTTACTTCATTTGATTAAAGAAGAAATACTAAACTGAATTAAGAATAAAACTGAATGGCCCGAGGTTGCCACATGTAGTAATATGGATGGTAAAAGAAATTTTTATATGAAATATATTAATTTGAAGAAACGTTTGTTATACATTGAAATTCATTTTAAAAAGCTTTTTAGAGGTACTTGGAATTACAAGATCGTTAGCAGAAAGATTATATATATTGCCAATTTATTTTAAATATGAAATATTTTAAAGAAGAAATTTCATGGGCACGCTCTTGTAATGAAATTTTTCATTGATTTCCTCAATATATTGACACATCGGGGAAAAAAAAACACTCATAATTGAATTTATATAAATCATAGCATGTGATGATAGGTTTATTATGGAAGACCTTGTTTTTAAATAGATAATACTGAACAAGATAATATGGATTAATAAGATGCCTTTGAAAATTTGGTTTGGCTTGATTTCATTTGATTGAAATTTCTCTTCCTGTTTATTATTGTGGATTGCATTTTGCTTTTGGTTTCTCTAATTTATTGTGCATATTTTTGCTGTAATTTTTTTTAAAATTTTATTTTAGAGGCTAAAACTTGCAGTCCTGAAGAATTCAGGTGTAATAATGGTGAATGCATTGCCAGCTCGCTTAAATGCGATAGGAAATATGATTGCAGAGATGGATCTGATGAGTTTAGTTGCGGTATGGTGCTTGAGCTGCTTTTTTATTATTTGTCCATTTGTGTTGCTTTGCCTTTTCATTTTTTATTGCTTGATGAATTATAAAACAAGTTTTATTTTGCTTATAAATTTTGCTATATTGAAAATAAATATATTATAATCTAAAAAATAATGTATATAAGATGCATATAACTATTAAAAAATGCTAAATGTTTCTTCTGTTGAATACTGAAAATATTGAAAACAAGTTCTCGTCTTAAACTGTTTAAATATTATTTGAAAAATTTAAAAATATTGAATTATATTAGAAAATTTAATAATTTAAACTTTGTATATTAAAAATTGGAAATAACTAAAATTTTTAATGATGAATCAACATATATTAATAGTCTGACATTCTTTCTTTGTTACATCTTATTAATTTATAATAAAATCTTAATTTTTATGGAATGAGATGCATTTATAAAATTATAACTGTTTATTTATAATTCTTCATAGTGCTGTCATTTATCAGCTACAAAACTTTGTTTATAATTTGATAGTTTATATTTTATTTTATTTTCTGCATATTTTATTTTCTGTTTGCATGAATGTTTGCTTGTTCCTTTAGAGCCAAAAGCTTGTGAACCTGATGAATTCAGGTGTAGTGATGGTCAATGTATTGAGAGCAGTCTAAAATGTAATAGACAGTATGATTGTAGGGATGGGTCTGATGAATTAGATTGTGGTAGGTTTTAATTTATCAACCCTTTTTAAAACTCTTTTTATTTTGCATTGTGTTTTATTTATAGTTCCTTTTATCTATGTATTAGTTGACAAGTTTTTGTTAACAAAATATTGATGTTGAAAAATATATCATATTAAAAAATATGATATATTTTTGTGAAATATATGTGTATGTATGATTGTTATTATTTTATGCATGTGGATAGTGTTTGAAATTCCAGAGACCATAACAGAAATTTGTAGTTCTTATTTTGTTAAAATTTCAAACAATTTTAAATTTCTTCAAATAATGTTTTTATACCTTTTTAAAATGTTACATAAATCTCTTAAATTTGCCTCCATATATGCTTTTAGAACTATATATTTACATCAAAATTTTGATCACTTTGGCATTTTTATTTGAATATTTTTATTCAAATATTATTCATTTTATTAAAACATTATTGTAATCAACTAAGGAAAAGTTTTTATAAATGAAATTGCTGTGCATATAGTCATCAAAATTTAATTTTAAAAGTGTTTAACTGAAGTAAGTAACAGTCCATGTTAAATTTATTTGAATATTTCTATCTAGTAATAGAATGCTTTAAAAAAAATTAATTTTTAGTGAAATAATTTGTTTGGCTGAAGGATAAATTAGATGCTTTAATCAAAAATGATATATTTTTTTCAATGTATATTAAACCAGTTTGTAAAATATAGTTAAAATTATCTTCTCTATTCAGAAGATAAATATATTGATCTAATTCATGTTTGCATGCATACTAATTTTATTTTCAAAGTTTCAAAAAAATATTATGATGTGTTCTTCTAAATATCAATGTTTTGTCATTTAATAAGTGTAATAAAACTCAGTTTTGATCAGCATGGATCTATTCAAGCCTGATGTTGAAATAAACTCACTAATCTGAGAATAATGACAGGGCTTCAGAGCTGTTAAAAAATAAATATTTGTTGAATAAATTCTTCCTGATTGTTAATGAAAAGATAGTACTTGAAATTAAATTTTAAGAAATGAGTTATTGGTTTTCTTCTGAAGTTATAAAAATATAGTGCATCTGCAAAAGTTTTCTCTATTTCTACTTTTGTATCTTTTCTTTGTACTGCATGCTTTTTATTCATTTTTTTTATTAATCCAAATTTATATTTTTAGACTTTTAATAAATTACTAGAATTGCTTGTAATAGCATTTATGACTTAGATTGCATGAGCATGTATTTTTTGAAGTAATTTTTTCAGTCATTTAAAAAAAAAAAATTATGCATGTATATGTTTTTGTAGTTTTACTTTATTTGTCTGAAATAGTGTTTTACTTATATGTGATTATTATGTAGATTGCATGAGTGCATGTGCTAATATTTTGTCACATTTTTTGCATGCATTATATTTTCTTTACTTGCATGTATTATATTTTCATTTGTAGTTTCTATTTATCTGTAGCGTCTGTGACATGTAGTGCTAATCAATTCCGCTGTCGTAATGGTGAATGTATTGACATTGCTCTAAAATGTGATCGAAAGTATGATTGTAGGGATGGCACTGATGAGTTTGATTGTGGTATGACCTATTCTGTTTTATTTTTTAAAAAAATTAGTTCCACTCTTAGCTTTAGATTAATTTTTTTCTGCTTTCTACGCTTTTATAGTCGCTGAAGCATGCAGAGCTAATCAGTTCCGTTGTACAAATGGTCAGTGCATAGATTCAAGCTTGAAATGTGATCGAAAATATGATTGTTCTGATGGTTCAGATGAAACTAGCTGTGGTGCGTTACAAAGTTCTGTTTCTAAACTATGCAACACCTTTTAATTTAATAAATTCTATATTATTTTATTACAAGCATTGATATTGGTTGTTTGCATTTTTGCGTGATCTTCAAAGCTCTTAATTTACATGGAAGATATTAATAATTTACTGTTATATTTTCAATAAATTATTTGAAAAAAATGTTAATTATTAATGATTATAATGCCAAATGTTGTTTTTAAAGCTCGTTGTCAACCATCTGAGTTCCAATGTGGAGATGGATCTTGTGTAGAATCTCAAGTACGTTGTGATGGTCGTAATGATTGTCCTGATCGCTCTGATGAAAAAGATTGTGGTTAGTTGATAAAATTTGTGTTTCCTCTCAGAATGCTTTATTTCAGTTATTTTTCCAATTTTGGTACTTTTTAAGCATCAGCTATTTTATAATGCAAATTTTAAGTAGTTTAGTGAGGGATAAATAAAAATGTATAGATATTATGTATACCATAAAAATAATGCCATTGCTTGTTTTTTAAAAAAAGTTATCAAATATACGAGATGAGAAAAGGCAAAAATTTACCCTCTGTTTGCTGTTCTCTAATTCGTTGTTATTTCTCGTCTAAAAATGTTATATAAATCCTCTTGTATAAAAATTAGCTAACATTTTATCAAAATGGTATGATTAAGGTTTTCTACAATAATTGATATGTCTGTAAAGATCATAATGAAAATTTGGATATTTTATGTTTATTTTCCTTTAAATTAAAAAAAATGTGAAAAATGTCACAAATTTTATCGATTTAGAATCAATTTAAATTTATAGAATTGAAATATTTTTTGTTCATTCTTTTTATTTAACTTCTTTTATATTCATGTCTGCTAGATGGAAGGGAGTTTTTGTATCAAAAGGTTACCCCAAATATATCAAAAGGTTTTGTATCAGAACTTTTTTTCCTAAATTTATAATTTGGGGAGAAAAATTCTTAATTTACTTGATGATAAATACTTTTAATTTTTTAATCTAGAAGGGGAATAGTATAAAACTTATAATGCCTGTAGTTAATCTGTTAGTTTTGTTACTTCATTATTGTTTAGACAAGAATTATTATTTAAACATTTATTTAAATTTTCTCTTTATTTGTAGGTTGTACACCTACACAATTCCAGTGCAACAATGGTGAATGCGTGGATAGTAGATCACGTTGCGATGGTATACCTGATTGTAATGATGGATCAGATGAGAGAGACTGCCGTAAGCAATGTTATTTTTGAAAAAGTTATTTTAGGTGGTTGGAATTCAATTGTAGTTGAAATACAATTGCAATATGATAACTAGATTTTTATATTCTTTAACCTCATCATAACCTTCTTATTTGTATGGAAGAAATATCAATGCATGGTTACTTGCTATAATTACTATTAATGATTTTTCTATTTTCTACTAACTGCTCTATTTTCATGCATGATATAACTGTCTTGTCCTTAATTCTTTTCTTATTAACATTCTCTTCTAATTTTTTAACTGCCTGCCTTACAAACAGAGGAATGTGATACTGATGAGTTTAGGTGTGGGGATGGAAAATGTATCTATGACATATTCCGATGTGATGGCTTATATGATTGTGCAGATTATTCTGATGAACAGGAATGTGGTAATTTTCTTTAGATTTTATCAATTTTTCTTATGGCATTCAACATCATAATTATGATAATCAGGATTTTTTTCAAGTAAATTACACATCGTGAAGTAAAAAATAAAATTAAGTTATTTTGTTAGTTGTGTACAAACATTATTTCTGTATATTTGATGCTAGATTTATAAAATTAAACATTCTCAGCAAGAAAAGTTGAAGGATTAAATTATAATAAATTTTTAATCGATAAATTTCATGAGAAGTAATCTTTAGCATAAATGCTGAATTTTTATTTTAAATAATGGCATTTTAAATATTATGCATTTGATTGGATAATTTATGTTAAAATTTTCTAATTAATGTTGACTAATAAAAGTGGGTTAAAACTAATTTAAAGCATTGGAAATTGAAAAATAACTCTATAAATCAACTCTATAAAAAACACTTTTTATTGATTTAATGAGGAACATTAAATGACATTAAAGGAAGAGTTTTACTTATTTAAAAGTTATTTATTATAAATGCCAATTTTAAAACTTAATTATGAAATTTTTATTTCAATTAACTATTTAAATATGCTTAAATTTCTTCCATTGTCAGTTAAGTAAAAACTCTTAAATATTTCATAAATAGAAAAACTTAGTTCATTGCAAAATGGTTGGTGTGATTAAAGTTAACATTTGAAATTAATTTTATATTTATGCCAAATTGTGCAGCTTATAAGCTGCATAATTCTTGCAATATTTAAGCTGATGAATAAGGATCTTTCAATAAGGGATATTCTTTGCTATAAAATAGTTGTATATGCTAATAAAACAATATACTTCAAATAATTAAAGCTGCTAACTTTATTTTTTATGGATATATTTTTGAAGAAAAAAAGGTTTTTGATTTTAATTTTATATGCACAGCCCCTTTTTAGCTAGTAATTAATGGTAATTCACAGTTGAATTACAATAATGATAAATCTGCTGTTATTTTTTAAAAATTAAATTTAAAAAACCTAAACGTTGTACAAACTGAGTACTTATGAAAAATAGGTATAATTTTATTTAACTACTATTATTTATAATATTTTTTTTAAAAAAGTTCATGAAATTAAAGAAAGAAAAATTGAAGTAGTATGTTTGCGATAGTAGTAATTTTTTTAAGAACTTTTTCTGGTTAAGATCTTGTAAATATTACCAAATTTCTCTATTCCTAAAATATAACAAATTAAATAATCCAAAAATTTTGAAATATAGATTCATTTTGAGGTGAGTGTATACCAAAAATATCAGTTTAACAAATATCCAAAATAAAACACTTTACATCATATTGAATGAATTGATGTCACCTTTCTTATATAAAATCATCGACCTTACATAAAAAGTTGAAAATTTTAATCTAAATAATGCTTGTTGTACTATTAATGTTCTTACTTTATTTCATTTTTCCTATTAATCTAATAACATTGCATGCATAACACTGTTTTCTATTCCATTACTACTTTTAACAACTTTCTGCTCTTTTTTGCATCTCATTTTATTCATAGAAACTCGGCTTTGCCGACCTTCTCAGTTTCGTTGTGTGACTGGTTTATGTATTGATAGAGCAAAATACTGTGATGGCCTGCCTGATTGTCCAGACAGATCTGATGAATTGGATTGTCGTATGTAGAAATTAGTATAGTTACTAATACATCAAAATCTTTGTTTTACACAGATTTGAGTTTCACAATTTTGACATACATCTGTAATTTTGTAAGAATTTCTATTTTCAAAATACTTTAGTATTATTTTAAATGATGAAGCAATTAAAAGAAACAAGAAATTATAAACATTTTTTGAATTTTTCTTTTTATATGCATATTTTAGAGCTTAATTATGAAAGTTTTGTTGCATAACTGAAAAGGGCAATTATTGAAAATCTTAATAGCAAATATCACCTTTATTCTGCAAAAACACATAGGCTCCAAACTCAACCAAAAGCATGTACCTGTTTTTATGAATGCTATAAACAGCAATATACGAGCAGGAAATAGGTGATAAACAGCCTTAACAGCAGAAAGCACTTTGATAAAACTTGCAACTATACTTAATGAGTTCAATCAACTGATTGACTTTGGTACTGCCTCCTGCATTTAAAAAAATATTTGTGACAAAAGAAAATTTTAAAAAGATAGACAAAATGTATGTCCTTAAAGAACTATCAAAATTCTTGTTGTGTTTGGAATCTGAATTTTTCACCAGCTATAGACTCTTATTTTGAGAATAATCTGGATATGTTTGGAACTATCTCTCTTCCTTAATGTGTAAGTGACCAAGAAGGGAAGCAATATTAAAATTTTTTACCGTGAATTTGCATGAAGCAATGTATATAAAGTGAATTGTTAGGTTTAAAAAAAATTAGTATCAGAACATAACTGTAGGCCAGGAAAATTAGTAAACATCAGTGGCCTACCTGAAGCAGGAATGAAAATTCAGAATATTCTATTCTAACTTGATAATTTATTTTTAATTTCAAAATAAATCATTACAAATTATTAAAAAAGATATAAATAATCATTGAATTATTTTATTTTTCAATCTTCTAAAATCAGCTAAAAATATCTTAAAATGATTGATTTTTTTAAACAAACAGCTGGCAGTTTAAAAATTATAATTAACCATAATGATTATTTTAATTTACAAAGGTATCACATAAAAATTCGATATCATCACTTCTAATTATTCTGCTATTTTTTACCATATTTAAACTACCATTTAAAGAAGAGGGGGTGGGGCAATGTACTACTTATAATTAAAGATAAAACAGAACTAATGTATTCTTAATTACTGTTTTTATGAATTATGCAATGTATATATTAGTTCTTACTTAAAATAACTCTTATTCTCCAATTTCCTTAACTTTTTTGCTGTAGCTTCCTGATTTATATAAATCAATATTTCCTTTACTATTGTATTCATACCCTGATCTTTCATTACAGAAAAGATGCAGAGATCAGCTATTTATATAATGATATTTTGTATGTATTTGTTATATTCAGAATGAAATGTGGATTCAAATAATATAATTTCAGTTATTATGTCATTTTTGTGAAATCAATCAGTTGTGTAAATCAAGAATTTAGGTGTATAAAGAAATGATATAATTGTTATTTATTCATATTATCACTTATTAATGGTAATGCAATTTTCATTCCTAGATTTAAATAGTACACTTTGTAAAAAAGGTTTGGATATTTTTTTTAATCTTTGTTTTGTTGAACAAAAGATGCTTTGTGAAAATATTAAAATTATATTTGTTGTATAATATTTTAGCATATTAATCTTTTGTAAATATCTAACTTTTTAGTTTATAAAATAGTTAGAACTCTGCTCTTTTATTTTTTGTGGTAGTATCATTGAATTAAAAATTATAGCATTTATTGATCCTTTTTTTCTTAAAAAAAATTGCATGTTCCTAATATGTGTTTTTAATATAATTTTATATTTGTATTGAAAAAAAAAACCTTCTTATAATACCTAAAGTTTTAATAAAATTATTCCAGAATACTTTCTAAAATACTTCTTTCTAAATTAAAGAAAATTTCTAAATTATATATCTTTTTTTTTTTTTTTTTGCTTTTATTAAGTGAAGATCTGTTAGCATATTTTTTATGAATAGCTGTAGATAAGTAATTTGCAAAACTTAATAATAGAAGTTACATTCAGTTTATTTAAAGTTGGTACATCACAATTGAATCTCTTATTCTTGTAATTAATTTATCTGCTTTCTTTCATTTTCTTCTTTCATTTTTGAAAGAATATAGTAGCATATTCTTATTTTAGGGGCCTGTCAGGCTGGAGGCTATGTTTGTGCAAATGGTCAATGTATTGAGCGTTACCAAAGATGTGATGGTACCTTTGATTGCAGTGATTATTCTGATGAGTCTGATTGTGGTAAGCATACTTTTTTTAATTATTAGTTGAAACTTAAGGATATTCTGTTGTAATAAGAACACAAATTGTTTTAGATTATCTTATATTTAAAATTCTTGCTTTAAAGGAATATTTTTTCTAAACAATACTACTTTTTATTTGCTTTTTTAAAAATTTTTATATTTACTTAATAATAATTTCTTAATAAGAATAATCATTTTAATACTTAAATTTAACCTGTAATTTCATTGAATGTTTTAGATTAATCCTGTAATTCAACTTAGAAAAATTAAATTTTTTTGTTAAAAAATAAACAAAGCTTCTTACTTATTTAAATTCATAAAAATGCTCTCATGTAAGCAATCGGTACCAGTTTAAAAGCATCATTAAAATTAAATAAGTTGAAAACTTTTGCCATATCATCATACCACAATGGTATCTAAGTCTCTTGCTTGTCAAAAAAATTTGCTGTTAATTTTAATACATAATTTTTTGAATGTTTCTTTGCTATGAAAGGTCTGAGGATGTTTTATCAAATTTAAAAATATTGTATGAAATTACAGGCTTTAGAAATGGAATGTAAATTCATTATTATACTTTCATAGTATGACAAATTTACCAATCTATGAAAAATATGAGTTCAGTTCTCAGTTTTAACCTAATATACATTTTCTTACTATTTTTCTGATTATATAAATTTCTTTACAGCACCTGAAGGAGGAATCAACATTAAGGTATATCCTGAAAGGCAGAGTATCAGACAAGGTAAAAGCATATGCAATATGCATGTTATAAATAAATGTTTTAACAGTTTTTAGATGCATTTAATTTTCTATTGGTAAATCTAGTCTGAGCAACTGTAACTATTTCATATTTCTGTTACATAATTGAGACTACAATTTCAGATATTTTTTTTTGTATTTTAATTATAAAATTTATATAAGAGGGCTCCTTTCCCTTGCATTTGAATAAGGTTTTCATAAAAAGCTAATTTAGGAGGGTAGACCAAGGTGTATTTACTAATTTGGACTGTTATAGATTGATATCTTAAATCTCTGTGATATTATCTTAATAATGCAAAATTTTATGTAGGCTCTTAGAAAAGACTCTTATTTCAACTTTTGTACTTTATTAATAAAATTTTGTCTTTTTACTTGAAAAAAAAAGAAACTAAAGAATGTTTATTGATATGGAATATATAAATATATTTTAATGAAAAGATTGCCGGCGTCCTGACACAGGAGTAGCGTGTCTTAACCGTGATCTAGGCGTCCCAGGTTCGAGTCCCGGTTCGGGCATGGTTGTTACTGTCTGTGAGGCGTGTGAATGTGCCCCCTGCAAAAAGGGGTTGTGCAAGCAAATGAGTGTGTCATCTTCATTGAGCTACAAGTCAGACTTCTGCCCTCTGGGTGCTCAGTGGTCTCTACCCTCAGAAGCTACTGCACCCCCTTTCCGTGGAAACATGGACACGACAAAAAAAAAAAAAGATTGTAAAACTTTTTTTAGATACAAACATTTTTAGAGAAAAGAATTTTTTTTTATCACAATACAATATGTCCATGACAGTTTATTATTCTAAACATCAATAACAAAAATATGTGAAGGTGAAATAAAATGCTATTTGTGTGTGTGTGTGTGGGGGGGGTGATTTATTATTATTTTTTAAATTCTTGATATCCATTTGCTTGAGGTAGATGCCTGACAATTGTGATATGAAACAAAAATAATGGCTTTTCAATATATATTTTGATTAGTAAAAACCAAAATAACTAAAGATAAGCAACTGAAACTTTGGTTGATGTACTGGTGAGAATTCCAAGATGCGATTTCATTTTATGATATTTATTAAGTAGAAGCTTAAACATTGAAAATGAGTGATTTGGGAAATTGTTTTTCTGAATTCCAGGAAATTAGCGAGAAATGCTGCACAAGTACTAATCGCATTGAAATCCCCTCTTCATAATGTTATCCACAATCAATGATATTTAAGATTATAAAATGTAATTACTTAAAATGTACTAACTTTGAAAGCATATGATAAACCTTGTTTATTTCATTTTACTGGTATGTTTCTTAAGATGACAGTTATCAATTTGGTTTAATGATGAATTTACTTTCCTTGTATATGGGAAAAATTCGCCATTTATTTAATATTGTATAGGACCCTAAAGCATATACTTTAGAGCTCCCACATGAAGATGAATAAGACAACCTTGATCTTAATTGATTAGCATGGCTTTTGTTGTATGATTTTTTTAACAGTTTATTCTGCTTTGTGTAAAAAAAATGATAAAGATGATGTATTCTGAAATCTTGAGTTGTTTTTTATACCATTATTGGAACATTTATAACCAAATGTTTTATTTCAGCAGGATAAAACTTTCACCTGCAACCATATTAATCAATTGGATAATAAATTCTTAGCTTTGGGTCTGGCAAATTTCAGACTTGAAATGCATTTCCATTGAAGAACCATTGCATAATTGACTTCAGTGCATATTAATTATATTTTGCTAAATATACTCTCCATTGTGACGCAGATGTTTAATGACATGTCAGATCTGTTCAAAGTTTAAAATTGTTAAGTCCATTTCAAAATAGCCCTTGTGTTGCTTTAGAAAGAGATATAAATTTAACTAAATTGGATAGGCTCTATATATAGCCTAAGAGATGGAATAGTTTGTGATTTAATATCTTAGACTCAATGATTGTCTGAAGTTCTACTAGAATTCTTGAAATTTATGAATGAAACATAGCTTATGAAATATGTTTTTGATATTACTTCTTCAAGAAAAAGGATATATTAAGTAACATTCTCTGTAGTTACAAATGATAATCACTTTGTATTAAATTAAATATAGATAAAGCATTCTTCATACTATTAAATGAACTTGTATATATTTACGATGAAGTTATTTTTAAAAATTGTTAACGCTTTTAATTTGTTCTTTTTTTTGAGGGGGGGTATTAACTATATTTCATTTTTCCTTTTTATCGTACTGGTCTTATTAATTTTATTTAGAATAGATTAAAATCTAAATACTTAACTACATAAGCTACTATTTTTATAGAAGTTAATTTTTGCTGAAATTAGTATCTATGAAACAAAGTTACAAATAATTAAGTTGTAATATATTTATAATATTAATAAAATATAATAATAAATTATATAATAGTTAAGGCATACATTTTGTTAACCATTAAAAAAGTTTTTCTCAGCATAATATTTTATAACATTTTTAGTTTTCTAATATTCTAAAATTTATGGCTATAAATCTTTGCTGCCTAGGACGAGAGGTGGTATTCCGTTGCCGTGATGAAGGTACTCGTAGATCTCCTGTGAAATGGACTCGAGCTGATAATCTGGCTATGCCTCCTGGCTACACTGACAGAAATGGTCGTCTTACCATTCCCAACATTCAACCAGAACACAGTGGTGTCTACATATGTATTTCAGCTGGCCCATCACGAGGAACAACATCAAGTGCACAAAAAGCTGCATTCCTCTCTGTTCAACCATGTAAATATGCTGATTATTGTGACCTTGCCAAAGTATGGGGGCTTCGTCGCAGATTTAAATAAAATATTGAGGTTATTTACTGGTTAGGGTGTTATTTATTGAAAAATGAATCAGATCAGTAAATAATTTTAGACTGGTGCCTCTTAGAGGCCTTTAAGTTTTAAAACGATATTTTAAAGTTTTATTTTTAATTTTTTAAATATTGCTTTAAACTAATAATTAGTTGAAAGTAGTTGTTTCCGCCCTTCCAAAAAATGGCTATTTTTTGTTTACTTTTTATGAATTGACTAGTTTGAAAATAAACAAGACTGATTTCATTTATGTGTTGAAAAATATTGAAATATAATTACAATATTTTTAGATATAATTGTCCCTTAAATTTTTTAACGTAATTAATTTTGAAAGTTTTTTTTATATATTTTGTGAATTGAAACCGTGTTGTCTTAACTATTTTATATATCTAACGATGCGTTTTAATATGAGCTTATATTTATAAGTGGAACTAGCTGTGTTTTTAGTATTAGAAGACATGTTTTATGCTTAATGCTAAGCTTTATGCTTTTAATCCTATTTATATTAATTACTTGTTAATGTTCAATGTATTTTATTGAATTATGCAGTTATTACTGGAGACTACTTTTTTGTATGAAATAATTGAATCCAGTAAAGAAATAATATTTTATAATGGACATTTTGAAAATAATCTTCTTCCTGCTGTGACTGCCATATTATATTTCTTTATGCATATTCCTCAACGATATTGTTCCTTTCTTACATTTCCATTCATTAATTACTCTCTACTGTGATATTTTTAATAAATTTATACTTTTGGTTGTGTTCATGGAGAAATATTTGAAAATATCCTGTAATTATTTTCATTTAATATTTTTTTTTTCTTATTTCATAGATTTAATGCTTCATTCAGTATTAGAAATATGAATATATTTTCTTTTTATTCTCTTAAGTATTTTATACTTTAAAAAAATGCGAGACACTTTATCAAAATTTTGGGATTAATATTACTTGAAATACAATTGATTTATATTTTTAGTTCTTTGAAGTTCAGAACATTTTTTACTTAGTATTACATATATTGCCATTCCAAATGTTTTTGGTTGTATTTTTAATTATTTTCTAATGAAATGTATTGTTTTTAAAATATCTATTTGAGCTGGGAAGAAAATGTTTGCAATAACAAGACAATTTATTATCTAGCAAAATTTAATTTGAAAAAAATGTGATGACTTAAACATGACAGAATCTGTCTTTGATTTTTCTGTATTAAATCATTACATTTGCAGCATTGCCAATAAATAACATATAAATTATAGTTAAAATTTACTATGCTAATTTGTGGTAATAAAATCACTTTTACAACAGAAATTAATATCCAATATTTTTTAATCCGTGATTTCTTACACTAGTCAAGTTGAATATTACTTATGCTTTACAAAATTATGTATTTATTTCAATTGAAACATTTCATAATCAGCTGCTTGTTTAGCATTCTAAACATTAATAAGACATTAAGTCGCTTATACTAGCATTAATATACTAACATTTAACATAGAAATTAGTCTGATTGTAAAACCATTCATAATATGACTGATTCATAGAATGGCGAATGAATTTGTGCCTGAAAGAAAAATCTTATCTAAATGAGTATCCAGCTTTTTTCTAATTTCAATGTATTAACAAAACTGACCTTGCTCTGTAGCTGTTCCTTTCTATGGAACGTCTTTCCCGTCCAGTAATGTTGGAGGTATGACTCTGTTTCTGGAAGTAAGCATGTTTTGCAAGCATGCTATACTCAATCATTTGTACTTTGCATGCTGTATATGTTTTAGTTGTATTAGATGCTTGAAATGGTGCCATATGAATAAAGTATTTTTTATACTTCAGTTTCTTTGTCATTGATTTGACTTTAATAAAATTTCTACATGGGCTGGGATTTCTTTCTTTTCAAAAGGTTTTGCATGATGAAACATAGTGTAGTTGCTTGAAGCATTTAATGCTTTTTATTTTCTTAATGTTAGTATAAAATATTTATTGATGTAGTTTTGATAATAAAATTTGTGGCATCATTGCATGAGTGTAGTTATTATTACAATACAGGGTTAAAGCATGATGTATAATTTTTTTTTCAATTCAATATGATTGATTGGATACAATAATTCTAATTTGTTTTGATTACCTTGAAAAATTGATTTTCTGTATTTACAGTGATTATACATATGATGAGTGGAGATATAAGAATAACTATAAACTAATTTATTTTTATTTATAAAAATGCTTAAAAACAAAAATTTTATTAAAAAAAACTAATTCAGTTTTTATTTAAAATGAGCCATTGCGCATGTTCTCATGATATATAATGCGACATCTTATTTTCTTATAATTTAGTTTATTTTCCAAACAACTTTTGATTAAGAAATTCTTCAAAATTATTACAGGGATAATAATAAATTAGTTCTTGAACATTTTTTTATATTTGATGTTTTTCTTAAATTTTTAATATTTAGAATTTTTTTACAGAAAAAAATGTGAGGGATTGGAATAGTTTGCCCACATATTTAAAGAAATTGTAAATCATTAACTATTTTTAGGATCTGTGAAATTGATGAATATTCTCTACAAAATGAAATATTCTATTTAAATGTCAAAAATTTTGAAAATAAGAATTTGATAAGAAAATAAGAATTTTAATCAGGAATTTTGAACTAAGAATATTATACTATTTGGCAGGCTTTAATCTTAGCTGTATTTGGAGCATAAGTACAGGAATGAAACTATAAGTAACATAATCTTATATTGATTCCAAAAGTTCATGGCATAAAAAAATGATTTTCAATAAATATTAAAAGTTATATAAGGAATAAAATCTTGAATTTTTTTTTAACAATTCAGTTATGACAATTTGTTTGATTTATTGTATCAATCTGTTTAATATTTTCCTAATGAAAGTGAGTCCACACTTCTTTTTGTAGAAGATGAATTATTAAATCCTTAAAAACAATTATTGTAAATTTGATATTTTGTAGGCTTAGTAAAAATGCTGTTGGAAGTAGATTTTTGCCCCCTCTTTTTATATATTTTTGAAGGTCTAATAATATTTTTATCTCGCTCAATCTTTAATATTTCTTGTTCTGTCTTTCATCAGCATGTTTCTAATTGGACATTGTCTAATTTTGCTAATAGAACACTGCCAAAATTAGGCTGTTTTCAATCACACTAGTTTAAGCTATCTTTGGTTATATTTCTTGCATTGATCTTTAAAACTTTTCATAATCATCCTTTCACTTTACACCAAACTGAGGCATAAGGACAACATATAGTTGTATGCATTCAAAATTATCTTAAGCTGTCTCTCGGTCCCATCCTAGACTAGTCCTTCTGAAAGCATTGCTTTTCTGTAGTCGTGTAGAATTTGGTTTTCCTCTTTCCATCCAATGACATATCAGTACAATCCTTGTATTATTATTTTGCGGTATTCTATACATGTATTCTGTGCTATTTTTAAAATTTTGATAGAAATAGGTTTGATAAATTCTATTATATAACTCAATATTTGGAATTTTATTTGGCCAATATATTTTGAAATTTTTTTCTGAAGCAAGTAGTTTGGAAAACATTTAATTTCTGCTATTGTGAAGTAGTAAGTTTCCAAGTTTCACAACTGTAAAGAAAAACTGCTAATGCTGTTAAATTAAACATCTGCAATTTTAATTTATTGGAGTCTTTTCATGGTCTATGCACTTTCTATATAAAAGGTTTGACCTTTCTAATTGTGATTTTTATCTCTTCATCTGTGCTTCCCTTTTTATCTACTGTATCTCCAATTTATGAAAAAGCAACGAATCTTTATTTTGTTTTGATTAATCATAAGTGAATAAGTTTTTAGCTTTCACTATATTAAAATTTTGCAATTAGTTTGTAATTGGATGATTGGAAATCCTTTCCTTGCTTTTGTAGCTTATTAGATGAGATAATTTTTTAATTCATAAGTTTTGATGCACACATTTTTGAAAATCTTAAAAAAATGTTCAATAAATTTGATTTTTTTGACTTTTCAACGTGTGATTAGAATTTAACATCATGAATCAGGGGTCTTATTTAAACTTTCCTTTTTTATAATAAAACTAAATTAATTTCTAATGAGTTTAAATTAAAAATGACATTTTTACTTCATTGAAAATTGATATTTTGATTGAAACTAATAAGTTACATTTTTTCTTTCTTGCTGCATCCTTTTGCTGCCACTTGGTAAGCAAAATTTTTATATATGAGATGAAACTTTAAATTGTATTTCATGCAAATTTTAATTTTATATTTTTAAATTACAATCAATAGAAATTTCAATCTACAAAATTCATTGAAACTATTTTATTTTTTTTCCTTTTATAATAAATGTATAAATAAAACCACCCAAATGAGAAATGATAACTCTTTGAGTTTATAGCACATTAGGAGAACCCCAATATATACATGTAAAATATAGAAAATTCTGGCTTGGTATATTCTTAAATAAAATTATATAATAGATTGCTAATAAAAAATGAGTCTTAAGTTAATATTGAATTTTAAAAAAATCTGGAAAAATTGTTCACATTAAATTTCATTTAATTCTTGTATTTCTAAAAAAAAAAAAACTTAATAGAAGGGAAAATAAAGAATCTGCTTAAATTCTTTTTATCCGCATATATGTGGATGTAGCATTTGCACTGATTTATAAATTAATCTCGATTTCAATTCAGCCTCCAAAAATAATTTACTTTCTTTTCTAATGGAGTTATAAATAAAAAACAATTTTTTAAAAAAAGCAAATTTAAGTTAGAATTGAAAAGGATTTTTAAAGATGAAAATAGGAAAGACCAAATTATATTTGATTTCTAATAATTTCTTTGGCTAATCAATTTGCTATTTTAAATTGCTACAGATTTTTTAAATGGTATATATCTCTTGTGAGTAACAAATACTCTTGAGCAATAATTTTATTCTAAATTTTACTGTATGAATGCCCAATTACTAGGAACGAAGAAATAAACTTTTAAATTTGCAATTTGATTTATCTTTATTGAGAAAGTAAAACATATAAATGTTTGAGGATCGAAGGTTATTTCTTGGTTATTTTAATAACTAAAAATGTTTAATTTAGTATCAAATGCTTTATTAATTATGTCTGCCATTTTATTTTCATCTTGAAATCAGCATTTTTGAAGGGTCTTTGTTAATTTAAAATTTAAGAGCTTTGATAATATTTGAATGAAATTCATGGAAAGATGGTGTATCTTATAATATTGTATTATGATGCTAAAAAAATTGAGAGTAAATACAATTGTTCAATTTAGCATTTTTTTATGACATTTATTTTAAATTCTAACAAAAATGTGAAGATGCATTTTGACTTCTCCCATATGAATGCCTATAATACCTCGATTAGACCTTCTTTGAATAAAATCGATTGACAACTGCCACAAAAATAATTTTAATTAAAAACTTTTTAAAAATACTTTAATAAAGAATACTTAAGCTTACTTTTTTGCTTTTAAATGCAATATTTCATTTTTAGTTTAACTTTTTGATAATAAATGATTTAAATATAAATTATTATAATTAATCATAAAATCTTGCCATCCTTTTATGCTTTGGGATGATTTTATTTTATAACCATGTGTAATGAACTCTTTTTATAAATTTATTAGTACTTTAATAATTTGTAACAAAATGGATATGATCTATAAGTTAAATTAAAACACTGAGTTGGGAATTTGATGGAAATAATGAGATGGAATCTACGAAAATAATTTTTAACATTTTATTGAAAGTTATAAATAATTGAAGACATTGCGTTTTGATGAAATTTTGATTCTTGTTATGATCTTACAAAAACGGATCTATGCATGCGATGGAAGTTAACATATTGGATTAATCTAAATTCAGAATTTATATCAGTTTTGGGTTAAATAAAATTGTTTCAAAACTACATTTTTCTTTTTTTTTAAACCATAAATAAGGTTATAAAACTTTTTTTACCCAATTGTATTTTAATATCTAATATTTAATATCTAATATCTATGTATTTTAATATCTAATATTATTAAAATTCAAAATCTTTTGAATTTTGAAGTAACTTTTTCTTCTTTATTAAATGGTAAAGGGGAGGAGTGCAGACAGAAAGTGGCTACTTTTGAGAAAAAATAAAATAAAAACATTTGCTGGAAACTGTAAAATTTAAAAACTTTACTTTTATTTTGTTCCTTTTTTTCTATTGCTGTTTTATTAATGACTGTAAACTTGAAAAATGAAATGAAAGATTTACAAACTTTATATAAATTTGTCAAAAAACTCTTGGATATATATATTGACTGTAAAGAAGTATTAAATATAACTTATTGTACTTGATGTATTTAGATTCTTAAGTTCGTACATCTTAGTGATGTAAAATTCTTTCATTCATTCTAATGAATGAATATCTTATTTTATTCATCAATTAAACACTTTTTGATTGATTTTTAAATACTCCAGATGTACCTCCCACTTCTCGACCAACACGACCTCCAGGAGCCTGTTCTAGAACAGAAGCCACTTGTCAAAATGGTGAGTGTATCCCTAGGGCCTATGCTTGTGATGGAGACTTTGATTGTACTGACAGATCTGATGAACTGAATTGTGGTGAGTTTTTCTTCATTTTCATTTCATATCATTTTAGAAAAAAAAAAATTGACTTTTATAATTAGAATTAACTAAATAATCAGTAGTTTTATTAATACATTAATTGCTATATGCTATTGTATGAAGCAGTATTAGTCTGTTGTTCTACAGTTTATTTCGAAGGTCAATGGCAAAAAAATAAAATGGTTATTTTAAATTGATTAGTTAAAAGAAATTAATAGCATTTTATTATTTTTTTGATATTGTAATATAGTAATTGGAAAAATATGTATTTGTATACTTTATATAATAACAAAGGTTTTAAAGATTTTTGAACATAACATAATTCTTACTTTGTTCTGTTTCTTATCAAAGTAGAATAAGTTATGATATGAATAAATTTTACTACATTTTCTAAATTTTCTGAAAGTATTTTATTAAGTTTTTAATTTTAACATCATAAAATATTTTTGATGTTTTATTTTCTAATGTTAATAATTTATTAATTTTCATTTGATATGCATATAGATACAGGTTATATTTAACATGATAGTTTTAATGAATATAGTTGTATCTATATTTATTTTGTAAATATTTTCTTGACAGGCTTTTATTAAATTTTTATAGAGTATTATATCTTGCTAGAATTCTGTACACTTGTATCAATTTACTGTCTTGTGTTCATTATATTAAAATGAAAATAATTTCTAAAATTGTAAAAACTAGTAATCATTAAAGAACTAAATACTATGTTTAGAATATGCTTCTTATACTTTATTGCGAAACTGAAATTGTTTGATTCTTCAAACAATGTATTCTGTTTCAGATTACCAGCATCAATGCCAACCTAATGAATTTCAGTGTGATAATAAGAAATGTGTTCTCAAAGTGTGGCGTTGTGATGGGGACAATGACTGTGGTGATAACAGTGATGAGAAATCTTGCAGTAAGTTTTTAAAAATCAAAAAATTAACTTAAACAATAATTTTGTGTAAAAAAAAAAAAAAAAAGATTACTGATCATTTCTTCTGTCCGTAGGTCCTAACCCTGCTGGCTCACCTTGTCGTTACGATGAATACCGTTGCTTGTCTGGTGACCAGTGTATACCTAAGAGCTTTCAATGTGATGGAGAATTTGATTGCCAAGATAAATCTGATGAAATTGGCTGTGGTATGTATTTTTCAAATCATGGGGAAATGCTACCTGGTTCTGTATTTTATTTCATTCTTTATAATATCACTTTTTTTAGAAGGGGGCAGGCAGATCTATATAATTTTAAATAACTTTGTTTGATTACACTGAACAACTATAACAAAATGCTTGACTGAAGTATTGCTAGATTTGCTTTCTATTTAGTCACATTTGACTTATGGATCAACTTGCAGACTTTTTGATGTTGAAAGTTGTAATTAAATCATTACCATATAAACATAAGTTTTTAAGTCCTGTTATGATTTAAAATAATGATGAATGCTCAAATTGAATTTACCATTTTATAAGATACAAACGAAACTACAATTGTGTCATGAAAATTTATTTAAGTTTATAGTATGAAATAAAATATTAAATACTATCTATAAATGGGTAGTGTAAAAAATAAAAAAGCCTATTTTTTAATGAATTTTTATTCTATACAACAATTTTATTCTGTTATGATTTGTAACTTATGTATAGAAATATGCAACTTACAAATTTATTATTATTTTTAGCTTCCCCTACTATCACACAACCACCACCTGAAACACTGACTGTAGAAGAAGGAGAAACAGTTACTATTATTTGTAGTGCTGTTGGTAATCCCACACCAATAATCAGTTGGAGGTTGAATTGGGGAAATATACCTTCTGGACCTCGTGTATCTGTTTCAAGTGAAAATGGAAGAGGAACTGTTACTATTCGAGAAGCCAGGCAAACAGACCAAGGGGCATGGAGTTGTGAAGCTATCAACAGTAAAGACAGTGTACTAGCTATACCTGATACTATTTTAGTAGTGAAACGTATGTATTACCTTGCTGATGTGTGTTTAAATTTTATCTAATTTACATTATGGAAACCTTATTCAATTTATGTTATGAAATATATTGATATAAATAGCTAAGTCATGAAGTCATTGCATAATGTTAGGTAAATTTTATGAGATTTTAATACAGTTGCAAGATTAAACAGAATTTTTTTCTCTTCAATTGTAAATGTGTTTTATCCTGTTTAATCCATCATTTCATTACAAAACTTTTAATATGCAATTTTCCAGTATTTTCTTTTGGAATATATTGGACTTTGTTTAAGATGTTGCGGCTTCTGAACATTTTTATTTGGTTGTTACATTTGTAAATAATTCTGCAGGTTGGGATGAGTCATTCATATAATTGTTCTATAACTGGTTATGTTTTGTATAGGCAAAAAGACGGTTTATATTTTTAATTTTAAAAAATCCTAAATTTAAAGCAAAATTAAAATATTATTTCTAGATAATTTTACAAAAAAAAAAAAGGATTAATATTTTATTGCTCAATATTATTATAAATTTCTGTAAGATTTTCCCCCTTGTAACTGATGTCATTATTGTTTCAGTTTCTATTTAAAGTTTCTTTCACATATTATTTAAAGTAATTTTGAATTAACTTTTATTTAGTCATATAAGTTTAAAAGTCTAAATGGGGGCAAAAAAATTAAAATTTTGGAGTTTATCATTTGAAACATATATATTAAAATAATAAAATCTGCCAGTAAAACATTGATTTCTTTAAATATTTTAATGACAAAAAAGAATATTCTTTATCATAAAACTTTTTTAAAAGTTACAAAATATACTGAAAAATTTTGCTTTCAGAAAAGAGGATAAATGTATTTATCTATATTTAATATTTCTAAATTGTTAAACACATTTAATTAAAAAAAGCTTTTCATTTGCAGCCAAAGCTGGAGTATGTCGACCTCCTCTTTTCAATGAAAAAGCTTCTGTGTCTTCTGACTGCTTGAGATGTTTCTGCTTTAGTGTCACAGAAACATGCTACAGTAGCAGTCTGCATGTTATTAAAGTTAGTATTAAACTAGTTTACATTTAAATATATTTCTTAGTCTTTCAAAAATCTTTTAAAAAAAATATTCTACTAAATATTTTCTCCACCCTGATGCTTTTGAAATTGGTTAAATTATTTTAAATAGTGATATTTAATTTCAAAACTATTTACTTTTTAAATTAATTTTTATAAAATCTGATTCCAAATAGGAATTTTTTGAAATAGAAAATGCATAATTTAATTGGGCCGCGGTGGCCCGGTGGTAAGGTCTCGACTTTGGAACCAGAGGGTTTCAGGTTCGAGACTCGATTCCAACGAAGAAACGTCGTGTTAGGGGATCTCTTGCACGTTAAATCTGTCAGGCCAACTGTCCTCCCGCTGGTGTGGAGAGGGTGCCAGTTCAGGTGTTGTCCTCGTCACCTGACCGTGGTTTAAAATTACGAGGTCCGTCCCAAAATAGCCTTCATGTTTGCTTTAAAAAAAACGGGACGTTAATATACCTAAACTAAAAGCATAATTTAATTTTTGAACTAATGTATTATATATATATTTTAGCTTTTTTTAAAAATGCAATAAAACCGGGCTATGTTTGTGCATCTAAAATATTATTTTCTTGATATTTAAAACATTGCATGTAGTATGATAAAGACTTCTTATCTTAAACTTCAATTTGATTCATCAAAATTTTCATGCTATCAATCTTTTGAATTTGTTAATATTTTATGAATATGAAAAGTTGAGAAAAAAACACACACATCATTACTTTAAGCATCTCATTGAAATTTGCTAAAAAATTATTTTTCCTATATTATTTTGTAAAAATAAGATTTCATTTTCTTATTTTGAAATCGCCATCTTTCTTTTATATGAATTCAAGGTATGAATTTTTCCTGATTGAAAGTTGTTCAGGGAAAAATCTGGTATAATTCATTAAAACACGCAAGATGTTTTCATGATTGTAATTGTCTTAATATAAATTTCTCTTTAGGTTCCTCTTCAGACTGAAATTGCTATTGTTGCTTTGCAAAAAGATGGTAGAGGCAATTATGAGGATGTTGGTCAGAGATATACACCAAATCAAAATGCTATTCAGTATAATTCTGCAAACAGAGAATACAAAGTTGAAGCACATGTTCGTAATGATGCTCCTCGAGATGTATATCATTACTGGAGTCTGCCACCAGAGTTTTTAGGAAATCAGGTATACAATAATTGCTTAAATTATTCTCCTTGCTGATTAAGCTTGTTTATTACTAATGTAATTCAAATATGATAATGTTTGGAATATATGTCCTTACTATGTAATTGTTTTCATTTATCATTTGTATTGTGCAAGATTTTTGAAATTTTTTTTTCTCTTATTTCCAAGATTCAGTATATTTATTATTATTATGCTCAAGTAATTGCTTTTTAAGATTATTAGATTGAATAATTACTGAAATAGCGTAAATGTTTATTAAATAATAATTAGGTTAATTAAAAAATGTAAATTATGAACTCTACAATAAGCTTTTTTAAACAATCAAAATATATTAGTTGAAGAAATTCATGTTTTAATTTTTTTTTACTTAATATGTTTTATGGAAAATTGTGAATTTTATAATAAAATATTATTTAAAGTATGTAATATGATTGTTTTTAAATTTTTTTGTTACATATAAATGCTTATATTACTTGTATTAAGCAGTATTAATTTTTGCATTTTTTTTAAAAGTAAGACAATTAAGAATTAATTTTTTTTGTAGTGTCATCTAATATAAAGATTTAACTGTCTGAAGAAACTTAAAATTTGTGTGCTCATTTAATAAATTTAAAATTAATTGATCCATAATTTAATTTTTCTGTGAATCGTATTTTTTTGTTATTAAAATCTAAATAAATTTCTGTACTCTGAATTAAAATAAATTTCTTTCTTTCTTTCACCAGTTGAACAGCTATGGAGGCTACATTCGTTACATGTTTAGGTATTCGGCACCTTTCCCAAGAAGCACTCCTAATATAGCTGATATTATATTAAAAGGAAATGATTTGACTTTGTATCATGTTATGAAACAGCCATTTGGACCTCAACGAGATAATAGTGTTGAAGTTCGTTTCTGGGAGGTAAATTTCTAAAAACGTTTTGATTATTATATTTATTATATTATTTCTATATAACAGTTCCATCAAAAAAATATTTTTACTTCTACAAATTATAATAAAAAGGAATTTGAATGATTTTTAGAAAATCCTGATGAAATTCCACTTAAGGATTATGTTTCAATAAGTAACTTGCTTTAAAAGTACAATTTCAGTATGTTTAAGTTGTTTTAAGAGTTTTAAAAAATTAAGTCAGTACAAAAGCTTTTATAAATAAATTGAAATTAATGTTGCTGTAAGCCTTAATCTTCTTAATTTCAAATAAGAGATGTAGCATGTAAAGCAAAGATATCTATGGCGATAATTTACATATACAATCCATGATCTTGATTTGAAGCAGAGACTGGCCCATCAATGTAAGACTTGTACATTTGGATTGGGCCAGATTAGTAATGAAATTTGTAGAAATAACGCTCATTGTTGCTCTTCCTTTGACTTTCATTGCCAACAAATGTTCATTAACTGAATCTAGAATTGTAGAATTGAAAACTTATCACCTTTTTATGTGTTTTGGATTCTTAATTAGAAATAGTGTCTTGTTAAAATAATTTTAAGCTGTTGCACAACAGATTAATTCTTATGCAATGTATAATTTTGTAAAAATGCTATGTTAAAATTTTTTTCTATTACATGCTACAAAAACAGCTATTTATTCCAATGTGTATTTTGATATAGCATTCTTTTATGAATCATGTATGGAAGCAGCTATAAACATATATAAGATTATAAATTTAGATGACTTAATTATATTAGTTTAACTGCTACTAATACTTCAATACAGTAAATGGTTAATAACCTGAATATGTTCAGATATTAAATTTTGAGAAATGTATTGCTTGTTTTTCTACTGAATTTGATTTCTCCTTAAACGTAGCAGGATAATGCATTTCTGTTTGACAATTTTCATTTTTTTTTTTTTTTTTTTTTTTTTTTTTTTTTTTTTTTTTTTTTTGATAATTAAACATTTGAAACAGAATTTTGTGTTTTTTTAATATTTTCAAATAAAATATAATGCAAATTAGAAATAGTGACGAAATCTTGATTAATATCTTGAATTTAAGAAGAAATGTTATTTAATTTGAGAATAGTTATTGTGTTTGTTTTGGTTGTTTCAATATTTAAAAAATTGCTTTACTTGAAAATATTTATTGTTTCTCAGAAATACACCCATGTCTTTCACATAAAAAAAACACCTGTTGTTGACATTAAACTAAAATTAGATTTACAAATAAACCATAAACTTTTTGGTTAACACAATTGGAACTTAATTTCTTTATGGGTTATGTATATTTATGCTTGTTTTGTTTTTACTTTGATAAAATTAAATTGCTATTGAGCATATTTATGTGTATTTTGTTATTTATTTTGCGACTAAACCGAAAGGATGTTTTAATTATAGGGTGAATGGCACAAGAGTGAAGCTCAAGGTCGCGGTGATGTTCCTTTTGGCGATGTAACAACTCGACAAGATATTATGATGGTTCTTCAAAATATTGAAGCATTTTATGTTCGGGCCACATATGATGATGAAATGATACATTCCAGGTATATAGAAATAAACTTTTAATAATTCTTGATTATTTTTGTTCGACAAAAAATATGCTCTTTATATATTTAAGTATATTAAATGTTATTGACAAATGAAATATATTTCAGTATTCTCAACTTCCAAATGGATTCAGCTTCTCTTTCTGATCCATCTGCTCCTCAAGCTGTTTTTGTTGAAAAATGTTCTTGTCCTCAAGGTTATACTGGAAATTCTTGTGAAGTAAGCTCTTATCTTCGGTAGAATATATTCTATTCAGTAATAAAATTTTTTTTTTATCCAGAGGGGAAAAGTATCCCCCTCAGTATTTGTAAAAAAAATGTTTGATGAAACTTAAGCTTAACTTTCTTTGTAAAGAAAATGTTTCATGAAGACCATACTTAACTGTCTTTTTTAAAAAAAGCTTGATAAAACCAATGCTGAACTTATTAAATTTCAATATAATCTGTATAAAGAATTTTAATTGTTACTTTTCATACCAGTATTGATATAAATGCTTTATTATTTTAGGAATGTGCTGAAGGATACTCGAGAAGAAAGACTGGCTCAGGACTTGGAGATTGTGTACCATCTAGGGTTCCCTGCAATTGCCATGGCCATTCCAGTTTATGCGATCCAGTATCTGGTGAATGCTTGGTAATTAATTATTTCTTACATCTATTATTATTATAAACTTATAGAGTTTTTGTGTTTATGTCCTCACTTTCCCCCTCCCTCTAATTACAGTTTGATTTCTGTTTAGGTGCCATATTCACTATAAGTAATTTTAATTAAAAGTCATTTTACAAACTATGAAAGGGACTCAAAAATCAAAAGTTGACATTTGGCTTACTGGCAAATGTTTATAACTTCTTCATAAATGACTTCCAGTTTTCCAAAATCTCTTTTGCAATGAGAATCAATGAAACAGATTCCTTTTCCCTATTAAATTTATATTACTATGACCACTTCAGTGATTGCTATAAATATTTTTAAGTAACATTTTTTGTTTGATATTTTGACATTTTATTGAATTTATCAAAATTATTTTTTGTTGAATGCTCAAGATTCTTGAAAAAAATTTCAAATACAGAAGTTTAAAAAATAGAGGTTCAACAATATTTACCTAAAAATATCTTAAGTGTTTATGGATTGAGTATGTGAAAAATTTGAGTAAATATATTTTTAAAAGTTCTTCTTAATTTTCATTCAGTTGTTTTTTATCTTTTTAATGCTGTGAAATTTAAGATATATGGAATTAAAGGTCCAGAAAGTAGTTTTTTCAGAAAGGAAAGTAAAATTATTTTTTAATGTTGTAGAATTGTCGACACAATTCAGAAGGTCGGCAATGCGAGCGTTGCAAGAGAGGCTATTTTGGAGATGCAAGGCGTGGAACTCCTGAAGATTGTCAACCATGCCCTTGTCCACTCATCACCACCCCTAATCAGTATGTACATTCAATTATGTTTTAATTTTTCCATGAACAGTTTGTATTTAAAAAGATTTATAACTGTTTTTATTTTATTTTTACAAATCATTACCTCTTTCATCCTAGCATCCCTTCTGTTGGATGGGTGATAAGATTTTTTTATGTATAGTTTTATTCAAAGAAGCAATAAATTTTTCCAAGAATTTTATTTTAAAAATTGTTACATCATAGTTTTAAAAACATTAGAATTATACAAAATTTTTCACCCACTAGAGAAAAAGCCCACTAAATTAAATTCTCCACCTTAAATTCCTTCAATTTTGGTATTGTGTTATACAAGTTTCTTTTAATTGTAATAATTAAAATTTCTTCATAACCTAATTGTTGCATGTTCAGATAAGTTCAGCTCAATACATTTATTTTTAAATATTTATCCTATTACTTTTGTAAGTATAGGTACATATAAAAAGTTCATATTTTACCATCTTTTTGTACTTTTAAATACTAAAATAAAGATAACCAGTTTTTTCTTCAGATTAGAAATAGAATATAGACTCATATTTTGTTTGATTTGTTTATACATGTATGAAAATGTATTCCAGAGCAATTACCTATGACTAACATGATTTGAATGAAATAAGTAATTTCTTCTTTTCTACATTATGTCAGTCTCTTGGACTCCAGAAGTCATGCCTTGCATTCTGAATGGTAACACTAACATAAATATATAGGTGTTTTATTGCATGATGTAATACTCCAGCATGGTTGTCAGACCCTTCATGTGACAAGTCTTTCAAATAGTAATACCTCTTAAATATGTTATAGTAAAGCCCTTCATTCCTTGTATAAAAATGTGATCCCATAATTTAGTGTTTGCAATGACATTATTTGTTCATTGCATTTTTTAGTTCCTCAGCATGTTACCATTCATTATATTAGCTGAAAATTATTGCATGATCACCACTTTATTATAATTTTTTTCTATTTCATATTGATGTACTTTATTGGAAGAGAATAACACAATATTTATTACTGATAAATAGGGAATAAAAATTATTAAATGAAATCATATTTTAATATTTTGAGCAAGCTTTAAAAAATTATTTTTATAACATATACAAGAAAATAACATAAATCGTTGTTTCTATCAACTTTTTCTTACCTTCAACAAAAAAAAAAAGGGGGGGGGGGGTAAATTTTACCCTAATTGCCAGAAAGGTTACCATTTATTTGACAGCACGAATGTAGAACTGTGAATTTCTGAATCGATAAGATATTTTATTTTATTGAAAATCCCATTTTGAGCACCAGATTAATTTATGTGATGTTTTTTTTTTTGAAATAATATTTTCATCATATATGATAGCATTAGAAATAAAGGTTCCTCTCTAATTGTTTAAAATCTTACTTACTTTTAGATGTGGTATATATGTGAAAATTTAAATTGTGTCTGAAACTGTGTCAGTCAGACTGATCAAATGGGCTATGGGTTTGAGAAATTTTTCATATTAGGCTTTGAACATAAGGAGTTCCATGCGATTGTACAGCCCTTTTCCATTCAAAGCTTGGACACATGACTAGATAATATCATAAAAGACTAAAATTTCTTATATTTTAAGAAAGTTATCTTTTAAGCCTTTTAGCTCTAAATTATTATTCTTTAAAAAAATGGT
>JAPMOQ010043131.1:645065-798762 GCA_026543055.1 Argiope trifasciata | reverse complement strand
ATATATATAATATATGATACACACATATATTATTTATGTGTAATATAATATTAATGTATTAGTCTCTTTTAAGTCCACATTAAAAAAAAGTCCCGCTAGATTTGAACAGAAGAAAGGTTCTACAGTTTAAATTTATTTCAAATAAGGGTTATTAACTAATAATATTCGTTTCCAAAGGAATACTATGGCTTCTAACCTTCAATTATTTTAAAGTAACCCCCTTACATAATTTACTCCTGTTTCCCAAGCAATTTACCCATGGATGCAATGCTTTTGTGCAATTTTGATGAATATGATAGTTCTATAATTTTCATCAATTTGTTCTCTGATAATGATTCCTTATAATACCTCATTTATTTATTTAAAAGAAAAAATCTTTTATTATTTGTCATTGCTTTGACCATTATTATAAGTTTCTTTCAATATTTTTTTCTCAGATTTTATATTTGTTACATGCCAGTCTTATTATTATTATTATTATTATTATTGTAATTTTCAAGATCTGTTAAGTATTGTATTTTTTTTCATGCAGTTGTATTTTAATTTCAATTGAGAACTTTTTTTTAATTACATTATTTTACTTTAAGGGTCCAATTCATGTGCAAAATGCTTTTAACCCTACATAAACCTTTTTCCTCTCATCAAAACACTTCTTCAAATTTGCTCAAGATAGTTTACTTACATTCATCTTTGATAATTAATGCATTATAATCTAAAAACTGCTTGATAGAAGAAATATGTTAGGTATTATTAGAACTCACTTAGCATTCTCTACAGCTGTAATTTTCTCAACTGTTTAAAAATTATTGTGAGTATTTTAGATAACAATTATTATTATAGATTAAAAAATATTTTTTATAAAAGCTAGAGTAGTTTCTCTGTGCTACTTACATGAAACTAAAAAGAAGTTGGAATAGTTTTTTTATGAACTGGGGGAGAAAAGAAAAGAAGTATTTTATGATGTATTTTTATTCAAAGATATTAACAGATATATATTCAGAAATTAATTTTTCAATTAATAAAAGCTTATTGTTTATTCTAAGATTAAAAATCTAATTTTATATCTATATTCTGATGATGATTAGGTGTGTGCCCAAAATGGCGTTACACTGGTGAAAAGCTTGCAATTACAATTAAAAAAATAGAATTTAAATAGCTATCAAAAGACTCACTATTCTAACATAACTCCCATGCACGTGTACAAGATGCAAAAGAAGCTAAAAGTAGCGCCAAAAAAAAAAACATTGAAAAAAAAATAAAAGCAAAGAGAGAAAGAAAATAAAAGCATAGAGGAAAAGGCAAAAAAAAATAATAAGAAAAATAAATAAATAAAGCATATAAATAAATATAAAAATATAAATAAAGAATAGTCCAGTATCCCGAACAAAAAGCTACAGTTATAGAGCTCTTTCTGCAATTTTCAATATTTGTATTCTAAAATATCACATTTTTGGGAAATATGAATTTTTTCATTTTATTCTGCTATCTTATGAAAATTTTTAATCAGGTTCTCACCAACTTGTGTACTCGATACTGATGGACAAGTGACTTGTGATGCTTGTCCTATTGGCTATGAAGGCAGAAGGTGTGAAAGATGTGGACCAGGTTATGATGGCAATCCTAATATTCCAGGTGGCAGTTGCAGAGTGCATGGTATTTATATTTTCTTGCAATCCTTATGAAATAAGATATAAATTTCTAATATTTTATACAAAATTTGTTATTGCTTTGTTTGATTTTTCTAGATGCACTAAATGCCATCACAGTAGACATGTTTTTATTATTTTAAATGCTAAGAACTAAAAATTGGTCTGAATGTTCAAACTTTAGCAAATCTACTGTGCATTTATTAGGGAATGATCAACTAATGCAAATCTCCCTTTTTTATATTCTAAAATTTAATAATATTGTATTCAGAATTTTTATTTGATTTAAAATTTGTGAATAAGAAGATTGAATAATTTCGTAGTTAACAGAGGAAAAAGTTTTGATTGGAAAATGATGTTGAATTTACATTTAAACAGAATTTATTTAAAGCGGTATATTTGTACAAATGATAGATGAAACATTATTTTGTGCTCAAATTAGAGAAAAATTATCAGTGACGATTGTTTAGTTTATCCTTATTTTTATTTATTAACATAAAATTTCAGTGTTATTTTAGGAAAATAATAGCTTATGTAGTGAAATTATCACTCTGAAATGATTAATAATTTTGTCTAAATTATTAAATAAAATGGTTTTTTTTTTAGTGTTTGCGATTAATATAGTCAAAACTTAATAATGTTTGTAAGATTTGACAGACCATTAGTAGGAAATTTATATCACATCTTTATATATTTAATAAAGAAATTTAATAATTGTTGATTTAATGAAACAGATTAATCAAATAAAGATCGTCTTGCAATATTATTAAAACCTCATTTTTTAAAAATTTGGTCTTTTGTTTATTTTTTCTGCTAGGTGGTTTACAATGTGACCCTGTTGGAAGCTTAACTCCTGATCCTAGCCGAACTACAGGATTGTGTCAGTGCAAGGTAATTTTATATTGTGCATACTTAGAGTATGAATATATCGGTTTATTATAGGGTTGAAATGTAGATATGCAATAACTACTATTTAAGCAATCATATTTAATTTTTATTTAATCATTTTAGTCATATGTGACTGGAGCCCGTTGTGATCAGTGTAAACCTCACACATTCTATTTGAATTCTGAATCTCCACTTGGCTGCATTGATTGCTTTTGCATGGGCATTACCGAAACATGTTCAAGTAGTACTTGGTATCGAGATGAAGTAAGTTTCCTAGAATTATTGGCATTTATATCTATAATAACTATTTTAAATCATGTATTATTGAGTCATTATATTGCATTGCAATGGTAGGACTTATTTTTGATTTTTATCTGTTTAGATTATTTTAAGTTTTACAAGCAGTTCTCAAGGTGTGACTCTTACGAACATTCTAAGAAGCTACAATATCAATCAAAATTTGCAAGTAGACTCACGAAATCGGGAGTTGGTATTTAGAAATTTTGCCACTCAGCCAGCACAGACATACTATTGGAAAATGCCACCTTCATTCTTGGGAGATAAAGTAAGATATTTCTTTTTTAAAGAAGTTAAAAAATAAACTTTTACAATTGGTACTGAAAACATTTTTAGGTGTTTGTGTCATAAGAAACTACTTGTCTATCTTGAAAAGTTGCAGTTAGATTGTTGATCTAGCCCATCCATGTACAATGATTATTTGTAGAATACATTTTTCACTATATATCTTAAAAGTTTTAATGGAATTTTAAAATTTAAATATAATTTCAGTAAATGTAGTATTTTATGTATTTTTTAAAAATAAAAATTAAAAAAAATTTCTGGAAAAGGTTAAATTATGATTATATATTTCTTTATGAAAGGTTATGATATGTATATGATGTTTTTTTATTTGATAATATATTTACCAGACATTTGTTTCAGATTTAAATAAAGATTTCACTGAATGAGGGCAGGTACTGGAAAATAATTGAAATTTATCACTGCATATTTCTTATATAATGCTATAAATTCAACATATTAAATCTAGAATTTTTTTTAATGAAACTAACAACATTAAAAAAAAAAAACTACCATAATAAATTTTGACCATTGCTTGTTTGATTTGTACTAAACTTTAGTTTAGTATTCTACATGTGAAAATTATATTATTTAATTAAGGATTTATTTTTCATATGGGTTTATTTGTAAGCAATTTTGATAATATATTGATTTATTTTTTTCAAGGTCACTGCTTATGGAGGAAGACTAAATTATACAGTTATGTATGTACCAGGAAGTCGAGCTGATCCAAACTTGGATCCTGATGTACAGATTATGGTAAATTTCGGTTTTTTTCCCCCCAACTCCAAAATAATGTAAATTTGTTCTTAATTTTTTATTAACTTACTTGCATTATTCTTATTCGAATTCCCTTCCTAATTTAGGGAAATGGCATTGTTCTAGTATATAGACATCCAGAACTGATTCGACCATCCTCTTTGCATTCTATTTCCATTCCAATGTATGAGGTAAGAAATTCAGAATTCTTTTGTGATATTATTAATATGAAATATTTAAAAAATATATAATTTATCACAACTTTAAAAAATAATCATTTAGTAAATGGCATTTATTTTATTATGTTCAAACATTAGATTTTTTTTGCTGATGAAAAAAATCATGCTGGTATTGAATGCATTAATTTTTATATTAATTATTTAATATTTATATAGACATCATGGTTGCGTTCAGATGGACAACCTGCAACCAGAGAGCATTTGCTAATGACTTTAGCAGATTTAGATGCCATATTGATAAAAGCAACTTACACAGGAGGAACAACATCTGCAAGGTATTTTTTAGTTAAGGTTTTTATAATATATAAAGTAGATATGTATTAATATTTTCTTTTAAAAAATATTTTATTCTTTGAAATATTAAATTTGATTGAAAAAGGGTATGCAAGTTGTGTTATTTTGCTGACTGAAAAGTGTAAACAATTTAACCAAGCAGATTATTATACTGGCTTAAAGTAGCGTAATATTTTTCTTTCCATTGTGACAGATTTTTAGACATTATTATGTTGATAAATAAATACATTTGATTCAAAAATTAAATAACTACTCTTTAGAATATTCTTCAGAAAGCTAATCATATAGTTCACTATATTGTGGTACTATCGATTTGACAAAATATTTTCTACATGAAAAAGTTGAGAAATTTATATATTGAACATAACTTTAACTGAATTAAACATTGAATTTATTCATAAGCATTCACTCTTTCAAAATGATACTTTTTAAAATATTGTGGGTGAATATTTTTTTAAGAAAAGTTCAGGTTTTGTTTTATCTTGAATGTTAGTGTTTAAAAAAATATTAAAATCCTGTAGTCTTTCCATTAAATGTAAAGTAGAAATGAATTTCTAAATTATGATTTGTTATAGTGCAAAAATTTATTCAAAATTATCAATTTCCAAATTTTTAAAAATAGCTTAGCTGATGTGTCATTCACCATTGCGGTTGACCGGCCTACAGATGGGCCTAGAGCTCTTGCTGTGGAACAGTGCAGATGTCCTATTGGCTACTCTGGATTATCTTGTGAAGACTGCGATGCTGGTTATACAAGATCTGGTGCTGGTCTTTATCTTGGTTTGTGTGAACCTTGCTTCTGCAACAGTCATTCCAGTGATTGTGATCCTGAAACAGGAATATGCAGGGTAAATATATATTTTAAAATTAGAGATTGGAAAAGAAATTACTTAGCATTGATAAGGTATGCATATCTGAATACATTAATTGAAAAGGTATGCACATCTGAGAGTTTTTTCATGGGCTTTTTTTTATTGATTTGCGTATACAGGAGGGTATGCTAATATTAAGAAGAAAGTATGAAACAATCTTTGCTAAATAACTATAGATTCATTTAAATTGTTTAAAAAGTAATTATAATGAGAATTGGAAATAGATTATGATTTTTTACAATTTAAAAATAGAACTAGAATTTTTACAATGTTGTGTTTCATCATTGAAGACTATTATTATTTTAAATATTCACCAAATTTATCAAAATAACAAGTACCAAGAAATTAAAGAGTATTGCTTTCCTTTTATTCCTAACATTATGGCTTAAAAATGGAAGAGATAGTATATCTAATTCTTATTCCTATTGTTATTGTTTATTATTTCAGTCCATCCAAAAGAATATATTTGGACTAAGTCACAGCTCTTTCTATGATTTCTGTAATCAAGAAAATTACATTAAACAAGCTGCCTTGCACTGTTTGAAATATTCAAATGAGCAAACTTTTGAAACAAGTTTGATCTTAATCAACAGTCAATGTTGTCTTTCAAAGTTTTGCTCAAAAATAAATTCCATTGTTCGTTTCTTCCCAATTTTTTTTTTTTTTATCTTTGAAGATTTTGAGATGTATTAACTGTGATTTCATGGCATTAGGACTTGATAAACTTTATAACCCTTGTTACTAAAATATCACAATTAATACATTGCAAAAATAAATAAAAATTTGAAAGTTGTATAATTTAAAATCTATGTTTCATTCATTATTATAAATAACCGGTCTAATTTTATTCCATCTTGATATTTTAAATGTTGATTTGATGTATTTTTTTAAAAAGAATTGCCAACATAATACTGGTGGGGATTTCTGTGAAGAATGTTTGAACGGCTATGTTGGAGATGCTAGTGGAGGAACACCAAATGATTGCCAGCCAGCTATTGGTGAGATTCTTTTAAAACATACATAGTTTTATGTGATACATTTTCATTTCCAATTAATGGATTACTTTTCAAATATTTTTGGCTAATTATTTTGTTATCATATAAAAACTAAACCAAAAATATCATGATCAAATATGACAATTCTGTTCCTTTCAACTTACAGAAGAATTTCAAATTTGTTTCTCCATTATAAGGAAGCAAAGCACAAAATGCACACTTTCTACTGCATGTAAGATTGATTTATATATAGAATTTAACCTGTCATACACCTATCAGTCAGGTGTATCAAATATATTTTTGCTTTGAAGGATGTAAGTAAAATTTCAAAATCCCCAAATGGGTATTATGATAGCTAGTGGGTAAAGAAATTTAATGATATCCCTATATTGCATTTGTCTTTTTTTAAATATAACAAGCAGAATATTTATCCATTGGAAATTACTAATTAATTTGGTTTGCAATTAGTCTAGCTAATAATGATAAAAAATGCTTTATATTTTTATGCAAAAATTTTAGGCATCTTTCAGTTTAAATGTTCATGTCATTATATTGTTAATTTTAAATAAATTAATTTAAAAAAATAAAATAAAGATATAATAATTAAGGAAATTATTGAGTAAATAAATGAATACATCTGTGTGTATCAAGCTTTTTATAAAGTTATCTTTGGAATTTGCAGAATAGTGTGAAAAGTAGTTTCAAATATATTTATAGAAATCAATACATGTAGTTTAATATCTGAAATAGTATTTATTATACAAGTTAAAGTTTTTAATTTTTATTCTAAAATCTCTTGAGAGTTTTCTTTTAGAGAATTGCAAGATAGAAATTTCTTCCAATAAAATGTAATTCTTCATAAATTTAATGTGGTAATTCTAATCAGTGATATTATTTACTTTTTGTTATACACTTTTTAATGTAAACTTTTATATTTATGTTGTTTCTTATTTTTATTTGTAATTATTTAGTAATTATCTTCACGTTTTTAAAACTAAATATGATCACAAACTAAATAGCCTTTGTAGTCATCTTAAATCAAATTGGCGATATATCTTTTTTTTTATTTTTATCATTTTTGATTCTTTTTTCACTTTTTCAGAACCAACTTGTCAATGTGATTCACGAGGAAGCTTAGGTTTGGAATGTGACTATCGTAATAATTGCCCTTGCAAGGTAATTTTCTGTCTCTTAATGTAATTTATTACATATTTTGTTCTTTTTCAGAAGTGTTTATTTTGTTACTTTTACTTTTTTAGCCAAATGTACAAGGAAGGAACTGTAATCAGTGCAAAGAAGGCTTCTTTAATCTAGAATCTCGTAATCCAGAAGGTTGTGCTCCTTGTTTCTGTTTTGGAGTGACACAGCAGTGTAGTAGTAGCTCTTACTACAGAAGTCAGGTATTTCTTAATTCTCTAAATTTCAGACTTTTTTTTACTTACTCCTATACTTATTAAAAATTCAGTCAAGCATTTTTATTAGTTGCTTATTTTTCTTATATTTTAAGATTTAAAGCTCTAAAGCATGAAAAATCTAAATAATTATATATATATATGTTTCATATGCTTAATTTGTATAAGTTTCTTTCAAATTTTTTTAGTGTTTACCAGTACAGGAGTTCAAAAGCCTTTTTTAATTAAAAAAATATTAATTTAAAATTTTCATTCTTTATGGAAATCAATTATTCACAAACACTCAAAAAAATTTCTTTGACTTGAATATAGGATTAGAATTTTCTTTCAATACATTTTTGATATATTTAGCTCATTAAGAATGATGTAATTATAAGAAGAAATAATTTTATAAAAGTATATCGAATATTAAGTCCTTTCATAAGCTGCTACTTACATAAATGCACCTTTACGGGTTTTAAAAAATTATATTGAGATCTCTGATCATATTTTACAGATTTTTTTAATCTGTGGCAATTAAAAAAAGTAAATTGACTTTCACTAAAATTGTGATTGTTGTATTATGGTTTCATATCTTGAATTTGTCAGGAGATATGGCAATTAATAGTGACATATATTTCCTACTCGAAACTTCAGATAATTGGTAAACATTTTTAATACTGGCTTTTATATGTTTTTATTATCATTGTAATTGTTATTTAATTGTAATTCTGTTTTTATTAAATGTATATAAGTAATTGGAGTATTTTTTTAATTTATATTCAGCTCTTATTTGTGGATAGAAGGCAAGTTAATGAATTAACGTTTAATATGGAAATAGACTAACAAGTATCATTTGTTTTTATAATTTATTGAGAACCTTATCTTAAACCTCAAAACCTCTTATTTAATTAATACTTTTTGAAAATATTTTTAATTTCTTTTTCTAAAATTTAATTTATTTACTTATATTATTTACAAATACTATTGATATCACATAATTTACATAAAATTTTTTGATATGAATAAAAAAAATAGCATATGTTTGTCAAATTTGGGAATAGTTAGAGATTTTTTATTCATTAATTTTTTTCTGCCTTAACTTTAGTAATAATATATGTTTAAAATGTATTTAATAATCATGAATAACCTGATTTTGATAAATTGCTTATAATCAAAATATTTTAATTATTTTATTCCATGCTTTTTTTTAATACTTTTGACAGATTGCTATGCGACTGGAAGATCTGGCTGATCCCTACAACCATAACTTCCAGTTAACATCCAGATTCAGAACTCGAACTATTACTGAAGGCATTATAGTCAATCCAAGTCAGAATGAAGTTAGCTTTACATCCTTCCCTCGTGAACCAGAACAGACAGAAACTTTATTCTGGTCTCTGCCTGCACAGTTTTTGGGCAACAAGGTTTGTATACTTATTTCCAAGGTGCTTAAATTAATTAATCTCAGTATCACAATAAAAAACATTTGAATTACTTCATTTATGTATCCTTTTCTTGGTGCAATTTCCCTCAAAGTATTGCAGCACATTTTTTTTTTTTTTTTGTATCAGTTTCTTATGCAGTCGAAAATTGTCACTTTATTTAATCTTATTTGAAATGGTATTTAAGGAGCATGAAAGTATATATCCTTATGATATGATAATTCTTTCTATTCTAAAGTACTCTTTATTGGTGATTTTATATAAATTCAACAAATTGTGTTTCATAAGATTTTTTAATTATGTTTTTTGATTAGCGAGAAAATTTTTAAAAATATTTTCTCAAAATGTCTGTAATTTTTTCAGCTAATCCTTGCTATAACTTAAATTTATATTTTCTACTATTTATTACCATAAATAATGTTATAATTAATTTTGCTTCAGTTTGATGAAATCTTAATAATTCTCTTTTTCTTGTCCATAGCTTGCTTCATATGGCGGTAAACTAAAATATACTCAGCAATATTTAGCTGGAGATGGTGGTGATTTGTATGCTGATGCTGATGTAGAAATGACTGTATGTATATTTTATTACTCTTTTTTATATACTGTTTTATATAAAGGTATATTTACGAAATTTTTTATATAATTTTATAATTTCTTTATTTATTTAGGGTAATGGAATATCTGTATTTTATGTTAACATTCCAACCTTGAATCCTCAAGAAATCCGAACATTTGAAATAGAATTGAGAGAGGTTTGTACATAATTTTATGAAATGCTATTTAAAATATTCAATAGTTTTTAATGAATAATTTTTGTATTGATCTTTTGTATTAAATTTTTGTAGTTTTTTTTTATATCACATTACAAAGTGTTTGATTTTTTTACAAATTTTATTATTTATTTTACAATCAATTAGTTCTATTTTATCTCATAAATCGAATTTTATACTATCAAAATTGGATTATGTAAATATTTTTTCACCTTGGTTATTTTGAATTTTATTAATAACTTCTTTATTAAAAACTTCAAATTTTATAATCTTTCATCTTTTTGTTTTTAAAAAATATTTATTGATATTTTTATTAATTGATGCTAGGTATAATAATGTTAGCAGACATTTTAAATTATTTATTTTGTGTTACTAATTTCATATTTTTGTAATTAATGGTATTTCTTTCTCCACATAATGTCTTTTTTGTTTTTAAGGAATTAAGCAATAATATAAAACTTTAATTCAATAAAGTTTCTGAAACTGGGAATTAATTGTATTTTATTCTGAAATTTATTTTTAAACTTCTTTTCAGACCAACTGGCAGAGGGTTGATTCCCGAGGGCCAACATCTGCAACTAGAGAAGATTTCATGAAGGTTTTAGCCAATGTTGAAGCTCTTTTAATCCGTGCTTCGTTCCATAACAGGATGCATCAAACCCTCCTAAGGGATGTACAAATGGACACTTCCGTTCCACAGAGCACTGGTCAAGGCTTAGCCACAGAAGTAGAACAATGTGTCTGCCCACCTGGATATATTGGATTATCTTGTGAAGTACGATATTTGAAACTACCTATTTATAGAATAGTAGAAGATATTGAAATCAATAGCTGTGGTACTTTTTTTTGTCAATAGCTTTAGTATTTCTTATCTTTATCTTCTTTTGCTATAAATTACTTTCCATGACTTTCTCTTTCAAAATTATTTTTATGAAATAATATTTATTGAAATAATTTGTAATAAAATATTCTCTTTCAAAAACTGTTTTACATTATTATTATTCTTATACTTAATAATAAAAGAAAGGCTTTCTGTATTAGATCTATTGATTGAAAATACTTAGTTATTTTTTGCTGTATTACCCTCAAATTTGTAGTTGTACTTTTTAAGTTTGAAGTAATACATGTATATTTCTTAAGGAATGTGCCCCTGGCTATATTCGCGATGCAAGTGGACCTGGCCTTGGACGATGTACTAGATGCAATTGCAATGGCCATTCTGAGTCATGTGATGCTACAACTGGAAGCTGTGTGGTGAGTCATAGTTATTTAATTATATTTATTATTTTTATTTAAAAAAATTACTTGGTGTGTCTAAAATAATAATATAATGAATTTTAGTAGAGATCATTCCATGCTAGATGAGAAGCGGATTAAAATAAACTCTAGTAAAACTTTAATGGATATGTTAATTACAATTAACATTGCTTTTTTAATTATTTACTTTTAATAGTAATGAAGTTAATTAAATTTAATTAACATAACGTTTATTAATATTTGATCTTTCCCTATCTTCTCCGAAAAAAATATTTTGTTTGAAGTTTGCAGCACATCATTTCTTGTTTTATTAAAATATTTAGCATGAGACTAGATCATATATTGAGATAAAAATCATTCATTTATCAGTTGACGAACAGACAATTGAATATTTAAAAAATAAAACTGGTAATTTAAATGATATATGCTTTTAAAAATGCATCAAAAATTGAGATTTGCTTTGAGTAGCCTATTGATCTAATTCAATTTGTATAACAAGATATAATATTTTTGAATTTATAAATTAATATTGACTTTCATTATTAATATGAATTACGTGGAATTCTTAAACATTTCAAATACCTGACCAAAAATCTAAACTAAATCAAAATGCATATATACTGCCAAAAAAAAGAATGGGTTCTCTAATTAAATATCAATTTAAATGAAAAATATCATGTGTTTGTATTTCTTATTTATTTGCAAACAGCGCTGTCGACATAATACAGTTGGTGAGAGCTGTGAACGATGTGCTGATGGTTTCTATGGAGATGCAACTCGTGGAACTCCTGAGGACTGTAAGCCATGCCCATGCCCATTAACTACTCCTCCTAATCAGTATGTATTAATAAGTTTTTATGTATTTATACTTACTTTCTTAATTAAATTTAATGTATAGTTTATTTTGCTAAATTTTGAATCTCTAAGTGTTAAAAGGGATTTTAGTATGAAATGCTTATACATTTTGGATATTCTGATCTTAGTTCAAAAATAAAAACCTTTTTTCTTTTTTTATTATGTTTGATTTTGGGACCATATATTAATCAAAAGTTAGTGTTTTAAAATTTAATAATGTTTTTAGAACATCTAATTATTCCGAAGACATGATTCATCTTAATAAAAGTTACACTAGTAAATGTTTGGTGGGGGAATTATGTACATAATGATGACCTGTTCAAAATAATTTATATTGAGGATGATGGAGCTGATGTAAAATAAAAATAACTGGATTTTCCAAAAATTATTTAAAAATATAGGCATATTTTATTTAAGGACATTTCTTGAATTTTGAGAAAATATATTTGAATGAATTTCACTATGTCAAAGAAAAGCAACTAAAACTTCTTAGTTTTATTCTCATTGAAATACATGAAAAAAAAAAAACACTCTTTATTCATGGTAGTTGTTGTTTATTATGAATTTCAAATGAATGAATGAAATGAATTTCAAAATTATGCATAATTGTTTTTAATGTTCAAATAAATTTCTTATTAGAAGTGTTCTTAAATATGTTTTGGTCTATCTCAAAGCTTATCTTTATTTTTATGACAGTTATCCCATGTGTGTATGGTGAATTTAGTGATATTAGCAGGATAATTGGCAGTCATGTTTTATTACAGCAAATATAAAACACTGATAATAAAAACAGCATAAATATACACAATGAACAGCATTAATTGAAATTATTTACTGAAATAAGCAGAAATTCATTAATAAAAAACAATAATAGACTCATCATCTAATATTTTTAGTTAAAATTAGTTTAGTCTAAAATACCACTTCAGAGAGAGAAAGAAATTAATTTTTAAAATAACTGCTATTTAAGGGTTCTTTACAAACTATATCACAGTGAATTCTCACCAGATCTTGGTTTATTTTAGAAATTATGTTAGAATCATAATTCTTGCATTTTCTGGAAACTTCATTTTTGTGCCAGTATAGAGAGTCCTCTAAAAACGTCTGTTCATCTGTTTTTCTACCAAAAGATTAATGTGGTAGGAAATGAATGTTACATATTCATAATAATTTTGATTTTTTTTTTTCAGACTGTGAACCGAATTTTTAGATAATCCAATTTCGATATATATATATATATATATATATATGATAAAGTTCTGTCGTTCCTTTCTTTAATAAATGAAAATTCTATTTTAGATTTTCACCAACATGTTTCCTTGATAATGATGGCCAGCCTACTTGCAATGCTTGTCCACCAGGATATATTGGACGTAACTGTGAAAAGTATGTAGTTTGAGTATTTTTCAAATATTCATGTTCCTTAAGATATTTTATTACTTGATATTTTACTGATAATTATGTTCTTTTAGATGTGCATCTGGTTATAGAGGCACTCCTGTACAACCTGGGGGTCGATGCGAGCCTACAGGAGGTAATGTTTTCATCATTCTTATAAATTCCTGAAATATGAGCTTCTGTTGATCTAAATTAAAATTTCTAATCAAACTTTTAAAATTTAATAAATTTCTCTTCATTAAAACTGATTAACTGAAATAATAATTACTTCATTTTACTGTAGATTAGCATTGAATTTCAGTGATTTTTCTTTTGATTTTATTTATGACATTTAAAAACTTTATTTTCAAGCAACATTTATGGAAAGATAGAGCATAGTAATTTAATTCTATTTTTGTGTTATTACATCAATAATTTAATTATTTGTACTGTATGTTTGGCATAATAACAGTTTTGGAGTGAATTATGTATTTGAAATTTATTGTTTATAGTAATATTATGAACCTATATAAACCTACTTATGCCTTTAAATAAAAATTTTTTAATATTCCTTTTAAATAAAATTCACATGACTGAGAAAATGCTTTAAGAATATATTTTGTATAGAATTTACTTGGTTAATTTTTTAAGATTTTGACAAACATTTTCTTAGAATGTTTGTATATTGTATTCTCATAAAAGTAGTAATGCCAAATCAACATTTCTCGATTGTATAGCTTCAGCAATGATTTTTTTCTGTGTATCTTTTAAAATGTCAAATATTTTATTTTGGTTAATTATTTCAAATTGTTGTTCTGTTATACTCTGATGCTCTGTATCTGATTTGTGTATAGGTGTACTATTTTTTTATTGATTTACTTTATCTCATATTGTAACAGTAATATCTTTTAATGCATTTTTGTTCTTTTTCTATTATATTTTATAAAAGGTTAAAGGTATAGGAAGTGTGTAACAGAACAAAGCAGCATTTTTATAGTTTATTTTTGCATATTATTTTGCATGAAGAATTTATGTACTATGCACACATAATATAATATAATTTTACTTAGAAATATATCTTATGATATAAATTCCATTTTTATTTGCAAAGCAAATAATATTCTGATTGTTTTTAGACAGAAAATTATGAGTGATACTAAGGAATAAAAAGGATTGGGAAATTTTTAATCAAAATGTAAAGCTTTTTTATTAAAAACTAGCTGTCTATCATTTGTTGCTCCTCTTTTCTGATGTATCAGATGAATTTCATTTCAGATGAATCGGTAAATCACTTAAATGATATGATTTTTTTCTCATAATGTATTTGAGTATTAATTTTGAATAATAGTTGTATTTGATTACAATACATTCTTCTATTTGTAATATTGAAATTCATGATTCTCTGTTCAAAGTATGAAATAGTAATTGACATTTAAACTTAATTATTTTAATAATCTTATACCTACTTGCATAGAGGAACCTCTCTTATTGAGTCAATATTATGGCATCATTGTGCCATTAAAAACTTAAATGTTTGGATAATCTATATCGGATTTGAATGTTGCCTTTTGTGATATTATATTGTCACCTTCTCATTTAAATTCTCACATAATTAACAGAATCTTAAGGATATTGATAAAATATTTGATGAAACAATGAAAAAAACATGAATTTTTCTACAACAGCTGTTTTTAAAAATTATGCAATGAAAAATATTTTTTAATGATTGTCGGAAATCTAGAAAAAAAGTTGATATTATTTGATTTTTTAGAAAAATTTAACACAGTGTAAAACTTAATTTTGTGCTATAGTAATTTATCATTGGGAAATGCCAAAATTTCACTACATTTTCATTTAAAAGTTTTATAAAATAATTTTGAAATGCATTTTCAATTTTTAAAGTTTTTTATATTAGTTTTGATACCTCTAGCCCTACACCTAGGATTTGGCCACTTACACTTATTATATTTATTTTGTGTATTTGTTTCAATAGATACATAACTTTTTTTGTTAATACTATATCATGCATATTTTTTAAATCATTCATGTCTTTACTTGGATTCCCTTATTTATTTATTTTCCCTACCATTTCATGATTGTTTTATTGTTCATAATAACAGAGTAGCATTTCAGGATTTGTACTTGACGTTAATGTCCAACCATCTGTACTTGTGAAAAACTCTGGAGAATTGGCTGTAATTCACTGCCTAATTACTAGCACCGTTCCATATCGAGTGGTTTGGCTACAAAACAATGACACCATTTTCGATACTAGATCTGGAGCTAGAATCAAAAATACTGATACTGAGAGTACTTTGTCTATACCCAATGTCAACAAGCAACACCAAGGATTGTACACTTGTCGAGCCATTGCTAAGAACAGAAGTATCCAGAAAGTTTCCAAGCTGATCGTTTTGGGTAAACATTCAGTGGAGTAGTTGGACTTTTGCATTCGTTTTTTGGCACTTCGTAGACATCTTGTGGCTTCTTAACACATTCTCTTCAATGTTCGTGCCTTTATGTGAAACTTCATTTTGAATGGATCTTGGCTATTATTTTATAATAGCCTTCTTGATTTGAATTTCTTTGTAGTTCTTGTAGATTCTCTTTCTCTTATCAACAACACTTGCTGTTGTGTTCAATCTCTTCTTTTGTTGTTAGTGTTTGGTGTTTAGATGTAGATCTGCTCCTTGTGTTTGAAAGCTATGTTTTTGTGGATTAATATGTATATGTGCAATTATGTAGAAGATGGTTTTTTGTATTTATTAGTTAGGAAATTTTAAAAATTATATTTAATTTTCTTAAAAAAATGATAGTAGCTGATATTTTATTTTTATTATCACAATACTATTTAATTTATAACATCTGTTAAAAATGTTAATATATTTAATAGGTTTTGTTTTAAAAAGTAATTTTTACTAAAAGTTCTTTCGCATTTAATAACCTAATATAACTTTTAATGCAATGTTAAATAATTTGCATAGCATAAAATCTAATGAAATATTCAAAATGTTCCTGTAATAATCCTAAAGAAATTATCAAATTTGTAATTTAAATTAACCTGCTGATTTTTAATAATGTTATACTAATGTGGTGTGAAATTAAATACTAATTTTCATATATATGTGTTTCTTTTAATGTGATTAACAGATTAACTTTTTGTTTTTAATTTAATTATTACTAATATTTGTCTGACACTAATATTTTTGTAATGTGCCAAAAATATTTTAACTAGTCCTATTTTTTAGTACTTGACCATAATTTCAAAATTAATTTTAGATAGTTATTATATATTTTCAGTTATCATTTTATTTTTTCTTATAATTTATTTTAGACTGCTAAAGCGTTTTTATCTTTCTTCAATAAAGGTGTCAGCCCAACTATACGTGTGAGAGTTGAAGAACCACGTACTCAGCGTCTTCCAGTCGGTGCAACTGTAACATTTAGATGTACTGGAGTCAGCCAAGTTAGTGATGTGAGTATTCCATACTGCATTCTTGTATACAGTAAAAGCTCCTTATTTGCGCTTCCTTCATTCGCGTTTTCACTATTCGTGGATTTAAAAAATGCGACCCAATCCTGTATTCGCGGCTAAAAATTACTTTATTCGCGGATTTAATAAGTACATACATAATAATAAAAGAGTTCCAATAAGTATCCAACCCAATATCCTTTGTAAATGCCGTCAAATGGACTAATAAAAAAAGTAAAACAGATCTTATTACAACTTTGTCTAAAGTATGTTGTTAAAGGCAAACTGCAAACATAGCCGAAATCGCGAATGGAATAGGACGGGATGGGCTCGAACAGATAGAGTCAAGTGACATTCAGGAATTGCTTGAATCGCAACATGAAGATCTGACTGAAACTGACTTAGAGGAAATGCTAAATTCACAGCCCATTGAAGAAGAGACTTCAACAAGCACTGGAAACGTGACATTTAATTTGAAAAATCTCAGAGAAGGTTTTAAAATGGCAAATGAGCCTTGCGATTTCTTTATGAACATTGATTCATCTATAGAACAAAGTCTTATTTTTAAGAGGCAAATTGCTAATGCGACTGCTGCGCATCAGTCTGAATTGAAGGAGCTTTTAAAAACTTTAAAAATTTATATATATATATATATATATATATATATATATATATATATATAAATTATGTCACCTAGGAATGTATCCCCTATAATCTCATATAAATTACTATTCCGTATTCACGGTTTCTGTATTCGGGGCATATTTATGGAACATATATCCCGTGAATAAAGAGCTTTTACTGTATTAAATTTATCTTATTTTTCTTCATAGTAATTCCAAAGTTTTTATTTACTTTTCTTTAAAATGTTTATTATTTACAGGTGACATATACTCTAGTCTGGACTAAAGAGGGTGCAGCAATGCCTGCCCAAGCTACTGAAGCCAGTGGTGTATTAACTATTCCCAATGTGAGACCTGAAGATACTGGAACTTATATTTGCACTGGATCAGACCTTACTAGTGTTGCACAAGATAGAGCAACTCTCTTAGTTGAAGGTATATTTTATGTTAGAACAATATTTCATGAAGACTTTTTGCCTTATTATAGTATCTCAGATTTGCTGCTGTTTAAACTATATTTTTTCCAGTGATTGCAAGTTTTTAATTTTTAATTTTATTTATTATAGTTATTAAACTAATTTGTTTTTAAAAATAAATGAATTCAGCAAATCACTAAAAGTGGGGTTAACATATTTTCCCCTCATTTTTTGTTTATCTGTATACTGGTGATTAATTAAAATTATTTTAAAAAATGAAAAAATACAGTTTATATAATTTTTTTTGATTTATTATTTTTTATTCCCCCAAATTGCTATTATTATTAGTTGATTTCTTATTTCTATTGCTTAAGATTGAATGATATATGAATTATTAAACATAAATTTGGATTTCTTATTCAATAGCTTTTTTTTTTAGAGCAATAAATTTGTTTTAAAAATATCCCAATGATGACCATTTATTTACTTTTAATAATAAATAAAATTAATTAAAAAATGTTTACTTTCTATAGTGCAAACTCAATAATATTTAGTAACATTGGATTAAGATTCAAAACAAATGGTGAACAATTGAAAATCTGGGGCATAGTAATTGTTGTGAAAAGCTGTTGTCATAAGTGCACCAACACAGATATATCTATTTCTGTAAAATCCCCTTGATATAATTAAAAATTACTATTATTCATCCTAATTATACCAACTTATTTTCTGTTAAAATTGATGATGATGCAATTTTAGGCACTGGAAGGCCCACACCACCTCGTGTAACTATTGAGCCACATTACCAAGAAGTTAAAGTTGGAGATCCTGTAGAATTCCGTTGCATTGCTGAAGGTTTCCCAGAACCTCAACTCCGATGGACTGGAGGAAGAAACAACCAAATAAATCCTCAGGCAACTTTTGTTGCTGGTTTCTTCCGAATTCCATCTGCAAGAAAGAGTGATGAGGCAGAATATTTCTGTTCAGCTACCAATTCTGCAGGTTCAGAATCAATGAGAACAGTCCTACTTGTTCGAGGAGGTAGAAAATATAAATTTTTACTTGATGTTTTATGATTTTTATATAATTTCATTGAAAGAGAAAATTATTTTATTTCTAATATCTATGATGCAGAAGGAATTTTTCTGTGCGAAAACAAATTATTTTTAATTTTAAAGAAAAAAAATATAAAATGATATTTGCTCGAATGATTTACAATTAAATACAACATTTATGTTTTAAAACCGTATTATAATTCTTTGTTGATTTGAAAGATTTTCTCTAATTTTATGTAATAATTTATTGTTGAAGTTTGCTCATAATATTGTGTACGTATTTTGTAGGTATATTTGGTATTGAATGTACATTTTTTTTCTTATATCTTTTTCAATTAAATGGAAAATACATTTTTTATTTCTTTTTAAATCTTTTTTTTTACTAGTTTAAAATAGAATCTCATTTAAGGAAAATAGCAATTTCATTTTACAGCTGTTTATTGATTCTATGTTTATTCAAAATTAACAAATAAGGCTTTGAAATTTTCAAATTTTTTTAATTAAAGGAAATAAAATTTTAGAATATAGAAATTATAAAGCAAATTAATTAATTAAATTCTGTTTTAAACTGATTTTTTTAAAAGTTTTGACAGCTTTAAAAAAAAATCTGTCATTGTTTCAGAAGAAAGTTTGGTTTATTATGATCTCGCGTAATTGTTAGTATTTCATGGAAATGTTTGATAATTTTTTTTAGTCTAAATGCTGACTTTAGATGCCATTACATTAATTAAATTGCATGTTTTCTTTTTGTGATGAGTAGATGCAACAAAAACTTCAATTCTGTGGAGTTTATATAATCATCCAATTATGAAATAAATAATATATAAAATATGCATAAATTATCATTTTGTTGGGAGGAATATAATGCTTTCTGTTTTGGAATCATGCACGCTTTGTTCAAACTTTATTTTTCTCTTAATAAAAAGTCTTTTTTTGTGAATTTATTAGTATAACTTGTTTTTGACGTGAGAATTAGTGCTCTTGATGAAGAGAATTGATTCTTGCATTAAATGAATTAACCTCAATGTATCTGTCTCTAAAAGATAATTAGATGATGTTAAAATTTATTATCAGTATAATAATATTTATGATATTTAAAAAGTGCATTTTTGAAATAATATTTAATAAGTCTGCTTACCATATTTATGCTTGGCATAAAAATCATAATTTGCTATTTACTATTAATTTTTTATCACTTATTTGCAGTTCGAAAATTTTAATTTCTTATACTTAAACCATGATAAAAATGAAATTTTTTAGAGCTGTTTAATGATTCATATATTATCAGTAATTTATATAGATTCAATTATATTTTTTAATTAAAATTTTGTTAAAATATTATCTTCTTTCGTAGAAGACACTGCAACAGGGGAAGAACCACAACTGACCATCACTCCTTCAACTTACGAAGCCCAAAGATTGGAAACTGTTGTATTTCAGTGCCGTGTAACAGCAACTCCAACTCCTTCTATCATTTGGTCATTCTCTGGTGGTCAGTTACCAGAAGACAGCAGCCAAGTTGGTGGTGTTTTAACTTTACCTAGAGTCACAGAAAACCATCAAGGTGTTTATGTATGCACAGCTAGTAATGTACATGGAACAGCTCAAGCACAAGCTCGTTTATTGATTGGCTCACGTAAGTTTAACAATGCTTTTTTTTGTATGTATCTAATTTTTTAGTTTGTGTTTGCATAATATAAGAAATGTGCTGTAAAGGAATCAGTATAATTTCTGTATTTTTCCTATGTAAAAAGTATTTAAACTCATTGAAGGACTGAATTTGTTGCTATGATAGAATGATGAATGTGTGTGTGAATCCTAGAATATGGATGAATCCTAGAATTTTTCCCAATATTAAAATAAATGATTATATCTAAATTTATAATTGTAACGTTTTATGACATTGGATTTAATGATCAGTTGAAGAATGAATTCATTATTTGTGGCATCTTTTTTTATTTAGAAGAAAGTTTTGTTTCTTATTGTGAAGAAAAAAAATTAAATATATTTTTTTAAAAATGCAAGTGCCCAATTTCAAAACATTTATGACATTTAGATTGGATTCTTGCTGCATCTTATAGTTTAGAGTTTATTAAATTTATATACAAGATTGTTTTAAGGAAATCTGAATGGACATAAAGCTATTGTTGTTTTTTTTTCCAAAAATTCCATTAATAGTTCAGTATTGTAAGGAATTCATATGTATAAAGCAGATTGTATTTATAAAATATACTAAATTACATTTTTATATTTAAGACTTAAGAATTTATAAGTTCAAACAAAGCAGAAGTTATTCCATTAGTAATTTAGGAGAAATATTTTTTAAAAAAATTAGAATTGTGACTGTAAAATGTAAACTTTATATATGTATATAAAATACAACTTGTATGGTATGCATTATTATTTTTTCTCTTTTAGATCACATTTAGGTTTTAAAAATTTTTATAATTTAATTTTTTCTAAAGATTAAAAAAAACCCTGTCTATTTCTTTTCAGCACCTTGTGAGCATTAGTATTTTTTTCAGAGCCTTTGATACTTTTGTTTTGAATGTTTAGAAAATGCATTTAAATCACCATATTTGTTTTACTTTGACAGGACGTAGTCCACCTACGGCACGTGTAGAACCCGAGAGACAAACTATAATGCAAGGTTCTTCAGGTGAATTAAGATGCATTGTTGGTGGTATTCCCAGACCAACTGTTAGCTGGAGTAAAGTAGGAGCTGATTTATCAAATCGCCATAGGGTAAATATGAAATAATTACAAGTTTTTGTGAATTTCTTTTTCAAATAATAGACCATACTTGGAGAATTTTTATTACAATTTTGATTGGAATCATAAATTTTGTTTTTGCTTTATCTTTTGGATTATAATATTTTTTTACATTATAAATTATAAAATGAATTTTTGTGCAGATAATTTTATGTCTGATGCAATTTATGATTATAAGTTGCAAAAGAAATAATTTTTTTTTAAAAAAGAAAGCAATACTTTAAATTGAAAATAACTTCTTTCTTCGCATTTGATTGATATAAAAAGGGTTTCTAATTATATAGTAATTGTCTATTGGAAACTGCGATTTATGTAGCTCTTGACCAAGATGATTTATTAGATTGAAATTCATTAATATTTCTCTTAAGTAATTCATACTTTTAAAAGAACCCTATGCTTAGTAATTTTAAAATTATTTTTATAAGATAATAGTCTGTGAGAAGAGAACATTTAGTCCTCTTCTCACACTTAACACTAAAATATTGTTCTTATTTTTGCTGTATGTTTGGCAGTCATAAAAATCCCATATATATATATATATATATATATATATATATATATATATATATATATATATATATAAAATTTTGTTAGTTTTATTCAATGATCCCTGTGAAATACAATGGATTCTTAAATCAGTTGCCTATTTTTGTTGTAAAAAATTTAATGAGTTCATCAATAGTTATTATTATTTACTTTTTGAGTCTAATGTGAAAATTTTATATTTATTTGATTATTATATTTGCTGTAGTTTTCGATCAAAAATATTTATTCTTGTGTTTACTCAGTAATAAGCATATGATTTTTTGATAGTTTTTGCCCAGACTACATATTCTGCATATTTTGTATTTCTTGGTGAATTTTGCAATTTGATAGTCTCTATTTTTTACCCTACCTTATCAATACTAGCATATATTTTATTGTTAAGAAAGCTCTTTTTTTCTTCTTAATTTCTTATGCTATGTCTTTTGAATATTATATATTAGATTCAAGATGACAATTTGTACATTTCTGATGTGACTGTTGAAGACAGAGGCTTATATGTATGCAGAGCAGAAAATAGAGATGGATCAGCCCAAGCCTCTGCTATTGTTGAAGTTGAAAGTAAGTATTTCAGAATTTCCTAATTATATCATTAATTTTTTTTAACCTTACATAAAAAAATTTATGTACTTGCAAATTTTAAATCGACTGTTATCAATAATGATTATATTTTCTTTTTATTTTCATGTATTGAAACTGATAGTATTAATAGATCAAATTGAAGTTGTTAATCACTAATAAAATTTCTAAAAGAAGACATCGATGTAATTATCATTGTTTCAATTGTTTTTTTTCTTATATTTTTATTTCCATATCATAAACACAAAATTTGAAAATAAATCTATGGAAGACATATAAATTTTTGCTATAGCCATCATTTTAACTTTTGAAAGCATTTATAATATTGTATTTTATTTTAATGTATCAATTTTAGTGGCCATTTTTTCAAGAAAATTTTTTTTATAGGATGTGAAGTATGAGCAATCAAACTCTACCCAGAAGCTATGATGTTGTATTTTATTTTTATGTATAAATTTTAATGAGTATTTTTTCAACAAATATTGTTTTGTTATAGGACGTGAAGTACCAGCAATTGAACTCTACCCTGAAGCTACACAGACAGTGATTCGAGGTGGCAGTTCATTATTCCAGTGTCGTGTGACAGCTGGCATACCTACTCCTACTGTTGAATGGGTCAGAGCAGATGGTAGTCCTTTCACAAGCAGTACAGAGATCTTGAATGGTGGTGTGATAAGGTATGAATTCTTGGCTATTCATTGGATTAAATGAGTTTCTTTCACCTTATATTCTCCTGAAAAATTAATTCATAGTAGAATTTTGGGGGAAAAATTTTTTGTAAGGTTTTTTTATCAAGTTTTTAATAGAATTGATTTTTTTTATGTTTTTCATTTTTTATTTATTGAAATAACAATAGAAATATCTGTATTCTAAATGATCACTTAATACAATTGTATCTGTTATTTAGTTTTATTAATGTTTAGTATTGCTAATGAAATCATAAAAACAACAAAAATGAATCTCGATTTCAAGCTCTTGTGATGTTCAGAAAAGTAATACTGTATTGATGTCAATCAGTCATTTACAAAATGTATGTTTAATTATAATTTAGATTTGAATACATTGCTTAAAAACAGATTTGAGGTATGCAATTATGACTCTTTCACTAAGTTTCTAGGATGTATTTTTATTATAAAAAATTTCATTTCATTTTATCAAATTTCTTCTAAATGTATTAATATCTGATATAACTTCTACTGCCATGTTGGCTAATGGCAGTTGGGGCACGTTAAATATGTCGAGACTGCAAAGTGGACTGCAATACCTCTGGGGGTACTGAATCAGGGATGAGTCGGCCTCTGATTTGGATCTAAATTCCGACTTGCTGATGGATGAATGAGTGTATGAATGAATTCGACCACCCCCTAAAAAGGGTTGTGTCATGTGTGTGAGCTATAAGTCGGACTTCTGCCCTCTGGGTGGTCAGGGGTCTTTACCCTCAGAAGCTACTGCACCCCCTTTCCGTGATAAACATGGACACGACAACAATTTCTACTATATATATATGTTTGTTTCTTTATGAAAAGAGTGGTGAATTCTTATTAATAATATTTTTTCTTTTTGTAACTTTAAAGCTTTCAATATTATCATGGATAATTTGTATTATCTGTTGACTTAGAGATGCATTTAGTATAGAGTATGTATAGTGTATTATTGGGTTGACTCATGTATCTGCATATCTGTTTTAATGCTTTTTAAATATGAGCTGATAATTTTTGAATTAAGCAGTACGTTTGAAAGATGTTATCATAATTATTAAAACAAGAGTGTGTATAATATTAGGTCATGTTAAGAATATTATAGCTAAAAGGTTTTGATATTTATATAAGTAATAACGATTATCATTTAATGACAAAAAAGCAGTTAAAACAACTACATATTTTTAATGATGCTTTTTGTTAACACATGATAATCAGTAATATAATCTAATTTTATTATTTAATTTTCAAAATGCACTATAATCATAAGGATAATATGGTTGAAGTATAGACTTTCTAGAAAAAATATTAATAATATACTTGGAATTATTTATGAACTTAATTTGGATACTTTTTTTCTAAATTTATGTAACTATATGACTTTATTCTGATTAAATTTAGTAACTTTTAATAAATGCATTCATTTTGGTTACAGCAAAGCAATTTTCTTCTTAATACATAATATATATAAATAGAATTACAAAAAATGTAATATGCATTTCTTTAAATTTATGTAATTGTAATTGGTGACTGTAGAATTAATTATTGTCAATGTATTATTTGTTATAAAATCGTTTTTATTACTTTATAAGTATAATCTAACCTTATCCTTGTCTTATAGATTTAACAGAGTTACAGGAGATGAAGAGGGTACCTACATATGCACTGCTGAAAACTCAGGAGGTCGAGTTACTGCTCAAGCTGTTCTCCGAATCCAAGGTTAGTTTCACTGTTTATTATTTCATGTTTAATGAATATTTTGAATTCTTCAAAATATTATCTTTTTATCTGACATTTCAGTGGCATATTTAGCATGAACTATAAAAGCTGATTAATAAAAAGAGATTTTTTTAAAAAGAATCTTCTTTATTTAAACTTTTATAAATTGTGGTTGAAATAGCTTTTTGAGAATGTGGAAATTGCCAATACCATTTTAGAAGTTATGGATAGAAATGCTTTTTGTAGCATGAAGCCTATGCCCCAGTTTAATAAAGTACTGCTTTACTTTTATCAAAAATGGAGTTTCTACAATATGTGGTGAATTAAGTTACTCCTTAGAAACAAACCTTAAAAAATGATTGATAATTTTTCTGAAAATATATTGAATGTAATATATATTAAAATTTATTGGTTCTTATAAGTGGGAATTTTGAAAGCAGAAGTATAATAGTGACTTGGCTAACTTAAAGCCAATGACAGAATAATCATTTTCTCAATTATTTGCATCTTTTATTTCAAATTCAATAACAAAATGTAATAATGTATTTCTTACTAGTTTTTTTAATATTTAATACTTCTTTTTTCAGTATTTAAATAAATGAATTAATGTAGCATATTTGTGCATTAAATTTGAATCTAGGAGGACTTATTGTTTGAAATTTACCTTTTGCATATGGATAATTGATCCCCCCATTCACCTCTAAATGTGCACTTTTCATGTTTATTTTGCTATCCCCCCATAATGCATTTTTTATTTTATTTCATTTTTTCTTTATTATTTATCTACTATTATTTATTATTTTAAAAAGTCAATGAAAGGGAAGGAAATTAATAAATTTGCTTTAAACTTAATTCATTGGATAATTTTATTCAATTTTATATTTAAAATGTTTATTTTTTTAAGATCTGGATTCTATTATTCTATAAAAATAATTGCTTTTTTTCTTTTTATAACTCCTATAGTAATTTTGTTCTCAAAGAAATATCTTTTTTTTTTTTTTTTTTTTTTTTAAATTTGCACAGATTGATAGAGCTAATGCACAGCATAAACCTCTTAAATTAAGAGTATAACATTTGGAAATAATTTTTGAGGTATTAGAAGGCAATTAAAATCAGATTTTTCAAAATTTTAATTTAAAAGAATAATTACAGAATTTTAATGTAAAAAAAGAATAACATATATTTTCATCATAGTTTTGATTCATATCATTGTACAAAAAATATTTAAACCCCTTTTAAAGGTCTAAAAACAGTTTTTTTCAATGATAAAATTTTTGTTAGAGTAAAAGCATTTTTTCTTTTATTTTAGTAGGTTTAAAAAAGGGGAAAAAAAAAGTTTTGGACACAATTTATAAATTAAGATTTTTAATTATGATGAAGTTCAAAACAATATCATTGCTTCTTTGGATCGTCATATTTCCTTATTTTATTGCTGTTAAAGCCAGGATATAAAGGTGGTGGTTGTTTTCTTTGCTTTATATTTATAAATTAGTTTAAAAGATTAAATAATTTTATCGAATAAGATTCTTTATTTGATAAATATTGTTAAATTTTGTAGCAATACAATCTCATGCTGGCTTTGAAAAAACTTTTTAAAAATTCTTCAACTGGCATTCTTTATTTTAAGTTTGCTAAGGATTGGGCCACATTAATTCTGGAAATAAGGAATCCTTCGACTCATTAATCAATGGGATCATTGTGCTCGGATGAATCTATGGTGTATACTTTGAATAGGGTCTGCATTTATACTCACAGTGTCATTTCATACTTTTTCATTTGAACACCCTTTGTATTTCTCTCGGTTCAAAAATGCATTTCTGGAAAAATATCAGCCTGTCTGTCTGTGACAAAGACAACTCAAAAACAACAGCTTGACATATATATATATATATATAATATTATGCAGTAATTTCTTTTTGCCAAAATATTTTTCGATGCATACAGTATGAGAAATAAACATTATCCAATCTGCACTTGTTAATCAAGTTTTTACTTTTTTGTATATGTAGTATAAAGGAAGCATGGTATCGCCAAAAAATAATTCAGACTCAAAATTTTGAGATATCTCCGCGTTTTAGATCTCCCTGAGTTCGTGTGTGTGGTGGGGGGAGGTACATTTGGATGACATTTGTTTGTCTATCTGTGACAAATCAAATTCACAAAGGTTTTGGATAAGACGACTGAAATGCAATTTACGGTCTTACTGGCATATTTCTGTGAAATTCTGGGCAAAATCTGTTCTTAAGTCCGACTGTTCGATTACGATAATTACAAAATCAAAAAATCTAAATATATGAAATTTCGTGCGCTGAATTAACGTCTTTAGTCTATCGTACCTATCGAATTTATGTGCCAAACTGGCTAGTGCGTGATTGTATGTGGGTTTGTATTTTTAGAAACATGTAAGCATGTTAATTCCAAATTGGAATAATTTAAATACTTCAAATTTGGTTTGTGATTTTACAACTATAGTTTTGTGTCGAATTTTAGTTTTAATCTGTTCAGAGAAACTTGTCTAAAACTAGATTCTGAATACTATTAATCACTCGCTTGGAATTAATCGCCAAATAACTATAAGTATTTTTGATACAATAGGTTCCTGTAAAATTGATAAATTAATATTAAGATTAATATTTCGTAAGTATTGTATGCCAATGCTATGCAAATACATTACGAGAATGTGCGAGAGAGTTTTGGAGAGAACACTCCACCCTCTGGTTTTGAAATTAAAATTTAAAACAAATTTGGGTTTTTTCACTATAACCTTTGAAAACGCTATTGTGCAATTTTCATGATTTTATAATTTGAAAAATTTATCTTGTTAATGGTACCACTTTAAGTGGCATACAAGTTTTTTTTAATTATAACAATTGAAAAAATATTTTTTTGGCATAATTCAGAATTTAATAACTTGTAGTTTTCATAGATATAATGAAATTAAAGTCATTCTTGTCGTGATTGGCTTAATTGTTAAATTTGACTTGCGTAATTCAAAACCAAAAACGAAACATTCTGTTTAATTCTATATAGTTTTCAAGAAGAATAAGTAAGAAAAAAAAATCGTGAACATTTAAAAATAATTTATCCGGATAGTTAGACTTTTAATATCATTAGGATGTCTTGCGACTTATTTCTATGTTAGGGTGATACACATACTGAAGAGAATAGGTACAGTAAAAGCTCCTTATTCGCGCTTCCTTCACTCGCGTTTTCACTATTCGCGGATTTAAAAAATGCGACCCAATTCTTATATTCGCGGATAAACATTTCTTTATTCGCGGATCTAATAAGTACATACATAATAATAAAAGAATTTCAACCCAATATCGTTTGCAAATGCCGTCAAATGGACTCATGAAAAAAGTAAAATATATCTTATTATAACTTTGCCTAAGGTATGTTGTTAAATGCAAACTATAAACATAGACGAAATCGTGAATGGAATAGGACGAGATGGGTTCGAACAGATAGAATCAAGCGGCATTCAGGAATTGCTTGAATCGCAAGATGAAGATCTGTCTGAATCCGACTTGGAGGAAACGGTGAATTCACAACCCATTCAAGAAGAGGCTTCAACAAGCACTGGAAACGTGACATTCCATTTGAAAAATCTTAGTGAATGGCAAATGAGCTTTGCGATTTCTTTATGAACATTGATCCGTCTATGGAATGAAATCTTATTTTTAAGAGGCAAATTGCTAGTGCGACTGCTGCTTATCAGTGTGAATTGAAGGAGCTTTTAAAAACTTTCTAGCAAGAGAAAATGACAAAATTCTTCAAACCATTGTCTAAGCCTTAAGAAGATAATTAATCAAAAATTTCAAAAACTTCAATTAAATTGATTATATATATATATATATATATATATATATATATATTATTTTGTCACCTAGGAACGTGTTCCCTACAATCCCGTATAAATCGTATAAATGACTATTCCGTATTCACGGTTTCTGTATTCGCGGCATATTTATGGAACATATACCCTGTGAGTAAAGAACTGTCACTGTATAAAGTTAATAAAATAACACTGCTTTGATGTCTGTCAAATTCTGACAGTTAGAAATATTTTGTTTCGCATACGATATTTAATAGAAATAAGCATAATTAATGTTCTCCGAAAATCAACTTGTCGTGGAGGATAGCTATTTATACACAATCCCGATAGTTTATCTTCAGAAATTTCACTGACTTAGACAATTTTTGATGGTATATGTTTATAAAAAATAGCAAATATAGATAAAAATATCATGATCAAAACATCACTTTTTTGCTCCTCAGAAAAGAAAGCTGAATCGTCATAATCAGATGGAAGCAATTATCTAGTTAAAGTTGTGGCACATTCGATTGACGTTTCTCCTAAACAAATCCTTATCAAAAAAATGAATATCAAGTAGATGAATAAAAATTTTTATCTGTTTCTAGAGTTAAAGTTACTGCTATTATAGTAACTTAATAATATAGTTTTATTCGATGGCATAGTATTTTCGACTGTGCCTTCTACTGATTCATAAAAATTCACGCTAAAAACATTTTTCCGCTATGATATTATGCAGAAAAAAAAATAGAGATGTTAGTAGGTTGTTAATTGACAGGAATCTCGATGATAATCAAATTATTTTCGGATCTGTATTATCGAATCTGATTTGACCTTTGACGTGCGTGGTCAACATTCTACCACTGATATTCTCCAAACAAACTGACGCTGATGAGTTGCTGGTAGACACATGCATCAGATTTGGATTGCGTTTGGATGAATGATGGCCCATTTGCGTTACGCGCTCGCGTGGCTTATCGGATTTTTAACTTGTGCTACTTTTTTTGCCTGCTGGCGATGCTCGCATCTCGTGATAGTGTTGTGGAAAAATGAATCTCATCAAGGCTCTGGTAATTCTTGATATACATTTGCTTTAACCACTATTATTCTTTATAGGTTTATGGGATTTAATTTTCTTTGTTTTGTTGGATTAACGCAGAGGTCGGAATTTTTTTTTCTTCATTAAGTGCCATTTTTAGAATTATTGAAATTCTAAATTATAGTGTTTACTAAAATTACGAAATTGTTAGTCAGTAGTGTTGTGAAATATAGTTTTTATGGATTTGAGCCTAAAATGTTTGTCTTTTTTGTTAAGTAATGTTTATTTTAGTGTCGTTTGAATAGATTGCAATAAATAATATTGTATTTTTATTATTTTTAATACTGCAACTAGACATAAATTTCTGCGGATTTCAATGTTTCCGAAATCGAATTTTATAATCGTTTTATTATGTTTCTAAAATGTAATTATTGAAGTAACAAATGCTTTCTTAATTATAATGCTAATAACTTTTTTAATTATAAATTATTATTTTCTTCTGACTAATTAATATCTTGTAGATATTTCAAATATTGGCAATCATTGAAACAGAATTTATATCCGAAATGTGTATTTGACTTCTTTAAACATAAGAATATATAATTTTTGATGACATTCCTGCTACTGAATTTCTCTAGAAAGTTTTCAAAAAAATTCTGTGAAAATGACGGCACCTTTATTTTTAAACTTGGTGGAAAATTTATGCTGTTTACCAGTTTTTTAATTTCATTTATAATATTTTTAAAAACGCCTTTCCCCTCCTTCCAAAAATATGCCAATCCAACACTATTATAAAAAAAACATCTAAATATATTTTTTGATATTGTACAGCATTTAGAATATATTTTATACATCGCCACATCCTGGAGATATTTCATCTTATGTCTATAAAACATTCACAAAATTTCAAATGCGTAGATTTTCAGTTTGGTAAAAGTAAAATTATAAAGAGCTACAATTACCCATTTAAAGAGATGCTGATTACTGATCCTTGGTCTAATAACAAAAGCGTATTTACGATTTATTTACGAATGTTTAGGGCCGCTAACCTGAGGGTTGAGCATAAGAGAGCTATTTAAAAAAATTATTTGCGTAGTTGCTAAATGAATAAATTGTTAAAAAATAGAAATTTATTGCATTTATAAAATAGGATATAAATGTTTTCATTGGATTATTTGAATTATTATGAAATTATGTTAATTATAATATATTAGAATACAAGTTTTTCATTTTGCTCTTTATATCAAGCTTCACTATACAAATCCTGTAGAATAACTGCATGTGTTTAAAACTTATGTCTTTGTAATTTACCATAAGAATTATTTTTATTTGTAAACTAGCTGGTACGCAGCGCGTTGCTGCTGCTGATAAAATAATAAATGCAATCAATCAATAATTTGGCAATGTTTTATTGAAATAAAATGAACGAACAATTAGCTATATATTAACGAATATAAAATACGAACAATTAGCTACCCTTTTTTTATATATTAGATTTGTGCATTCTTTTAGAATTGTAAAACGTGTTCTTTCAGAATAGTAGTGAAAGAAACTATTTTTTGTGTCTCGTGATTCGTTTAATATTCGTTCAGAATTGTCAAGTTTAATTTTAGAAAATGTGATAAAAATATTTACTTTTAAAATTGATTAAAAGTAGAAAATAGGTATATATATACCATAAAATCGCTAATATTGTTGAAAAGATAATTTTTTGAAAATCAAGACGGTGCAAAATTATTTGTACTATAATATTTTTTGAAAGTTGCTGCGAAAATCACTAAAATGTAATTATAATTTAAAACCCACAAGATTGGTCCCCCCAAAATTTTCCCGCATAATCGGTAATAGAGTTGTTACCTTTGAGAATGACTTGCATGGCATTTGTTTACAATAGCTATACAATATTAACTTTTAACTTGGATTCAGCATTTCTACTGAATCTGTTGTATCCTCTGCGAGTTATTTGGAGATTAATCCGTAGTAAATAGATACGGTTGAGATCCGAATTTATTAAAATATTTTTAGTTAATTGTACTATGTCTATAACCATCCCATAGATGTAAGCAATAAGCTGACCGAATTTCATCTCAATCAGATGAACGGTTTAGGAAGGTATAAGAGACATACAGACAAACATTCATTTTTATTCATATAGATAAGAAAATTCATTAAAATGTAATTTTAAAAAATTTCGAAACTTTTTAAAGTATTTTTTCCATGATATATATAAAAAATTAATTAAAACTGAAGCAGTTTTGAATTTTTTTCAAATAAAAAACATAAATAATATTAAGTTATTAAAATATTGGGTAAATTGGAAATGTAAGAGTTTATTGTCTAATTATTAAAAGAGGGACCTGATATTGTGCATTGCCTGCGAATTGTTCAAATCCATGATTGACTAACGGCAGCTCGTTCGTATTTGCGCAATAAGTTATTTGAGGCTCTATTCGCCTTTAATGACATATAAGCGTCGCTTTTTCAATATTCTGTTGTCTCTTCAGGGTAAAGTCATTTGGTGTGGGGGAGTCAGTTGGAGATAATTCAGAATTTTGACTCAAATAGTAATTAAAAGCCATCTTGTCTTGATTTCATTGCTGGTGGCTGATATTTCATTTCTATCTGAAGGGCGAGAGTCATTGTTCTATCAGATAATTAAGGTATTTTTATTAATTTATTATTCAATTTTGAAGCTACTTAATAATATTATGTTTGGAAGAATCACATCTTGTTGAATTCGTTGACATTTAAACCATTTCTTTATTCCCCAGCAGTTTATATTAGAGGATGTTTAATCCATGTTTTCAGATCTGCATTAAAGTTTTATTAATTTTAGCTTTACATGATTGGACATCACGATTCGAAGTTTCAATTAACAGTTTCTTCTCTTAAATTTGTTCTCAGTTTATTTCAATGGTATCGCGGAATAATGTGTTTTTAAAAATTTTCCGAGATATTTGTAGCACCAGCGGGTGACCGAGCTCCGCTCGGAGAAAACAGGTATCGAAGCTAACTCGAATATTTAAATTTTCAATTGTGATTTATCAAAACAATAGATGCCATAAGAAAATTTGTGAAACCATTGGTGAAAAGATAACCGGTCAAAGTGCACCATTGTAAACTATTCTAAACAAAGTGAGAGTTTGGAAAGGGAACTATTCTATACTAAGGTAAAGTTTGAAAAGTCATAGGAAATAAAATGTAATTGATAACAAAAAAATATACAATTAAAGAAATGGTACAAAGTGAGCAGTGTAAAGATTAAAGTGTGTTGAAGTTCAATATTTTTGACAAATTTATTTAGAAAAACCAAACATATATACATACATAAGAAACATATTATAAACCTATAACAGCATAAACATAATAAACATTAATCATCGATTGCGAAGTCTTCCATGTTGTCCAGGTAGTTTCTTGTCGGCAGATGCGGCTGGTGAGTTTCTCTTGTTCAGGACTTCTTTCCATACGACGTTTCGGGTGTGGGTTGGATTCTCAGGAGGCAGCAGGACCTTCAACGCACTTTGACGCTTGACTCTTGAAAACGCGACGTAGAGCATTCCGTGCACGAAGACCGTCGTGAGGAGAAGCACGCCGACGAATTCGAATGTTTGGCCTTGTGACTTGTGTATCGTAATGGCGAATGCTGGAGTAACTGGGAATTGGTGCCGTTGCATAGTTGCGCCAAGCTGTGATTTGCTGGAGTCGAGCGTGATCCTTGGAAGGTGTACTTGTCGGCCTGCGTGTTCACCAGTGATGATCTTAGCCTTGATGATGTTGTTGCAAAGTTCGGTGACAATCAATCGTGTTCCGTTGCACATTCCTTCAGAGACGTCCAAGTTTCGGAGAAGCATGATGATGGCGTTCTTCTTGAGCTTCAGATTGTGTGGAGGCAAGTCGGCGATGTTGATCGAGTTCAGGAATTCAGGCGCGAATTGAATTCCCCCTTCATGTTGATCCTTTACCGAGTCAAAACTTGTGTATGTCTTCTCTTCGCCTGGAAGCATAGCGATAATCTGCTCGTTGATCTTGTCCTTATCGTCGTTCAATGGTGCAAGAATAGCGCGATTCTTCATTGCTTCGTAGTTCCCACTTCTGAGGCATGGTCCGAAGATTTCATCGATGAGGTTACCACCAGAGCGAATTTCTTCTGGGAATTCTATTTCGCCGAGTTCATTCACTTCGAGTTCCCCGTCGCCGAGCTTTAGCAGGTATTTCGCGAATTCTTCTTCTTCGGGATCAACGCGCATGTTCTTTTCGAGCGAATAAGTCTTGAAGTGTTGCCACAGATGGCTTCTCTTGATCAAAAGGTCGAGTATTTCGCTTTTGTTGGCACGTTGTTGAACTGGACAGCACTGTCGGAAGTCGCCACCAAGCACCATGACTTTGCCCCCAAACGGAATGTTGTTGCAAATCGCGCGTAGGAGTTCGTCGATGTTGTGCAAGCCGTATCTTGACATCATCGGAGTTTCGTCCATCAGACACATGTGGGCTTCTTTGAGTGCGTTCGCCCTCGGTGATCCTGGTTTGATGGATGATCTTGAGTCGGATGTAAGCGGGACTTTCAAGCCAAAGGTTCGGTGCGTTGTTTGACACTCGGTAGAAGAATCGCTGCTATCCCGGTGTAAGCCATGCATTTCACTTTCTTAAGCCTTCCGGTAACGATGCGATACAGCGTGCTGTAGACGAATGTCTTCCCGGTTCCTCCTGGTCCATCTATGAAGAAGCATTTCGCAGCAGGAGTCGGGTCTTCAAGTGCTTGGATTATGGTGTCGACGATTTCACGCTGCTTTTCGTTGAGCTGCTGGTACATGCGGTCTCCGATTGCTGTTGATTCGTCGACGTCGATCATATAGTGTTCCAAATCTTGCTCATAGTTGTCGATGTCTTCCATGCCATGTGTCTGCACCCATTATCGGAAGTTGCGGCCTTCGGTAGCTTCGGTGTTCAGTTTATGCGCGATGATTCGGTAGGCACGCTTTATCGCTTCTTCTATGGAACCACCAGTGCGTCTTGCTTCTCGAATGAAATCTTCCGCGAGGTCCTCTTTAAACAGTTCCCATAATCTCTTCGGGTTTTCTGGAGCACCAAGTATCAGGATTTGAGCGAAGAGTATGCGCATAACACTTGGCATTTTCGATGAAGCAGATTCGCAGAGTCCTTCTACGTACTGTTGGTCGTCGTATGTGAGGCCTCTGGCTAGACAGGCTTGCTTGTAGGTTGCGTGCTGGACACTGTCGACAATGTAGAGGTCTCTGAAGTTCGTTGGTTCTTTGACGTGGAACAAAAGCGTGCGCAGAAAGAAAAGTTCTGGCTGGGAAACGAAGTTGACTGGATGTACGCGACCAATTCTGCTGCAAGCATTCACGTTCTTCTGCCAAGTGCTCGTCTGGCCAATCCATAGGTAGTGCTCCGGCATTTCATGGTAATAGTGGTAGGTGACTGCCTTTCCGTTCGCTTCGTCTTCTTTCAGCGCGGTGTTATGGCGGAAGTAAGTTCTTAAGGTCGATCCCTTCTGTCCAATATCGGCAAGGTCAACTGGCGTTTGGTCCAAGTTAACGCCATCTTGTCCGGGTAGGTGAATGTCAAGTCGAACGACGATGTGGCTTTTCGCTTGGATCTCGAAATCCTTGAATAGGCGCCAACATGCTTCAACTGGTGAGATATAGCGAGCTTCCACGTACTTCTCCGGCTCGTTGTAGATGATCGTCTGCTGGTTTTCGACGGCCTTTATCGTAGCACAATCATGGCCCTTGTAGATGTACTTGTAAAGGTATTTCACCGGTCCGATGCTGCCGACGAATTCGACATTGATGTGGCATTGATACTTCTTGAGCAGGTAGGCATTGTACGGGACGACGTGGTGGTTGTCTGCGGTGACGCGCTGGCCGTTGCAGTCTTTCCTGTAGATGGCTTGCTCATGCGAGAATTCTGGGTTCATTGGATCCATCAATGGATTGTAGCGTCGGCGATACCTCGGCTTTTCATCGTCCACCAGCGATGTCATGTCTTGATGTTCCATTGGAAATCCCCATCTGCACTGGTCTCTTCCATGTTTGCTGACCATGCACGGAGCGCTTGGGTTCATATCACCACACGGGTTATGGATCATCCATTTCGAGATCAGTTCCTTGAGTTCCGGATCATCTTCTGGAATTTCCGCCGAGATAAAATCGTCAAGTTGGTCAGAGCTGTGAATCTTGTCCGCTGGCGACATAATCACTAATAGGTGCATATGCGGTAAACCTCGCTTTTGGAACTCGATGGTGAAGACGTACGCGGATGCTCTTCCAAAGATTTGATGCGTCATGATGTCTTCGACGATTTGGCTGAATTTGAGACGTGCGACTCTTGCAACGATGTCTGGACGGGTTAGAGCCAACAGGCTATCCGGAATTGCGGCGTTGAATTCATTGCGTATCGCTGACAGGAGTTCTGGCCACTGCGGATTGCAGGTAACGGTGATAAAAAATTCGGGCGATCCAAATCTTCGCACTAATGCCATGGAGTCTTCGAAATTCTCGGTGTACCAGCGCGTTGATCCGGGAAAAGAGGACGGTAGGATGGTTGTTTCGCCAATTGCAGCATCTTTTTGCGCAGCCAAGCTTCTGAGCATGTTGTGAACTCCGGCGTATTTCTCGGCTTGAATTTCACGCTGATGGCTCTTTATCCACTGTATGCGATCGCTTTCGAGGCGAATGTAGGTGTCGACCACGTATTGCTGGAGTAAGCGTCCGCCAAAGTGAAGTGCATTAAACTCGACCAATCGTTGATCTATTCCTGCATTTGTGCAATGGATCGGGAGTGGCTTGGCATATTTCGGACGGTAGGCGAGTCGGTAACAGGCTAATTCTGCGCGTGTAACATGATTTCTTGATGAATAAGGCGTGTGCAGCGGCATTCCAACATAAAATCCAAAAGTTCCTCTCGGGTAGAAAAGCGGGTAGGTAAAAGGCTCGACGCGACCATCGATGTTGCTTAGCTGCGTGATTTTTTTTCCGCGTTCTCGCATGACCATTTCATTCTCTGGGATGCTTTGATCGGCGTTGAGAGTCAAGACTGCGACTATTTCGTTTACAACTGGTGCGTTGAATCGTCGAGGATCGTCGCCTTCACGGTTTGTAAAGACGAGGTGGACATTGGGTGGTTGTACTCCGGCTGCGATTGCGCGTTGGTTGGTTTCTTCGATCACTTCTCTCATCATCATAAACGATTGGGCGAACGGGTTGTTAAGGCGCATGATCTCCTCGAGTAGTTGCAATAGTTCTTGGCTTAACTCTCGGTTGAGCTCAGATCGCGCAGCTGTAGCCTTGTCCGGGTCCATGAAGTACATTTGGGCAAACTTCAGCTGTTCAAATCCACCTTGCGGGTCTTGAGTCGGGCGCGTTGCCAGGTTGATCTTGTGATGGACGTGACCGCCGGCGATAAACGCGTAGATTCCATGTTGATTGACGGTTCTGTCGTCGTCGACTTTGAATGAGGCAAGTGCAAAGCAGGCGTCGATGTTGCGGATCCTTCTGTGGAATTCTTCCGATAGGCGGTGTTGTCGTGCAAATAGAAGCGCTAATTCGTTTGGAAATTCGGGCATTGGTAGTTTGATTCTTCCATGTAAGCAGCAGTCGCCAAATGAATCTACGTGTATTTTGTTCTTCACTCTTTCTTCTGGGAAATGCAAAGCGCCATCGTGGATGCAAGCGACGTTAAATGGAACAAGACTTTGGTATTCCACGTCGGAAGTTGCAGCATTTTTGTAGGTTGATGCAGGCCAAGATTTCGCAGCTCTACGGAGTCTTGCATTAAGGCGGCGTTGTTCCTCTAGGCGAATGTTGCGGCCCCTCATTGTTTCGTTTTTTCGTCTGCGTCTTGCATAATCGAGGTATTTTTCTCGTTGAGATGCATTAAGTTCCATCAATATATCCGAGATTCATTCCTTTCTACGCTGCTTGACTGCTCTTGTCGGGCGCAACGGCGTTATCATCGGGTCTTGGATATTCAAAGCCTGCATATTGGTCGAAGATGTGAAAGATGCTGCTTCAGATGGTCCCGACATGTTCAATTGGTCACTGTTCACAACGAATTCGTAAATTTGCTTAAGTTCATCTGCTTCTTGAGAATTCTTGTCCAGGAAAAGGCGTCGATGAGAGAGGTAATGTCGAGCATAAAAGACGATGTAAACTCCGCAGGAAGACGCGTCATCTTGATGGTTGTAAGCGTTGCGAGGTTGCACGATGTATCCTTTCAGCTTTTCATTCGTAACAACGGTATTCAAAACGTGTCGCAGTATTTTTCTCAAAACAGCATCGATGGGCAGCGGGTTGTCGACTGGATCGCAGACTAATATGTGACGTTCTCCATAGCTTGCTTCGTAAATTCCTAGCATCCAGTGCTCGCCTCTATCCATTTTAGCTCTCTTGTGAATGGGAATGAGTAGCACGTCGAATCCTTGTTGAACGCCGTATAGATAGTTGGAAGCCTTGTTCTGGTCGCTGATATCGTTGAGAAGAGCCAGTCCTTCATAAGCGCCATCCACGGTTGTAACGTAGAAGCGTGCGACAAATTCAGGGTGAAGTACGGCAACTTTGATGGTCGGGTAAGCTTGTTCGGAGAATGGAGAAGCATTCTGACAATGACGGTATCTTCTAGTTGTCCATTTGCGGGTAGAATTGAGTTGATCGCTTGTTGTTCCAAAATTCCGGCTCCTTGAAGAATTTCATGTAGAGGTGCGTTCTGCATGTTGAAAATGTGGCTTGAAATCTGATGAATGTTGAAATGTCGCTCTTTGTTGACGGTGATTTGAAATCGAAATCAGTTCCTTAAATGTTTTTTTGGAAATTTGAATATCTGGAAATTGTAATTTTGAACGAATCAAAAAGAACGAATCTTTTTAGTTAACGAACGAGTGCTAAATTCAAAATTTCATTAACAAATTTTTCTTAATAAAAAGCAATGGAATTAGAATCGTACTTTTTTAAAAGAAAATTTAGTAAAAATATCAAAGTTATCCTTATTTTTTTCTGATTAATGTTGAAATGTCGGACTTTGTTGACGGTGATTTGAAATCGAAATCAGTTCCCTAAATGCTTTTTTGGAAATCTGAATATTTGGAAATTGGAATTTTGAACGAATCAAAAAGAGCGAATCTTTTTAGTTAACGAACGAGCGCTAAATTCAAAATTTCATTAACAAATTTCCCTTAATAAAAAGCAGTGGAATTAGAATCGTACTTTTTTAAAAGAAAATTTAGTAAAAATATCAAAGTTATCCTTATTTTTTTCTTTTATATTTGTTTTACCTTAATTTTGTGATTTAAAAATAATCGTGTTTATAAATAGCATGCGTTACGAGTAAAAGGGAAAAAATTATCTTATTAATATGTTGCCATCAGATTGACAAAAACTCAAATTAAAAAAAAATATTATTATTGCGCATTAAACATATAAAAATGCAATTTTCATCACGTGTCTGCATGAAATGAAAAAAATATATATGAATATTGATATAGATGGCATATTGGCTATAGATGGCAACACGTTACCATTTGAAAATTTAAGTAGCCATTATGGCGAACTAATAAAGTTTGAAAATATCCTATCTGTAACTCCAAACTGCTCAACCGTAGCGCTTCAAAACCGGCGCCAATCGATTCCTCGTGGCCAAAAACCCCAGACCCCCAAGTTTACCGGAGTTTATTAATTCTGGGGCGATTTTCGACTTGACAACCATTCCTCGTATTATAGTATAAGATATTATTTTTACATCGATTTCTTTTTGAAAGTTAAAAAAAAAATTATATTTGAATATTGAGCGAAAGTACTGTAGAACCATTCTGCCTCTGGTAACTGAGGACTTCTTTAAACAATTGGTACGAAAATATTCATTATATTAATTGATTCTTATTTATCGATTAATCTGTGCTTTTTTAAAGGGTTGTTATGGTTGTCATTAAAACCAATTTTCACAGTGCGAAAGACGTTCATGTGAAAGAAAAATTGAAAAAAAAAAATTATTTATAAAGATAAAATTAATAATTGAAAAAATTATAATAATTGAAAAAATAAATATTTATAGAGAAAACAAAAATAACTCTTAAGATTTCAGTTGTAATGAGAGCAAATTCTATGTATTTTCGTACAAAAATGGCATTATATATATATAATCATATAGGTTCATCTTATTGAAAATATTTTGGGAACGTTCTTAAACAATAACAAAAAAAAAAAAAAAACCCTTTAAAAAAACCAATTTTTTTTAATGCGAACTTTTTTTTACGGTGATTGATCTTTTGACATTTCTTGCTTTGAATTGTATCTGCTATCCTTCTAATTATTCCAAGTAATAAGTGCTCGGACTATATTAGTTGTTTATCATATTTGTTGACTTATTTTTACAAATTCGAACGAAAAATTTTGGAAGTACTTGGAAAACCAGAAATATGATTAATTTTTTTATTTTTTAAAAATCTAGTTTTTAATTATAGGCGATTGTTAGCCAAATCATAAATTAACTAATCCGACTCGCCTTTAGGCTCACGGGAAAAACTGAATGATCAGACTGCTGCTACAGCAGCGGTGGTGGGAACTGTGTTGAATCCTAAGAGCTGTCACCGGTCAAGTTTTAACCCTTCCCTTGGGAAGTACATTCCATCATCCATGGGAGGTGGCCAAACCACACTTTTTCTGTACCCACCAGGCTGTAAGAACCAACCACCACAGCTCCTCATTCACATTTTATTCCACAGTTCCATTTTTCATCCTCATCTTAAGATGCCCCTAATGAGAGTGCTTATTGGAATATATAATACACAATTTTTCATCAGTGTAGCTAAATCGCACCAAATATTTAAAATTTTCAATAAAGTTTAGGATTACAATAAAAGCCACTGCCACATTGGCGGCTGGCTGCTAATTATCGCCATAGAAAAGTTCTGTTTTGGCGGCATTACCGTTTTTTAAAAAATCTAGCAGATTGCTGTCTGTACCGGACTGGATGATAGAATTACTATTTGTATAAGTTTTTGTTTCCTTATAAAATATATAACTCTATTACTTTTCTTCTAGGTGCTCCAACTGTAAAGATTACTCAGGCCAATCCCTACCGTGTGAGACCTGGTGAAACTGTGAGGTTCGAATGCTTATCTGAAGGTGACCCAAGACCTAATGTGTCGTGGAGAAAGCTTCGCCACCCCTTGGTTTCCTACGCCGCAGCTGAAGAGTCCATCGATGGAAAGGCTCTTTTGGAGATTCGTAGGGTATCTCAGAGTGACTCTGGTGTGTACATTTGCTCGGCTCGCAACTCAGCAGGTGTTACTGAGGAGCGTATCCAACTCATTGGTTAGTATACATTTGGATTAATTGTCATGGTAAGGCACATATATATACAGCAGTCATCCAAAACAGTAATTCAACATTGACTAGACAATAAAAGATAACATATTTTTTTAAGCTAAGGTAAAATGTATGTTAGGGCCAGTTCCCGAATTGGCTGACCACATCGCGAAACTGCCAATATCGCCTCACAATGACCGGCAAATGTCCAATCTTTTCTTGATTTCGGGGTTTGGCCTGCCAGTTCGCGAAATGGCATCGGGTAATCGGCCAAAGTCAGAAGAAAAAGGTCATGGGCAAATTTCGGGTGTTTGTACACCGTAATTCTAATGACGATCACATTATAGCTGCCACAGAGTAGTTTTTCGATGAGTCCGCCCCTCTTAGACGCTTAGGATCGTCCTTTGGAACAAAGGCCAAGGAGGCATGGTGGCCCTAGTCGGAAGGGAGAAGTTTTAGTGAGCAAGGATCTCACAGTACCAGAAACCTCCTGATCTCTTATGAAAATTTCCTCTCCCTTGGAGAAAACAAACAAACAAAATGATAATCATATTATCTTCTGAATTAGTTTATTACTGAAAATTATCAGTATCATTGTTATAGCCAAAGCCCGAAGTTCGGTCAGTTCCCATATTGGCCAGGGAGTTCCGGGCACTTCAGGAAGTTACCGGTCAAAGTCGCATATACGCTATTCATTACTTATACATTGGACATTGACCACACTTCCCGGCCAATGTGGGAACTAGCCGAACTTCGGGCTTTGACCGTAACATATATATTAATGAGAAGAAGTTTATTTTGAAAAACATAATGTGAAAAACTTTTACCATTGCAAACAATGTTTAATTCCTGATAAATGATATCTGGTTGCTACTAAAGTTTTCTAAATAGGAAGTATGTCAAAAAATAATCAAACCATTAAAATCTGATTCTCTCTGTTAATTATTCAAACTGATTTAATATGAATGCCATGGACAATAAACCTAAAAGAACCTCGTATTTTTCCCCCCGTGAGTTTAAATGCCCACTGCTTAGTACAAGAAATAAATAAATTCAAACATTTAAAATATTTCATATAAATATTTTTGGACTTTCAAAAAAAAAAAAACTTGTTGGGAAATGTTTACAATATTTATAATTCACAATATCATACTATTCTTCATTTTTCAAGTGGTTTGAATAACATAGTATCTTCTTAATGCTTCCAAAACTGTAAAATTTACAAAAAAAAGTTAATCTTAACAAATATAATCAGCAATAAGAAAACACACACATTACCAGTGTTCAAAGTAAATAATATTTGTAGAAATAACTGCAGAAAGGAAGAAACTTGAAATTTGGAATAGATTTCATTGCAGCTCAGAATTGGAGACAAAATTTTTGTTTGTGATTTTTAAACTCAATACTATTAGCTGAGATATCCATTAAAGAAGATAAATAGAAACCTGTGTAGCTGTAATATAAAGGTATATTGTAAAAAAGTTTCTAAACTCTTTCTTTTCATATAAAAAATAACATCAAATTTCTCTTGAAATAATTCAGTATTGCATTGAAGAGATTTGTTAGATTACAGTTTTAATATAATTGATTTCAACGAAAAGATTATATGGTAATATTAATCTGACATATCATTTAAATCTCATAACATTGTTTTTTTTTTTTAAATTAAAAATTGTTTATGTATATGTTGAATTTTATGTGAATAGTATTCAATGATATTAAAACTTAATGCACATGACCAAGTGCTCATTAATGCAATTTCTTTCCAGTTATTCTTATTAGAAATTATAGGCAATGGATTTCCTAGATGATAACCTGTGTTGTAAATTTTACACTTCTTTTGAAATAATTCAACTATTAAAAACATTTTTTTATTAAATTTTAGTTGAAGAAGTTGACAGTGTTGTACCTGAAGTCATGGTTGAAGATAGAGTAACTACAGCAACAGTAAACAGCAGCGTGGAATTACGATGCTTTGTCCGAGGTCTGTATAGCTTTCAAAAAAAGCCTTGAAATGATTATGAATTTAGTAAATGAATTCGATAATGTCTAAAATGTGAATTACTGACAGAATGTGAATTTTAGGTACTGATAGAGATCTCTACTTGAAATGGACCAGAACTGATGGTGGACAAATACCAGCTAATCACAGGTTACAAGATGGTGTTTTGTTTATACCAAATGTTCAACCAGAGGATGCGGGCGAATATTCCTGCTTGGGAATTGTCGAAGGGGATGTTGTTCTTTTCACTGCTAGAGCAAGGTTGGCTGTTGTTGGTATGTATATTTCTTATTGTATTTTTTAAAAATAAATTTTAAAGCTTTGGAATGGAATTGAATTAATTAACTTTATATCAACCATAATTAATAATTAATTCCATATGGAATTAATTAACTTTAATTCCATATAAACAAAATTCCCATTATTGTTTATAAGTAGGTTTTATGAAAAGTAAAATCATAGGATCTGTTTTAATTAATTTATTTTTAAATAATTAGTAACACTTTATGAATATAGTAGACTCTTAATTATCTGCAGTCTTGCTTTTCTTATTACTAAATGCCATTAATATTTTAAATTAAAGGGTGCTTAAATGTTTCTTGTAATGTTTACTGTATATATACAATATTCAGATTCTGAGTACTAAAAAACTTCATTAATAGAAAAAGAAGTATTTTAACTCCTCCTCTTAATTTAAAAAAAAGTAAATTAATGTAGTAACAGAAACAAAAAACTAGTTTTGCATACTGACATCAGCAAAGATAGGTTATATGAATTTATTCATGAATTAATATGATCTTTAAAAAATGCTAGACCTTCTGTATTTGCATATATTCTTTTTTAATCTTTAAAATACTTCTAATATTTTAAATAATTTTTTAATGAAATCTTTACACATAATAATGAGTTTTTTAGTGCAAAACAACAAAATGCAGTAATTAGGATTTATGTAGTAAGCAATAAATTTCAAAAATTGATAATAACATAGAATTTGTTATTATTTAGTTTTTTAAAAATAGAATTAAATCAGAAATCAATTTTAAATGAAATGGAATTAAATAGATTTCAAGTTTTTTTTAATCAACCAAAATATCCAAAGCAATTTGATTTTAAAGTTAAATTAATTTTTCATCAAATTGCCTATATCTAAAATTATGCATTCCGATTTTATACAAAACCAAGACAAGCAAATAAAACATTCCACTTTATAAATTTTATGATTAAAATGTATAAAAACTATTCGTAAGTCTTAGTGTATCTTTAAATATGGTAAAAAAAATGTTAAACACATTTTCATCTATTTTTTTATAATTTTATGCACACCTAGGAGTGTGGGCTCGAGGTAAGAAAATGCAGACTATTTCATATATTTATTTTCCCATTTTAACCATGCTCAAACTAAATGAAAATTGCTTACTACAGCTCCACCACGAATCCAGTTGAACCCACCTAGGCAAACAGCCAGACCTGGAGACATTGTACGAATCCAGTGTTCAGCCATTGGAGATCAACCCATTTCCATTGACTGGAGCCGTATTGGTGGATATTTATCTCCCAGTATGGTGCAAGCTGGAGGTGTTTTGACTTTCCAGGGCATCACATCCAATGATGCTGGAAGGTATTTGTGCACCGCCGCTAATGCTGCTGGAAAAGCTGAAGGAGTAGCTGAAGTGATTGTTAATGGTATGAAATTGTTTGAATTGAAATTTATTTTTGGCAACAGTTAGCTCACTGGGAATATTATTTGTATTTACTCTTAATTAAATCGTTTAATTTTCATATACCCTTAAACCTTTCATGAGCCTTGGGAAGATTACTTCCCACTTATATGATCTTACGAAATAGATATATGGGTAATACAAAGATGCAAAAAACAAAAGAAAGAAAGAAAAGGGCCTGCTACATGTGTACAGAATGTGATGCACTCTTGTGCATTGCAACATGCTTCTCATCTTTTCATGCCAAATAATCATTTTTTATTTTTTACTGTAAATGGTTCTTTGGTAAATTATACTTCCAACCCTGAAGGTTTAATGATAACATAAAATTCAGCAAAATTAAATATATTTCCTTAAATGCTGTTGTTCATTTGTTGATAAAACATAAAAAAGGAGAAGAAATTCAACAGAGAAATAAATGGCCCATGAAAAGGTTAAGAAAATATTTTCATTAACCCTTAATTTGAATAAGTCCGCTACAACGAACAATCAAATAAATAAAATCTGGCGAGTTTATGAAAACTTCTATACAGCATAAATATCTAACAAAAGCTCTAAAATATATTTCTATCACGGTAAAAAAAAATCTTATTTGGCAACACTGTATCTGTCAGAAATTTAAAAATATTTGAAAAAACATCTTGTCAAATTAAGGGCTAATGCCATCTTAAATTTATTGCCTTACTTTAGTTTTGTTCATTGTTGCATGCACGATTTTAAATGAGCAAAATCCTTCTTCTTTAAATTTCTACCACAGAAATCATATGAGTAAATAATTGACAAAACAATAAAAATAATATAAATTTCATCAGAGAAAAGAAAATTACTGAAAATTATGCTATATTTATATAATGAAGTTTTAAAATAATGTAGCAGGCAGTTTCTGCAGGAATATTTTCAGGAGTTATCAAAGACAAACTGAAGAAGCTAATTTATTTATCTATTAAAATAATATTTTTTTTTAAAAAAAATCTCATCAAGATGCACATTTCCACTATCTAAAGTATATTTTTGCCAAAGTGGGGAACTTTAGTTCAATCTGTGTATGCTTTATTGCATCCATACATTCATTTTCCTTCATTATAAGTTTAGTTGATTAGTCATTGAACATAAGTATATTTACATTTAGTGTTTTAATTAGCAATCACTGTTAGTATTTTGTCAAAGGTAGAACTTTAATTGAAGTTTAATTAATTTGAAAATAAGACAGTAGTCTTTATTGAAACAATTTTATTTAAATATTGTGAAATTAGCAGAATAGCAGTAAAATAATCACTAAATTGGAAATGCAATAATATAATAGGAAAGTAATGTATGGTTAAGAATGAATCACTTAATTATGTTATTCATAACTGCCTATATTTTTTATTAACTATCTTTGGTAACCCATTGGTACTCTGAGAATATAGGCTATGTTTTATTTTTCTACAAATTATTTAAGCATAACTTTGGTGTGTTTATGTTTTCCTGAAATATTTATTCTTAAGCATCAAGTTTTGTTATAAATTAAAGGAGTGTAATTTTTAAACTTTGCACATATCCTATTTATTTTGTGAATGACCGTTCCACTATGAATGGAGTTCTGTGGCATCGAAATGCAATTACAAAAGTAAATGGCTACATCTAATATCTAACTTTCATGATTTTACAACTTCACTTATTCCTCATTTAAAATATACAGATATTAACCGTAAGCTTTCTTCATTTGTTTTAAACATTAGTAGAAAATTAGGAATTTAATATTTGATTTCAACAATGAAATATAGTGTTGAAAAATGCTTCAAAATTATAAGAATATATTTTTTAAATGTTAAAATTTAAAAATTGGCGTAGTTAAAGAAATAATTTTAATCAATTCGACAATGTAAACAATCAAAATTTTAATTAAAAATTCTGTAATATCATTCTGAACTATATATTTTTACTTTCCAAAATATAAGTTTCTCAAATGTAGCAGGGTTGGATTAACTAATGTATCTTGTATAGTCCAATTGGTCAACACACATGCATGCACACACACACACAATATACTATACTTAGTAAAAATTAGTAAAAATACACTATAATTAGTAAAAATTATTTTAAATAAAATCTACTTTTATAGCTCAATGATTTTTCAGAATTCTAATATTGCAGGTAAGAAAACTTATCAATAAATTTATATATTTGTTTATTAGCCTAATTTTAATTATCTTCAAATGCTGTTTGACTTTCCAGCTTGTGCACTATCACTAGATATATTTCAGTTATCTATTATTTACTGTCACTTCACGTATATTATTTCCATTTTTAGAAGACACTCCAGTTGATTATGTTCGGAAGGAAGAAACTGCATTTGTCGGTTCAAACATTCAACTGAAATGTGCGGTTTCTGGCTCTCCTGCACCTCAATTGGATTGGAGTAAGGATGGAGGACCCCTGCCAGATAATGCCAGAGTTATCAATAATGAATTATGGTATGGCATCAGATATGTTTTAAGAAACCTCTTATCAGACTATTTCCTGCTACAAAAATTCTACTTCATTACATCAATATATATATATATATATATATATAAATTAATTTTAATGTTGTTTTGCTTTGTGTCTTTGCTGTTAAATTGAAATTTCTCTTTGGCATTAATTTTCGGGTCACGAGGTGTCAATACTTTAGACCATTGTCCACCGATGCCTCACAGAAAAAATCCTTATTTTGAGTCCTTGCCTGAGGGTCATCAGGATGGATTCTTTTTCTATTTGTTGTAATTATGATTCTATTGCATTCCTTTTTACTTTGCATATATTTATAATTCACTTAGACTCACTCAACTCTCTCTCTCTCTCTCTCTCTCTCTCTCTCTATATATATATATATATATATATATATATATATATATATATATATATAATATAATCTGATGAGGAATCTGTCTCTTTTAAAGTGGTATGAAGTCTCTTTTAAAACATTCATACATCATTTTCTGAAATTTAATGTCATAACATGTAACAATTTTGTGCAATTCAAACCCATACATTAGATGGAGTTTTATTGGAGTAAGATCTTTGCTCCATTGTCCTCCCCCTACATAGTTGAGACTTATTAGCTGCTGCCACAGCCCTAAGTATTCATATTATTTTAAATTTAAGTTTTTAACATTTTTAACTGCTCATTTTTAATTTATCTGGTTCTGTTTTTTTTATTTTAATAAAATTTAATTTAGTTTTTAGAGGAATAAATTAAAGAGTTTATTCCAGAAACATTTTTGTAATTTATTGATAAATTTTCATATAGGAAATAATCTTTGTGAAAATATATAATTTTCATATGTGATTAATCCTCTTGATTTTCAATATAAAGAATTTTTATATGCCTATGGTTTTTTTTTTTTCAAACTATCTGATTTTACTTGCAAGAAGTAAAATACTTGAAATATCGATATTCTAAAAAGACAATGTACTTAAAGATTTTTTGTTTTAAATGCTTTTAGAAACATGTGTTGTATTAAAGGCATATACGTACTCAATTAAGTAAATGGATTTAAATTTTTAAAAAATATCTTGCAGGTTGCGAGATGTTCGTATGGAAAATGCTGGTCGTTACATATGCACAGCTACAAATAGTGCAGGTCGAACTAGAGATTATGTGATATTGAATGTGAGAGGTAAGTTTTTAAATTTCTTTACATAATTTTTTTAAATAATTTAAAAAAATATTTTTAAAAACCTCAAAATTTCTTGTTGATGTTTTATTGTTTGAAAATTCTTATTAATAATTAATGTCACATATTGCCAGATTTTTTTTTAAATGTTAAAAAAATCATCCAAAGGAAAAAAATGTATAATTTTGACGTATGATTAAACACATGATTTAATCTCATTTTAAGCTGTGAATTCATTTAATTTGAATTACTTTTAGAATAATTTTAAAACACTTAATATATTGTGTTTTGAGTTAAATTTTAATATAATAAAAATAACATAGTTAAATAATCAGTGAAAAGTTTCTGAAAAAAAAAATTCTATAAAAAGTTTTTATATGCATCTGAAATGAATAAAGGTTCCCATATCTGTGATCAATTGATAGTTTGATATATAATTATCAAAATATTGAATTAAAAAAAAATTCTGATTAAAATTTAATCGATTTTATTCTTGGCTTCCTGTATTTTTAGATAGTTTAATTTCATAAATGAAATGTGATTGTAAAATTATAGACTTAATATACTCATTTAATTAAATTTATACAAATAATGTTTTGTTACTGATTAAATTCGAATGCATCATCAATTATTTTTAATTAATATTTTCTTTAAATTTAAAATTTGATAAAAAATTTTAACAAATATTAGTGTTTTTAATATAAAAAATTTCATTTTGTATGAAATAATTTGTTTGAATTAAATGTATTACTGTGTGTTTTAAATTCAATTTTATGTCTCCCATGGCTTGGTTGTAATAGTATTTAACCTTTCAGTTTTCTCTAGTGGTTCTGATCCTGAAGGTACGGTCTTTATACAATAAAAATAATAAAAGTAACTGATACTCTAAGTTCAGTATGCCTATATTGCTTGCTGTTTGGCCTTTAATGAGATATATGCGATATTTATAAGCATCAAATTTTTTATATTACTAAGCAAATATTACTTTATTTATATTAATATCTTAATTTTCTACTTAGCGCTTTATAAAATATGTGCATCAGCTAAACGTTCAGTAATGTTATGCTATAAAAAAGCTTTTCCATTTATTGCATTTTTCCTATAAAATCTAAAGTTTTTAACAACTTTATTATTTTTTATTTCATTCACGAAATATTTCCTATTTTATGCAGCTGTCCCAACACTGGAAGTAAAAATTGAATCTAATAAAGAAGTAGTCAATATGGGTGATACTTTGGACTTGAGATGCAAAGTGACTGGTGATGCTTCAGCTAGAATTTCATGGTATAAAGTAGCTCAGGAGGGACCTCTACCGGAAAATGTACGAATTAGAGGACCTATTTTAGTCATTAATGGAGTTAGGCCAGAAAATGGAGGTGTATATAGATGTAGTGTTGAAAGCTATGCTGGAACATTTACTGACGATTATGTACTTGCTATGCAAGGTATGAGATATATTCTTTTAATATTTACTTTTTTACTTTTAAAGTTAAAATATATATTAGTTTAACTAAGTCTTTTTTAAATTTTTTATATAGAATTGTGAGCTTCAACAAATATAAATTACTTTGATAATTAATTGTAATTGTTTAATCCTATAAAAAGTATGGACTAAAGGCTAACAATGTTAGAATCGTTTGTCGATTTTTAAAATATATGTTACATTTTGAGAATTTGCATTCTTAGTTGTATTAAAATTTTGCTCTTTTGTATATTATACAAATATAAATATAATATTTTGTGGATTAATATTTTAATTTTCAGGAAATTGGAATAATTTGGAAATTTTTCTCTGCAAGATTTATAAAGATATAAAGTATTAATTCCTCAAATTTATTATATTTTTTACCAACAGATTATTTTTTATTTTGTTTTACAATCTTTTTATTCACTTTTTTTATTTAACAAATTCAGGATATATTCAAAAATATTTTATAATAAAAATTTCTGACCTAGGTATAAATAAATCCACAAAGACATTTTTTTCTTCTTTAACTATAATTCAGTACTATATCTTTTAATACTTTTTTCTTATGTTTATACATAGTTAATATGCATTCAAAATAATAAAATATCTGGTATATATAATATTTAATCATGTTTTCTATATTAAGATCTGTTTTTCTAATATGGTATTTATTATATATTTCATGCATTTTTCCATTATGGAAATATTACTGTAAGTATATATTTTCTCCTTACTGAAAATGATTAGAATTATAAAAGTAAAGACTTTGAGCCATTGAATTCTTTTTTAATTAAATCTTGCTGATTTCTTTTTCTCAATTTTCAGTTCCTCCAACTTTAACACCTGATCTAGTTGAGACTCGAACGGCACCTTTTGGCTCAACTGTTGTTATGGATTGTAAAACAACTTTGGACCCACCTGTTGCTTATACCTGGTACAAACAAGGTGGTGTTTTGCCTACTGAAGCTACTGTTAATGGAGGTCAATTGACTATACCTGATGTGAAAGGAGAAGATGCTGGAACATATATCTGTACTGCTAGGAGTCATGTGGGAACTATAGATGTCCCCACTATTTTGATTGTGACTGGTATTTGATTTCTTTATCCTGAATCTCTTTATGAAGTTTATAAACTTTGAATGTTAAAAGTGACTGTTCGCATAGTTGTCTATGAATCGATTTTTTTTTTTCCTATATTACTCTATAGATTTTTCACCACCATCAAATTCCCCTTATCTATATTTAAAAGTTGACTGCAATTTATTATTTAATCCAAATTTTAAAAATGTTTCCCTATGTTACTTTTATTTTGAAAAAAAATTCAATAAAGAGACAAATATTTTTGATTTTCCATTTTATATAATTGTATTACTTTGTGTTATCCATTATGATAATATTTAGTATAAGTATTAATGTTAACATTTATACTAGGTATTATTATGTTAGAAATTTATGAATCATACAATCTTTATGCTTATAATGTGAGTAAAGTTATTTGTAATATTATGCAGGAAGTGCTTTATCACAATTAATGAAGTTTTTAAAAAAAGTGGAATTCAACCAAGTGATATTTATTTCTGACTTATATTATGCCATTTATTTAATTTCAAAAATATTTAAGGAATAATAATTTTTATGCTGAAATATTTGTAATATTTGATATGTTTTAATAAAATTAGAATTATTAAATAAACTGATATTATGGAAATAAAAAAATTTCAGTAATAACATAACATACATCAGTGGAAGAAATCGTACACCAGTGAATCATTATAAAGCATAGTGTATTTGGAAATAACTGTAAAGCTTTAGAATTTTATTAATAAAGATACTGTAGAAAGATGACTTTATCAATAATAATTTTAATCATATTTATTCTTTAGGTGTTGTACCATACTTTGCACAAACTCCTTTGTCTTATATGAGAATGCCAACTTTGTCTGATGCTTATTTGAGTTTTGAAATTGAATTAGCATTCAAACCAGAGAGCATGAATGGTTTGTATATCCATGTCTACTTAGTAACAATTGTATATTTAAGCTTGTGTATTTATATATTTTTCATTATCTTTTGAAAATTGTGCAAAAATAAATATGTAGAATGATATTTTTAAATCAAACACTTATTATCTACATACATAAGTGTATTATATTTTGAAGAATGATTTTTAAGTAAAATTAGCCACCTTCAGTGTTTGCTCAGCTTATTAATAGTATTAATTTATTGTTAACACATTTAATGGATGCATCATATTACAAAAAGATTATTTTAAATTATATTTGTACAATAAACATAGATCTTTCAGATAGGTTATTTGTGTTTGCAGCGGTGAAATTAATTGCAAAATTGAACCAAGTCTAGTCAAAATGAGAACTATTTTAGCTACTGCTTGTTAATTTTTTAATCAAATGACTTTTAATAGTTTTATAAAAGAGAGAATGAGGTGTTGTAAACTATTTATGGGCATATTTTCGTTTTCAATGTTACAACATTTGAAAATGAAATAGAAATTACATTAACTATAATTAGAAATGAAATTTGAAATTAATTTTTTGTATCAGAAATAAATGTTGAATGCTTACTTATTACATGTTAATTAATAACTTTTCATGAAACTAAAATGTGTATTTAGAAAGGATTTTATTGATTTATTTTGATTTCGCAATTCTTGAGTCATTTATTTCTTTGTTACTATTAAGTTTTTTAGAGTAACTTATTTCAAACATTAAGAAGCATTCTTTAAATATTTTACTTATAATCTATGCTTTATAGGACTTCTACTCTACAATGGACAAAAACAAGAGCAGGGTGATTTCATAGCTCTTGTGTTGAATAATGGTTATGTGGAATTCAGGTTCGAACTTGGATCTGGACCTGCTGTCATTAGAAGCAATGAACCTGTAGAGATGAGGAAATGGCACACAGTTCAAATCAGACGAGAGAGAAAAGATGGTAAAAATATATACAATGGTAAAAAAATATTCATTATTATGTTAGTCGGAACGCCTTGCACTAACATAATAACGTAACTATATTGGTTTTTTTCTTTTCCTGTTTGATCTTAAAACAACTAATGGAATTTCCATACTTAAATAACAAAAATTTAAAGAATGAAGTCAATTCAGGGCTCATGTGATACACATATGAACCTTCCCATTTGAATTTTGAACCAATTTTTATACCTGCAGAAAGTTAAAGGATGTTATATCTCAATCTAATATAAGGAAGTGTGTCTTTATGTGCTAAATGACATTGTTTTGTGAATTGACTCCATTTACCTCTCTCTATTTTCCTCCTATTGTCTTACCCTCCCTTCTTAAAGTTAAACTGAAAAAGAGAACAGATATTTATAGCTTATTGCTATATTTTCAGCTCCATGTTGATTTATGAAGTAGAGGAGCTGATTTCTAGTCTCTTTCCCTATGGTCATGCTTTTCTATGATATATGGCCTCATTGCATGGGTTCTGGCACAATAAAGCCTTTCTTGTGAGTTCTAAAGAGGGGCTCAAATTTTCCATGCATGGTGCCAATCAGTTAGCTTTGCGTATATGGCTTTGAGTCAGGTTGCAGCTCTCTTATGGTTATAATCTTAAATTGTTTTATGCTTCACCTCCAAAATATTTGCCTTCTTTTTCAGCTTTATACAAATGCCTTTTGCTGGCTTTACAATTGATCAGGAAATGCTTTAAAATGAGAGTATGATATAATACAATTGAAGGCATATTATAAATTTGACTTATATAAAAATTTTATATTAAATTTGTTCAGGGTTGAAAATAATAAGCATAGGTTAGTGGAAATTATAAAATATCTTACAGATGAAGCTTTTTATGAAAATGTGATTATTGTGTCATAAAGCAATATTATGTAATTAGATGTTATAAATTTTTTACTGCATGGTTTGTTCAATATTAATTTTAATAAAGAATTTTAAAGATTGCTTATTAGACTAAAATTCTCAAGAATATTTTAATTGTGACCTAGAATTTCTTTGAAGTTTTAATTATACTAAATTCTGTAATTGAAATTTTTGTTTATTTTTTTTTTTTTTTTCATATTTAAAAAAATATTATGCATGCATTCCTCCTCCTCCTTAAAATAATTGTGTAATTTTAATTTCTGTTGTAAGATTATTGTAAATTATCTTCCTATTGTAAATATTATTATTTTCCTTGCAAAAATATAAAACAAATAAATTCAAGAAGGAATGCTTACATAATAAATACTGATTTTATTATTCACACAAATTGAAATCTTTTTGTGGAAGAGCATGAAAATTTAAAATAAACAAATATATTGTATGCTTTCTTTAAAGAAGCTCTGTGATTGTTAACTTTAAAATAAATGAGCAATAAAAAATGACATAAAAATTCCATGCACAAATGAAATTGAATTTGCATACAATTCCCAGAAACAAGAGCAATAAGAAAGTACTTACATGAAATATTTAGAATACTAAAATAATTATGAATTTATATTCTGTATTTCAGGATTTTTGAAAGTGGATGATCAACCAGAAGTAACAGGATCAGCTCAAGGTCGATTTTTGGGTCTTGATTTGGTACAACCTATGTATATTGGTTCTGTTCCTGACTTTGGTCTTATTGAGTCAAATGCTGGAGCTACTAGAGGATTTATTGGTAAAAAATATATATTTAATTTCTTTCTGATTAAATTCCAGTGACATCGCAATTCTGTTATGAGTAAAAATTTGATTATTTTACATTGATATGCAGTTAATAACCATTAATTGTTACAGAAGTGTAATATCAATTTTGAGATAACAAATGAATTTCTTTAAACTACATTGTCAATTTTATATTAAATACCAAATGCCATATTGCTGTTTTAAGTAAAGATTTAAAATAACTTTTGAACAAAGTTTAAACTTTTCATTTGATCTTAATCTTTGTGTATAAATGTAGGCTCCTAGAAACTTTACATTCTTCCTAACATTTTCATAAATGTATATAAAAAGATAATAGATGCTTTTAAATTGTTTCAAAAAGCTTTACATTTATGTTTACATATCATTTCTTTTACGAGTATGATATTCTATGGCTTTCTAGAGAAAGTAACTGCTCTTCTCTTTACATGCTTTTAGACAGACAGACAAATACTTTGACAGGGAAAATGAGATATGATACTAAGAAAATCACCAAGAAATAACATGGCCATTATAATCATATTATGCTATGTCTCCTAAACTTATCACAATTTCCATGATACCCTCAGATGCTTGATACTCACCTGTTTTTATTTGAGAATCAAAAAATATTTTTGATAATGGAAATCAAGGTTTATTATTATTATTTTCTTTTAAATGTATCGAACAATAAATTAAAACACTATGATACATTTGGTTTTTCTTCCTTTTTACTTATATTTATTCATCATAGATTTTAAATACTTTTTAATCAATAAGTTATCCTAAGCTAATATCAGCTTGTATCTTAATGTATACATTAAGATAATTATTTCATCATGTAACAAAAACTATGAAAGGAACTAAGAGTAAATTATGAATTATTTTGACTTATTTTAAATTTAATTATTCAGAAAATGTTTTGAATTCATTTCTATTTTTTTAAAAATTCTTTGTTCATTGAATATTCTAATTTAATATAAGAAAATCAAAGTTAGTTTATATAAGCACCACATATTTTATTTATCATATAAAGTTTTATAATATCTATTTAAGATTTCATCTTACAATTCTGAATTTTCAAATGTTTTGGATTTTTATATAATCAGGGGAAAACAACAATAAAAAATGATGGATAAATATTTTAAACTGTTCCTTAGACTTGCTTGTATTTGTAATGAAATCAATTATTAATATGACTTTTCTGCTTAAAAGGCCACAGAAATGTACTAATTTTGTTTGTTTCTATTTGCATTATACAAACATTTTTTTTTTACTTCTTTAGGCTGCATCAGTCATTATAAAACAGGAAAAGTTGTACACAACTTGCTGAGGGAAGCTGAATCTTATGGCATTTCTACCTGTGAAACTTGTTCATCTAATCCATGTCTTCATGGAGGTGTTTGTCAAGAAGCATTGACCATGGTTGGATACAACTGCATTTGTCCACCTGGTTTCTCTGGACGGGACTGTGAGAAGGTTGGTGAAGCTTGCTACCCTGGAGTCTGTGGAGAAGGACGTTGTATCAACAAGCCTGGTGGTGGATTTGATTGCTTCTGTCCATTAGGAAGAACTGGAGTACGTTGCGAGAAAGGTAAAAAAAATTTTTTATAATTAAGGGTCTTTTTAAAAGCTTTTATCTGTAAGATGCACAAAATAATTACTGAGAAAGAAGTGCAGTTGTACAATATTGCTGAAAATAATATCTAGATAAAATAATTAGTGTTTTTTTTAAAATATATGAAAGCTTTATCAGGGTTTTTTAAAAGGTTGCACTATCTCTTGCTTTGTATCTCCAGCAATCTTTCAAGAACTTCATCATGATGATCTTGAGCTTCTTTTACTGATCCTATTTGTTATATTCAGTATTAGGATCCATTTATTTAGCTATATATAACATAATTTTATTTTTAAAAAGGATTTTTTAAAGAATTTCATGTCTATAGATTGAGACATTTTCTTTATATCTAAGAATTAAATACCTGAAGATGGTAGCTTAATTAAATAACTGAAATCAAATTTTTCTTTTATATATATATATATATATATATATATAAGAAATAAGATTAAATCTGAACTATTCTCAAACAGCTATTAAAGCTGTATTATTTTTATATATCATACTTTTAATGTTAATATGTTGTCAACAATCAATTCAAAATACTTGCCTACTGAAAAAACTTGAAAAATACTCTAAAATCTGTTAATGCAGTTTTTGTCACTATTGCCATGATAAAGCTAAAAATGTATAAATAATATGTATAGTGAGTTAATTTAGCAATTAAAATTGATGAATTCTTACTAAATTTTGTATTTTGTTGATGGCATTCTCCTTTCTAAATTTTCTTCTTGTCTTCTGTTAATAAATTCTTTTTTTTATTTTATGATAGAATATATGTTTCTAGTATGTGGATTTAAACTTATAAAATTTTTCTTTCCTATCCCTAGACATAGTCATTGTTGAGCCAGCATTTGCTGACGATGCATACATTGCTTACCCTACCCCCAATGCGCTGACAACTTTGAAACTGAATATGAAAGTCAAACCAAGAACATTGGATGATTGTTTGATTGCTTACTGTGGACAGCATGAAGACGGAACTGGCGATTTCACATCAATTGCTATTAGAAATAATAGTGTGGAGTTCAGATTTGACATGGGATCAGGCAAGTATTAAATTAATAATGGAAAGTAGCAGTATAGGATTTATTACTATTTTCTGCAATATAATTTAGAATTTCTTTTTTTAGTGCAGAATTTTGTAAAAACATACAGTGTATGGCTTTAAAAACTTTTCAAATTGTTTTTCATGATTGCATTTTTTTCCCCAAAAATGGTTTATAGAATAACAAACTCATTGTTTTATTGGATTAGCTATGGATAAATAATTTAATCTTTGTTTGAAAGTTAAAAATTTTTTAATGAAATAATTTGTTACTAGTTTAAAAAAATAGTGGAACAAATGTGTTGTTAGGACATAAAAAAAGGCTCTTTCTTGTCATAATCTTTTTTTTTTTCTCTATTTAATACTCTTGTGCTTGGATGGTCAAATTCTTTATTTCTATTTAACTTTTAATTAGTTGAAAAAGTTAAAATTAATTAATAAAAAAACTGAGTTGTATATTTTGATTTTTAACTGTTTCGTGCATTTTAATGTTTCATGTATGTACTAAATTATATAATTACTAAGTTCAAAGTATTCTTAAAAGTCTTTTTTGTATGTGACATAGAGAAGAATTCCTATTAAAGACTTAAATATTTAGTATTTAGAAACAATTATTTGAAATGACATTAAGTACCTTTCCAATTAAAAGTACTCTGAAATCAGAAAACAATTCAATATTTTAAATATTAAGTTCATCTTGTAATCAAATAGTAGTATCTTGTAGTCAAATGTATCATATTTATACATTGAAGAACTGTGTTTGAAAATTAAATTTCTTATCTTACCATTATGCAGAAATTTTTAAAAAATGAGTGCTCTGCTGCATATCCAACGAATAATTTATTTTGATGTTGTTGTTTTGAATATGCAGGTGCCGCAATTATACGCAGTCCAGAACCAATCTTGAAAGATGAATGGTTGAGTATCGTAGCTGAAAGAGACATGCGAGAAGGTTCTTTGATTGTTAATGATGGTATTGCCTCTAAAGGAATGTCACCTGGAGTAACAAGAGGTTTGAACTTGCATACACCTTTCTACATTGGATCTGTGGATAAACATAGAGTATCTGTTTCTCCATATGCAGAAGTTCAACACGGGTTTGATGGATGTATTGCTCACGTAAGTTGGTTTGTTGTTCTGAATGAAATATATTCATAATATTAATTTGGATTTTGATAATGCTCTTTTAATTATCTGTGCCAAAAATAAGGAGAATTTCTCTTGTTACTTTTTTTGCAAGATTATTGATGTAGTGTTAAAAAAATATTATTCCTTTAACTATATCCATTTTTAAAGTACCTTCATGATTCATATTCATTTCTTGTTGTATTTGATTTTATTGTTGGTGTCATTTGTTGAACTATAAATTTTTTCTATCTGGTAAATTTCATTATATCATATCTATCATTCAAAATAAGATCAAATTGCATATCTGAAAAGTTGATACTTTTGATGTTTAGCTTCAAATTAGCCTTTCATAGTAAGTGGTTAGAGTATTTGATGTCAAGTAAATGTACTCCTTTTCACGTTGTATTGTAATGTTTAAGTTTGTTAACTGTTATCATTTGTTTAATGGGGAGGAGGAAAGATCTCGTGGATTTTTTTTTACTTCATTATAATTATTAGGATTTTAAAATTGATTTAACTATTTACATTTCATGAAATGCCTAGGGCAATTTATGCCCCTTGCAGCATTGAACATAAAGACCAACTCTCTAATCATTAATAATTTGTAGGAAAATTTTTCATTGTCTTAAATAAAACATCTGCAAGGAACAATCTAGACTACCAGTCAGAAAAACAAAAACACCAGTTTGTGAATATGTTTTTCATTCGATATACATAAAGTTTTTAATAAAATTTGTTGGAAAAGCCTAATAATTTTATAATGATACTGTAGGAAAATATTACCTCAACTAGTCTAAGAAGGACTGGATTAACTGTAGGCTCTAATGCTGAAACATCTATTTGTTTCTGTTGAATGAAATTCGTCAAACTATTCAGATTATATTTCAGTTCAGTTTCTTTGAATTGAAGCATGTGGCTCAGTAGGATTTCTTGTTCTGCATTCAGGTAAAGTCTAAAAATAACAACAACCCAAAATGCATATAATTAAAAACCAAACTTAGTATTCCTAAACATAATAAAATAAAAAATCAGATTCCTAAATTATAAAATAATATTAAAAGCAAAATAATAATGAGAATAATAAAGTGATAGGATATTCTAAGGATATATAGGATTTCCAGTTTTTTTCCTAATAATTTCCTTCAAAATATAACTTAAAAAAACTTTTTCAGTGAATTTAATTTATTTTCTTGATAATTAGCCCAAGAAATAATAAACGTGCTGACATAATTCACAGTTCTTTATAAAATGCTATGAATGGCATCAAAATGTATTTTAAATTGAGGAGGTGCAAACTAATTTTTCTACAAACATCATTTCCAGTCACTTTTTCAATTGATTTTAAACTCCAATATAAACAGATTTAAAGTACATCATTAAATTACTTATTTAATTAACAAGGAATGATTTATAACTTAATTAATCAACTAGTTAGAAAATTTCATAGCAGTACATAATTTTTTATTCATTGTAGGTTGAAGTGAATGGAGTGGAAGTAGATTTGGTAAACTCAGCAATTGATGCATCCAATGTGGAAGATTGTGGAAGTAGAACTCCGTGTGAGAAAAATCCATGCTTAAATGATGGAATTTGCATTGAAGAGGAAGGATCTCCTGAAGGTTATGTCTGTGAATGTCAAGAAGGCTACAGAGGTATGATCTTTTCCCATTTTTTACTTAGGAGGTAAGAAATGGGAGAATAAAGATGTAGAATTTTTTAAAGTCACAACTGAGGTTTATACTATCCAAAAATAATACCTTGATTTTTAAAATGAATATTACTTTCACCTGAAAACAAATTAAATTTAATGGAAGCCTTTTTGGAAGCTTCCATTAAATTTAATTTATGGAATAACATAAATAAATAAATGTGAATAATATTATTTCTAATAACATAGTATTTATATTATAATTATATTTATGATATAATTATTATTTATAATGCTATTATTAATAATGTATGAACATGATGGCTCTAAATTATTTTAAATCAAGGCTTTGACCTTTGTAAATATAATTATTGATTAATTGTTAAATTAATGCAGAAATAGATTATCAAGAGATAAAGTGAATATTTTATTTTATTATTATTAGCATTTCAAGTGTTTTTCGTTAAAAAAAATATCTAGGCAATACATGAAATATTTTTAGATAAATCTTTTTAATTAAAGAAAATTACAAAGATCAATAGATTCATTTAAATTTTGAAGTAAAAAGCAACTTATTAAATTTAAAAAAATCATTTATATACAGAATGTCCATACTAATTATGATTCAGTTGCTAATTTCTAAAAAGCATCTAAAATAGTGATATGCAAATTCAGTAAGTTTTGGTTAAAAAAGAGCGTAGTTTTTTTGTTTGATTAGAGTATTAATATTTCAAGAACGTATAGTTCTAATGGTGACAAAGGTTATGATATTATATAACAATATAAATTTTGTGACTTTTTTAAATGTTTATTTATTGAAGAAATATAAAATATAATTTTTTATATCTATGAAAGAATTTTCCCATATGAAGCTACATACCTATTTCTAATGACTTAGAAATCTGCAGTTAGGCCACTATAAATGAAAATCATATGTTACAACACACTATTTATGTTATGCATATATTTCTAAATCTAATGTGGAAGATATAATTTTTTGGTCATGTACTATATATATATAAATGTAATACCTTGAATATATGATATTTTAAATTTGAATGCTGCTTTAGAAACCTATACATGAAATATGTTGTATTAAATAAGCAAAGGAAATATTCATTCATCAAAATAAATATATTATTTCTTTATTTATTCAACACTATCTAAGTACTTCTTAATGAATATCTCCTTAATTTTTATTTAATAATTTGCCATATACTTGTTAGTCTACTGTTGCTGATCATAATTTTTTTTTTTTCTCCAGGGAAAAATTGTGAAATTGAGACTGACTTGTGCAGCTTAATTGATCCTTGCAAGAATGGAGGAACATGCATTGGCTCTGGCAATTCCTATGAATGCAGCTGCCCACTTCGATTCAAAGGCACAAATTGTGAAGAAGGTAAATGTCATCCTTTAAAAATCAGCAAATCATATTTTTATTGTATAGATTCTTTAATTATATAAAATTCAAAGACTAAGTAAATTAAATGAATAAAGTTTACAGTTAATAAAATCTTCAATTTTTAAAATTATTTCAAAATTTGCATTGTAAAATGGAATTTACTTTAAATGCTATATGCTACTATAACTGAATGGTTCTCTCATAATATTTTTCATACATTTTTAGATGATAATTGTGAATTCTTTCTTGCTTAATTTTTTTCCCTTCTTTGCATTGATTTTTTTTTTTTTAATTTTAAAAAGTGATCAGAAATTATTGTCAGCAATTCAGGTCCTTGGAAGAAATTATTCGATTTCATAAAAGTAAAATAAATAAATAAATAAAAATATTTTGAAGAATAAAAACATTTAAGTATAAATTCTCTCAACCTTAGTAACTTGATAATTAAAATTCACAAATATTTGAAAAGAAATATTTGTGAATTTTAGTTATCAAGTGTATTGAATATGTTTGAAATTGAAATTATTTCTACTTTCATCTGTATATAATTATTAATTGATTTATATAAAAAAACAACTAAGACTAATAGGTAACTTATAAAAAAAACTAAAGGAACAAAAAGGTTTACATTCATGAACTCTCATTTTACTGTGCATTTCAGAACCTTTCTTTTGTGGATATTTTCTAATAGATTATGTTTTGCCTAAATGTGAATAAAATTTATCTTGAATAGTGTTAAAATTTTATTAAAACATTTAATTATTATAATAATTGCTGCACTATAAAAACATTCATCATAATGAGTTTAATATGCATGAGATACTTATTTAATGTATTCATCATATATTTGTTACAGCATCGGTATTTGACGAGAGAGCACACTTTGAAGGCAATGGCTATTTGGCTTTGGAAAATGAACTCCTACCTCATACTGCCACAACAAAGGATGAAATTGTCAGTTTTGCTTTTACTACTACCAGCCTGGAAGGTCTTCTCCTTTTCCATGGTCAAAAACCAGATACTGATGGTAAAGGTCAGGATTATCTGGCAGCTGCTATTATTGATGGGTACTTGGAGTTCAGGTAAGGCCAGTTGAATTATCAGTATTGCATTATTTATTAAAAAAGGAAAATAAAGTAACTCTATGCATAAGGAAATAACTGTATTTGATACTTTTATGTCTATCTGTAAAACAGTTTCTATTCATGTAATATTTGAGGGGAGGTTAAATCTTTATAATTTGTGGAAATATTCTGCTATAACGAATCTCTCTGTCTGCAAGAAATGGTTTAAATACAAGATACATGCTTTGTATAATATTAAGCATTATAATGATATAGTTGACTTTAAAAACTTTGTAAAAGAAAATAGATCTTGGTAAGTAGTCCATTTCTAACTTAATAAATCTTTTTTAATAACTTAATAAATCTTTTTTAATTGCGGATTTTTTATTATTATTGATGGTTATTTAGAGTTCTGACCAGTATTACCAGTTATAAGTATTACAAAGGCGTAAGAATTGTGTTGTTGGTTCTTTTTAAAAAGAAAAACCTTTTGTAACTTTATGCTCATCAGTAAAATTGTCTGTATCATGATTAGAGGTTTTTAGTCATGAGCTCTTTTGAGAGAAGGTAAAATCTTAATGTATTACTTATGGAAAATATTCTTAAAGAATCTTTCTTATCCTCTTTGCAAGAAATAGTTTAAATGCATGCATTGTATAATAATCATAATAATGAAATTGTATTTAAAAAGCATGTGAAATGTGTAAAGAAAGCAGACTTTAGTAAGCAAGCTATTTTTATCTTAGTAAATCCTTTTTAATAATGAAAATGAATGGTGGACTTTTTTATAGTAATCTGTATTGCTTTGAGGTTTATTTAAAAACTGTTTAAAAAGAACCATATTAATTTTTATTTTTACTAAGATTTAATAAGGTGGTTATTTGGGGAAAAGTGTTTGCATATTACATTTTGGTTCCTTTTACTAACTTTTATTCAAACAAAAAAGCTTTATTCCTTGATTTAGATTTTTATATTCAATGTTATTTACAGGTTTTATAAAATCAAGAAATGGAAAAATATTGCTTCTTAACTTTAAGCACTTTCTTAGGGTTGGTCATACTGTTTTTACATAAATGTAATGACACTTGGAAGAAATTAAATCATATAAGACATGTAAGAAAAATGTTGAATTCTACTGCCAGATGTACAGTTTTTTATAGCCAATTTCTTTGGCTCTTTATATAATTTCAAAAAATTTTTTTAACTACACTTAATAACATATAATTCAAATAAGCTATTTTGAAAACCATGTTTACAAACTTAAACAATCTGTATTGTACTTCAAATTTTATTATTAAAAAAAATGTATTAATTTCTTTCTTCTTCTCTAGTTATGAACTTGGCAGTGGCCCTGCTCAAATTAAATCACCTGTGAAAGTCAATGATGGAAAAGTTCACAATGTTATCTTAAAAAGGTGGGTTAGAAGCTGTTAAATCATTTTGTTTGTTCTTTGTTAAATATTTTTAGAAATCAGAAAATGTGTGTAATGCCAATATTTATGTGGGCATTAAATATTTATTCATTTATTGCCATCCAGATTAATGAAATTTTGTATTTATCTTTTAATATTCATCTTTTCATTATAATAAATAAAACATTGAATTTTGTTCTGTTAGTTCCATTCAATTTTCTATAATTATTATTTCAAAGTATTAACCCAAAAATACTTAATTTAAAGCAAAATTTGAAAGTAAAATTCTCTTAAATTATAATTAAAGACTCAAGATAATGATAACTATGAAATAAAACTGTTTAAAAAATTACATTTTTATTTGAACTTTTTTAGGAAAAAAATTTGTACTTTAATTTTTTGCAGATTAAAATTCAAAATTAATTTTAATTTATGGCAGAATTATATTTTATTTTAATTAAATAAATATATTTAATTTTAGAAAAAAAATTAATCTAAATTTGGTGGAAAATAATTTTGTAATGCTTATTTATGAAATATAGTATTGTATAAAATATTGTATTGTATAAAATTGAAAAAGTTCAAAATGATTACAAATATTTCCCTATATACATAGATATTACTCATCAGTTTAAATTTGACTGATGAGTAATATATATAAGTTGAAACTTATAGAAGAGTTTGGGAAAGCTTATTTAATTTTTTTGATGAAATAGGAAAGAAATAAAATAGTGTGTTCAATTTGACCATGGAAATGAAATTATAAGTGTCACATATGTAAGGATGATTATGGGTTGATTTAGTTATTTATCAAAACTAAATCAATTTGAGAAATGTCAAATTTGTGAATATCACTACTGTTGAAGAAAAGAATTCATGATTGTTTTCAGACTAATTAGTGATTGACTTTTCAGTTTTGAAAACAATAATAATAATAACAAAAGATTACATTTGGATCAAAAACTTTTTGAACTTCTAATTTGAAATCTAATTTTTCCTTTATAGAACTGGACGTCATGGTAGTTTAGAGTTAGATGGAGTACATCAACAGTTTGGAGAATCTAAAGGAATTTTACAAATGCTCAACACAGATGGTGATATCTATATTGGTGAGTGATTTTAGTTTTAAATTTGACAATTTATCTGTTACAGTTAGTTAATGAATAGGCTTATTAAAATCTGTGAAATTGCAGGTGGTGTGCCCAATCATCAGTTAATGACAGCTGGCAAGTATCCTCAAGGCCTGATTGGTTGTTTATGGAATTTACAGATTGATGATTCTGGGCCTCTTAATTTATATGATAGTGCCAAGAATGGAGCAAATGTTCAAGATTGTGACAAGTAAGTTGACTAAAAAAATATCTTAAAAATTTTTTCCATCATATTTTATTACATATTTTAATATTTTTAAATCCCACTTCCAATTAGTAATTCTTTTACCTGGGTGAATTAGTTAAATTTCTCTTTATGATTTTACTTAGATAATATTTAAAATAATTTGTCAGACAGTTTGTTAACTAAGAGATAGAAATATTTTTAGAAAGTTGCTTTTTCAGTGTATGCTTTTGCATGCTGCTTTTTAATTCCTTTCTTTATTTTGTATTAGTTTTGTGTTTAATTTATAAATCTTTATTTGTAATAGTATTTTTTGAAGGATGTGATTTTTAATGGTTATTAATTTAACTGCATCAGCTTTATTAAATCTAACAGGTATATTCAGAAAAATAAATAGAAGCATTATTGTACAGATGTAATGACTTATTTTGTTGCTTTAAATATTTGCTGTTACAATAATAATATATTAATTAATTAAAAATTAAAAATATCACTGAGTTTGTGCCATGTTTGGTAATGCCAAATTATACAGACTGGTTTATAAAGTATAAACACACACACAAAGACACATATACATTCATTTATATTAATAATAAAGATTGTATAAATGTAGTAATAAAGTCTAAATTTGCAAACCAATTTTTTGTGCTCGTTTATTACGTATCCTTTATTCTATGAAATGTTTTTTTCTTTCTTTTTTATAGCTATGAAGCAAGTGGTGAATTCTTGGAAGAATTAGAAGGTAGAATTGTACAGAAATAACTGTAGGTAAAAACTTCTAGCCAGCTAAATGCTAAAAGAAATGGACAAGTTTGAACATGAACTTTCTTTTGAAAGAAATTTTGTATAGACAACATTTAGTGGCTATTCTTTCTAAAACTCTCTTCATGTTTGAAGCGTCAACTCCCAATTCGCTTTGCATACTCAAAGCTGCTATGCAAAAAAAAGGACCACAGTGTGCTAGGTGAAAAAAAAATTCATGCTGCACATCTCCACTTATTAATTACATAGCATATTTCTATAAATATACCATTCACAAAGTGAAATCAATTGTTTCTCTACTTTTATGTTTTTGAAACTTATGCCTTAAGCCAACTTAATTTTTTTGGTACAAATACATTTATAAATCTCAATGAGGGTTACTGCATGATGTTTTTTTTTCCAAGTATTATTGTTACATTTTTGTTCTTATTGAATCATATGTCACTGCCATGATATATTTCTTTATTTCATTGTTGACACCAAGTGTGTTGTTTGTCTGTCACATTGACATGGTGCTATGTACGACAGTTTGCTTTTAAAGGTGCAGCTAAGCAAAGATGAAAAAATTGCAGCTCATCTCTCAGCAATGCTCTGTTATGTTGTGTAGTCGGAAGGGTCTACATGTTGTAAATGTTTTTTTGAACATTGTTAAATAAAAATTTTGTCTTTTTTTTTTCTTTTTTTCCAGTGATAAGTTTAACATTGCTGTTTAATTCAAATGTGTTTATGTTGTCAACGTGAAAAAAAAAGCAAACAATCTGTAATAAATTTCTCTGTACTCTGATGTTCTTCTGCCTCAATGGTTTTTGTGTAAATTGTGCGTGTCTGCAACAATCATGTTGACTACACTGTGAAAACTTTATTTAAAAGGTCTGAAATAAAGTTAACGTTATTTAATTTGCTGTTTTCTGTTTAATTACTAACTAAGTTGCTTATTGTTATTATTTTTTATGACCATCTGCATTCCATGCAGAAACATCTTAGTAAACTTTTCTAATATTTTTAGTTCTGAAGGACGAGAAAAAAAATGAATGAGAAACAAATTTAATATGAAATGTGAAATTAATTTTAAAAATATATTTTTTATTATTTTTAATAATTTATTTTTATCATATTAAATAAATTTTATATTATTAATAATTATTCTACTGTTTAATCATTTACATAAACCAATATTGTTTAAATAAATGACTAAGCAGCGTATCAATTTAGCTCACGATTAGAAGCTAAATTAAATTAACCTTATAATGCATGCAATAATGACATCAATCGCTTAAAAAAGAGATTATCTCCTCGCACTTTTTTGTAAAATTTGTAAAACATTTATCTTCATAATATTTCTATAAAATAAGTATCTAGTAATTTTATATTATTCAGATTACTTAAATTATAATTAAGTTTGCTCTAAAATGCTTTCATAGTCTTATTTGATTTCCCATTTCATTGGGTATTCATAGTCATATAAGATACCCAAGAAAAATACTTTCCCTTTACATAGATGACAAAATGAATATGGATTTCGGATAAGATTAAATCCACTTCAATACAAAAAGGCATGCCTCTTTTTTTTTTAACGTTATGATAAAAAAACACTACGAAACTTTATTGGATTTATATATTTAAGAGACAAGCTGAATTAAAAATAAAATTACTGTTGAAATAATACAATTTAAATGCTTTTTCTACTGAAGTTGTATTATATTCTAATTGTAAAGTTGTAATTTGCCTGCTATTGACATTTGTAATGATTAATTTCACTATAGAACTTTTTGGTCCTTTATTTTCCCAGTATTCAAAGGACCCCCACAAGAACATAGATGAGAGTTTGCCGAATGAATAAGCAGGCTCTCGCTCCCTTGGTGGACATGGCAATAATGTGGGGTTGAATTACTTTCACACCAATGATGGCAATAAGTGAATCTATAGGAGCGATGAATGCAACTTTCAGTTCAGTCTAAGCCCTTCAGACTTGAATTTTAGTTATACACCTCCTGTTATACTGATGGCAGAATTTATTTATTTAGTGTCCTAGAGATCGGAGGGGGAAAATAGTGTTGTTTTGGGCGTCAATCAAAGGGGAGGGCAGTGTGAGCAAATTATTTTTCATTTTATTTTATCTTTTAAAAAGAAATAAGAGGAAAAAAAAATAACACCATTGTTCTGGCGCAATTTTACCGTTGCAAAAATTCTGGCTGCTTTGGCAAAGTGGGGAGTTTCTCCGATATGATTCATATTAATATGATTATAATGACTGATAGGAATTATGATATCGATTTGATTAATATTGTTTTCTTTGCTCCAGATTGGGTTGAACATAATAACTATGTATAATTTTACTTCTGTAATTTCCCCTCCCCCCACAATATGAGTAGAAATCAATTCTAAGTATATGTTCAGCTTAGAAGTTTTTTTTACAACTCATCGTTTTTCCTAGTGATATGGAATTTATAATAATCGTTCCCTGCAAAATAACAGACAAGGCTCTGCTTTAGCTACAAAATGACGAGAACTCATTAGTTTTACCAAATTTTAAAATCAGTTACTTTTGGTTTTGTGAAATTTCTTTCTTTGAGTTTGTTTGTGTATGTAAATGATTTTGTAAGAGTATAAAAGTGAGTTTTTTTACAGCTCTTACGTAGCCGATGTGAAAAAAGCAGCTCTCTACAAGATTATTCATTGCTGAAAAAAAGGATAGAATGCTGTATTCTATGCATTCTTAGTGGTTCGAACTCACAATTTTGGGATTCATAGCCGTATAACATAACCTTCTTGCATACAGTCGACCACCCCACCACCACTGAACGTAGCAGTATCGACAGAATTTGCGTATAACATAACCACTATACAAAACGGTACACTCGTATCTGGAAGTTGTTATCTGGCGTATGAACTTACAACCGCATTACTCCCCCTCCAGTGACTCGAAGGTGAGACGAATGATATTATCGCGCCAAGTGTTTTGGCGGGCGGCGAACATTTTTGTCGCGGGAAGCGACTTTCGCTGCTGGTATAGGGCAACACGAAGGTTGCGTTTGATTAGTTCAGAGCCATCGTCCCCTGAGAACATTCTTAGAGGTTCGAACTTGTAACATTGGGATTCTTAGCCGTTTAACATAATCACGTGACAAAAGTGTACACTCGTGCCCGGAAGCTGTTATTTGGCTTATGAACTTAAAATCACGATTCTTTACTTGCTTTCAGTGTCTTATAAAAGTCTCAAAATCAGAAAAATAAAGTCTGCATGCTGAAATTACTCTTAGCAATGAAACTTCCAAGACAACGAATAGCAAATCTTAAAAACCTGTCTAAAGATGTGCGGTTATTATAAGACGTAAAATTATAACAGGCAGGGGAAAATTCTATGTTCGACTTTTAAAAAATTATTTTGGCAAGTAATGTAAGTAGTATCGTTCTATAATTATAAAATTGAAGTATATCTTTTAGAACAATACTGCTTTCTTTTGACCAACCGGGCAAAAATTGCTATTAAAAATCTACAGAAAAGATCGCGCAGGGTAAAGTCCATACTTAATGCATCTTTCAGTTTTGTTCCTATGCACATGGATAGCGGATGTTGTCCGAAATTGAATGCATATTTATAATTTTAGTTTAAAAATCTTGTTAAAATTGGTGCCGCTCTTTCCGATTTTGAATTATAATTTTCTCGGTCTAAAAGACATATTCTAAAGGCTGCGTATTTAAAACGATTTAGAAAAATAAATAGTAAGTCCCCTAAACCGAGCCACCGATTCAGTACCTCTGCTTTTATTTTATATGAAAGCTTGTCATCTCTAGATATATCAACAGTGGCTTTCTACTCCCTATCATCCTCCATTCAAAAGAAAAATTGGTAATTAGAAGAAAAAAACCTACATCAGCGAGTTTTCTGGGGGAAATCATTGGTGGAATCCTTTACCAAAACCATCATGCTGATTTCCAAAGAAATTGTTTGTTTCATATCATGTTTTTTGCGATAAGAGGTAATTTATTAAAGGTGGTGAACTAAATTAATTCTGTTAAGATGGTGGTGATGACCCAGAGGAGGCTAATAATAACTATTTTTTAATGTTTAGCCTAAGAGATGTCTAAATTATAGAAATTAACAGATTCTGGAGATAAAATTTTCGATTTTAATTCATTTAGTTCAGAATCTGAAAAGAATGCCTGGTTTAGTCTGAGTTTAGTTCCTTTTCATCAAAGATTATTGATTGGCTTGACTAACAATATTATTAAATAGTGGCGAATAGGTGGTTGTCACGGGCGGTTAATGATTATCATTATTTAGTTTTTAACTGAAGAGATTAACAGAATCTGAAGATAGAATTTCTGATTTTAGTTCAATAAGGTTTACATTTATTCCATCACAAATTATTGGCATGACTAACAATACTATTAATATGGTGGAGAATAGGTCGTCGCCAGAGGCGACAAATTATTATTATTCTTATTACTTTTTATTTCATTTTTATTACTTTTTTTATTTCATTTCGACTGAAGAGATATCTAATTTACAGAGATTAACATAATCTCAAGATAGAATTTCCGATTTTAGTTCAATAAGGTTTATTCATTTAATTAATTAAAGATGATCGGTATGACAAAATTAATGGTATTGTCGCATTGAAACGAAACATTGCCAAGTCTGCATAGCTGAATAATTATGGCGCTGGACTCATAGTCAGGAGATCATGTGTTCGAATCTCGGTAGACTTAGAATTTGTTTAAGTATCCTTCTTTTATTTCGTGTTCCAGAAGATTCTGGACCTTTCTTTAATTTACCAGATAAGTGCTCTGAAATCTTGCTGTCTCCAGAAAGGTATTCTGGAACTTTCCCTACTTGTATAAAAGCTGACGATCTCTTAGTCATAGTGTTCTTAGTTCAGAGTTGAGCTAATAAATTAATTTAACTCTACTTCCTGTGTCTTCTTGAGCTCTATCTACGTGACAGTATTAATACGATGGCGAATAAATGGTTGCTAGAACCGGCTAATTATTACTACTAATTGTTATTATTATTATTGTTATTATAATTATTTTATTGCGTAAGATATATCTAACTTAGTGAGATCAACTAAATCTGAGGATAGAATTTGCGAATAACTGCTGTATTTTTGTATATCAGGAAATAAAATACCCAAAGAGGAAAAAGGCGACATATTTATTACCATATTTATGCAAGAAACAGTTTTCTTCTGGGGTTAATAATCTTGGTCCGACTTCTCTTGCGCTGGGAGGGCACCACCTGAGCGACGCAGTTGTTCCCGTAGCTGGGCAACGGATGGAGCTTGATGTGGGCCGGGTGGAGGTTATAAAAAGAATTGGCGGCCGTCGAGCTACGTATTCCATAGGCAAAATAGATCAGCAGACCTAAAGGGAGGGAGAGAGATAAGAAGATGAGGTGAAATTCTTTGAAGTCAAAGTAAAATGAAGGTGAACTTGGCTATGTGTCTCCGGTACGGAGTATAAGGGAGTGCGGTAGCTTCTGAGGATAAAGGCCCCAGATCACCCGAGGGCAGAAGTCTGACTTCTAACTCTTACGAAGATGACACACACTTGAACACTCTCCTTTTTACAGAGGGGCTCTTTCACACTCCTCACAGAACACTGGGTAAAAAAAACCTTGCTCGAAACGGGACTCGAACCCGGGACGCCTAGATCCTGGGAAAGACCCGCTACCCCTCGGACAAGACGCCGGCACTTGCAAATTATGCCCCTCTAAACGATTCTCTACACATTGTCAGGAATTTAATGGTGAAAAAATGGCTGAATATATCGGATGGATAACAATCCAACAAATCACATGAGTTCCACCCTTCTGTCAGACACTCGAATAAATTTAATTTATACCGAAAAAACGATTTTATATTGATTCGTTTAAGAATTGGTCATATCAGAATGACACATAAGTATTTACTCTGTTCAGAACCTCCTCCTGCATGCCAATGTATTTCGGTGCCGGCGTCCTAGCGTAGGGTCAGCTTATTTTTCTCGTGATATGGTTCGGGCATGGTTGTTCTTCTGTGTTCTATCATCAGTGAGGTGTATGAATGTGTCCCCCCCCCTGTAAAAAGGTGTTTTGCAAAGCGAGTGTGAAGCATGAAGTAGCTAAGTTGTACTTTTGGCCCTAGTTGGCGCTTCTGCAAAAATAAAGGACACTAATTTAGGCTTAAATCGCTGACAGCTTTCGGACGGCGGGCTTATAGAGCGCCATGGGTATAAACAACATTGTATTTCGATAAAACATATTTTAATAGAAAGCTAAAATTTTGACATTAGAGGGCTTAATTGGCCGTTTGATGTGATATTACATTAAAAGACTCCCTTCCTAGGGGGCATCTTGAAATGAGGACAAGATGTTTCCGGGAGGGAGGTTGGATTTCGCCACCCTAGAGGGTACACGAAAAGAACTTTTTCTGGCTCTTTCCGTCGATGAAATGACGTACTTTTTGGGGGAAGAGTTGTACCGTGGTCGGTGATGGCCCTTAAGACTCAACCATAGTTCCCGCTTGTGTTGCTGTTGCTGCGGTCCAGTTATTCAGTTTACTTTATTCGTGTGGCTTCAGGTGAGTCGGTGAGTCAGTGATATATATGACTTATCTTAAAAGATTTGATGGGATAAAATCCCCATCAAAATCTTTTTCTTTTTCTTAAAGATATATGCATTAGCAAACTCATTTGAGTAATTGTTTTAGTATTGTATTGGACGTTCATTTAAAATATGTTTCGTACAATTCATTACTCCTTTCAATTGACACTTAAAGAATGAAGTAGTTCTATTGTCTCGTGTTTGACGCAACATAGTCAGATATGGCTTTTGCGCCTGAAAACTCAACCAACCACATGATTATATATCTATATTCTATGATTTTTTTTGGATAAATTCCGTCTCTGTAAGGATTTTTGTTATAAATGGTGGTTGATTTACAACTAAGTCAGGTAGCGAAAGTTTAGTTTAGTTACATTAATGTTTAGTTGTAAAGAAATACGAGGGCTATTTTGGGACGGACCTCGTCATTTTGAACCGTGGTCAGATGACGAGGGTATTACCTCTCCTCTCCCCTCTTCATACCACAGCAGACTAGCGGGAGAACATTTGGCCCGACGGATTTAACGAACAACATATCCCCTTACAAGACAGTTCTTCAGTGGAATTGGGTCTCGAACCTGAAACCCTTCAAACCTTACCACCAGGCTAACGTGGTGGTAAGGTTTGAAGGTAGTCAGGTAGCTGAAGACGAACAGTTAGAACAAATGTCTTTAATCTCGTTATCAAATACAGAATTTTTAAGAAATTGAATTTCGAATTGCAGAATACTAGACGCTTTTGGCTGTTAGTTGTTCCAGGATTACAAGAATTCTACTTGAGGAGATTTGCCTTTCGAAGTTATAATCGCTATTCTTGCAACAATGATGTGTGCCATACTGTCCATAAAAACTGAGTTGCATAGTGTATGAGACGTATTCTTTATTTCTACTGCTTTCACCGGCAATACTGCAGCAATTGACCTTCACATTTACAGCTTATGTTGTATTAGCGCGTAGATGAAGTTAATGTTGACAAACCGTGTGTTAACTAAAGTCCTAGATAATATTCGGTAATCTTAACTCGAGACTTTATTCAAGGAACTAAACTTTACATCTGTTTTCTTATCCACAGGACGAAACGACTTTGAATCTTCCATATTTAGAAAAATGCAGAAATTATAAGAATATTCTAGAATAAACAGGAAATAGCAGAGAATAAATGAATAACAAAACAAGTTTTAAGCAATTTGCCTGCAGTCAGGTACCAGCTTGCGAACTGTCACTTTCAGTTCATAACATTTTATTACTGAGTCATTTGCAGAAGTCCTGGTTTAGGAGTAGCTCATCTTCCCCGGGCGTCCCGGGTTCGAATCCTGTTTTGGGCATGGTTGTTCGTCCCTTGTGTTCTATCAGTGGGATGCTCGAATGAGCCCCCTCCCCCTGTAAAAAGGAGTTGTGCAAGTGAATGTGTGTATGTGTCATCTTCATTGGAGCTAGAAGTCAGACTTCTGGCTTTGGGTGCTCAGGGGTCTTTACCCTCAGAAGCCACTGCAACCCCTTTCCGTGTTAACACGAACACAACAACAACTGAGTCATTCCATTCAGTCAGCACCAAAATAGTACAAGTTTCGTTACAATATTGAACAAAAAATGAGATTGACGTGGGAAATCTCTCCCAGACACTTGTCAATAGAATTCAGGATTACCCTTATAACAATCACAAAATATCTCCACTAGAGCATAAAGGAAGACCTGCCGCATAAGTAATCTGATTCTTGCTTTTCTGATGAATATATTAAATACGTTTTTCTGTATATGTTGTTGTAATTAAGAGTTAATTTTTTAAAAAAAACTATAATGACAAACAAATCAAGCCAAAATTATAACCATGTTTCTGACTAGAGATTCAAATCTTTAAACTTCATCTTACCTAATAGGAACCATCCCAGGTACACTTTCCAGACAGCCCACAAGCAATGGACAAGCAGGCACATATTTGTCAGCGATGCCATTCCTGGTATCCATGGCATACTCGGCACTCTAGGGCAGCAAATGCCAGAGGGCCTTCCATTTTGAGGCAAACAAATCAACAACCCCTGGACCACGGTCGACATCAGCATGCACATCAAGGCGACCACTGCAAGCACGAAGTGATTGTCCAAGTCTGCAAAGTGCAAGACTACCGAAGTGATGAAAGCACACAAGAACATGGCGGCTATGCCTAGTTTCGCACGGAATGCACTAGAGGGCGTTGGTTCCGGCAGTTGACTGGATGGATCATGCTCTTCCATGATGGGCATGTTGGCTATCCTGGCCTGGTCTTTGTATTGCTTCACTACAGAGTCGATGTCCGTGTCAGAACTTTCCTCTGAGGACTCTTCGTTGATGCAAGTCGTAGACATCTCCAGGCTTTCGGTGTGGTCGAATCCTACGCCGTTTGTATACTGGGACTCTTCGCTTTTTCTTCTGGATCGATCGCGTATGTTTTTGGCTGTCGTTTGGAACATGGGCTCGTATTGCCATGCTGTGTTGTCTCGGTACCTGTAAATGTAAAAATAAATAATTTAAAACACATATCCGTGAAAAATATGGGTAAAGGAAGATTTTAAAATTTAAATTCAGATTAAAGATCTAGAAACTAAAATTTAGAAAGAAAAAAAATAGATTATTCAAAAATTTTTTTTTTTGTAATTCTACTGTTAAAAACATGGGTATAAACATTTTTTATCTAATGCATATAATTTCTTCTTCTTCTTCTTCTTCAGTTGCGCTTCAGCCCAGGGTGGGCCATGGCCTTCCGCAGAATCGAATTCCAGGCTGCCCGCTTCTTGGATAGACTTCGCCAGTTATTAACTCTGAGAACTTTTAGATCTGTTTCTAGACCTCAGTCTACTCCTTTTGCGGGTTCCAGATGGTTTAGCGTCGAAGATCTTTTTGGTGGTTCGGTTGTCTTTCATTCTAATCAAGCTGGGTATTTTCTTTAGATTTCGTAACAGTAGAGTTTCTACGGGGTAGGGGAGTTAGCCCAACGCCCAACTCCATTTTAGTCGCCTCTTACGACATGCATTGGGATACATTGGGACTATTCTTACCCCTTGGTTACCACATGGTCACCGTTGGGGCACCCCGGTCACCACACGGGAATAATAATATAATTTCAGAAAACAATAAAAAATAACTATATTAACCCTTTATATACTGACGGTACTTAAAGGTATCATTTAAATCTAGCTTATATCTTTACTATATGACTATTTTCGCTGATTGTATTCTAAAGAACATGGAGAATGTAACTCAAATAACATGAAGTTAATATAAGCTAAAAGTAAGAATTAAAAGCATTTAATTAATTAAGATATTTATGTTAATTACATTTTTTTCTTGCGTTCCCTGAGATTATTCTGTCAGAAAACTAAACTACTGGTGCAAAAATGAAGTTGAAAAATGAATGGCAACATAATACGGTAGATAAAGGGTTAAAACCAATGGGTTTTGAAGTCTCCACAGAACTTTCTCACATATTTTCTAATAAGCTTGTCATGTCATAAAAGTCTTGTATAGCATAGACGAATTATAGTTGTTGCCAGATATAAATCTTCAGCATGAATGAAGCATTTTTACTGAATTCATTATATGATTTTAGACAATTAATCTCTGGCATACGTTTAACAATATCCAAGAATCAAATTCATGTTTCAGATGTATGTTTTTTTTTCTCGAATCGATTAGAGCAAAAATTTGTCAAAAAACTATACTATTCAGAAAATCTTATACCAAATTTGATGTCATTACGTTTTTGAATTATCGCGTTTACATGCTTTTGAATGTACAGGCCGACAAATAGTCAGCCTTAGTTGATTTTTTCTCAAAATTTGTCAGTGCATACTATATATCTTAATCTGTGTACCGAATTTTATCTATATACCTTTCGTTGTTTTGCAATTATCGTATTAATTTATATTCAAACAGACAGAAAGACGAACTTTTGAACAGATTTTACTAAAAATTTAATTAAAACTGGCAAATTTGGTGTAAAGATCTTAGGTCGAATTTCAGTGATATAACTCAAAACGTTTTTGATTTATCTTTGTTGCATATAGACAGATGGACAGACATTTTCCCAAAATGTATTTTTCTTACTCAAGGATGTCTGAAAGTGGGAATTCTTCAAATCTGGCGTATGAATTTCTTGACGATTACTAAATTTTCTCTATATTACAGATTCGAGAAAGTAAAAAAGTTATATAAATTCAAAGTTTATTAACACAGAGAGAAAGTATGAAGGCAGATTGTATTTGCTATTGAGGGGAGTGTCTATAAAAGTAACATAAGAGTGTATGATTAGTTTTTACTTTTCAATTATTTGCAGCTCATTGTAACACAAACTCAAGAGACTAATGATTCTAACGATTTTCTAATCGATGGTGGGGACATATAAAAAACAAGTCTTATGATTAAAAAAAAATCAATTCCTAATTAGGTCATCAATTTTTTTTATTTGTTACTTTTTATTCAATAATTATCAAAAAAGCTATTAAGCATTGAAAAATTATTGAATTTCGTCTCCTTTTCAATGTTTTTCAAATGTCTCTGACTGATTCAGCATCCAAGAGTGCTACTTACAACTTATTCTTCAGTGTACTAAGGTTTCATCCCGAATCCGAAACCCAATCATTATTGCGACTTCCATATTCTAGGTCAGTGGTGGGGAAACTTTTTTTAAGACGGGCCATTTGTAATAACTAGACGATCGTAGCGGGCCGAAGAATAATGCTTAATCGTTAAAAAATTTGTGTTCTATAAACATATACATATATTATTACATACACTTATTATTTTAATAGTAAAAAAACAAAAGGTAAGAAAATTATAAGCACAAAATATAAAATGAATTTAGTGTAGTTCTTGATGTGAAGTATTATCACTTTATTTTCTGGTGTCATTACTGGTTAAAGGTGCATGAGAAAAATGAAATTGAGATTGTTTTATCAAAATTTCATCATAGTCCGGTTCCATTTGCGAAGCAGAAATTCTTAAAACTGATGAAAGGTGCTCATCTGTAATTCTGTTTTTTAAAGAAGTTTTCCTAAGCTTCATTGTTGAAAAGATTTGTTCGCATTTATAAGATGAGCTAATGCTCTTGCGCGGGTGTTTGTTGAGGCAGTGGCAGTTTCGGGGATTACACAAACAATTACTCGAGGCACAGCGGGTCGTTGCAGATGACTGACTAAGTCGCTAACTAACTGATCTTCTGGCGGCCTCGCTTGTATTTATACTAACCTGCAAGGATTGTTCGGGAATTGGAGGTTTGCGGTTCTTTCGGAAAAACAGAACAATTATTCGAAAATGCTAGAGTGTCTGGAAGTTTCGAGCGAAGAGGTGTCAGCTGTTTGGGTCGGATGGATTTATCCAGAATACTATTGTGTTTTGAATATCGCCGCAGGTAGTTTTTATGCGGGTTGTCACATTACGAAGTAAGAATGAGTTCAAAAATTCTCACGACGGCAGTCTTAAACGGGCCGAACTTGGCCCGCGGGCCGTAGTTTCCCCATCACTGTTCTAGGTAAACGTGTACATTTATTTTGAAGTTTAATTAACAGAGATTGAATTGATTCACGGACTCACTTTGTATTCACAGATACAAAATACCTGTACTTAATTATCAATAATGCTTAACTAACCAGTTTTTTACCCCAAAGAATGTGAATATGATGACAAAGGACCTTGTAAAATTTTAGTACATTTCATTTTCCCACAAAATTCACTTATAAATAAAGACAATTTATGTTGTTGGCTTAGTTTTATTTCCATCCTTTGTTATATTATTCAGTTGAATTTTATTATTTGATATAACATTTAATAAGTCTTAAAACCAAGATTACACAATGAAATCAATGCAATGCAAATGACACTATTTCTAAAATGTGAAGCCTTTTCATAACAGGATATAACTTGAAGATATTAATCTTCGGAAATTTCTTCGCCCTACATTCACATAAAAAGGAAATATTTCTTGAAACCAGTGATTTCAATTATTTTTCTCTTATACCGCCGCCAGCGAATGAAGTTGATGTGATTCATATTGACGAATGAATAAATACTAAAATCAATCATAACAGCTTCCGTCATTTCTATAACATAAACATTTTTCATTGCCGGATACAATTTGTAGATATATAATCTTTATAAATTTTAACCATACATTCACTTACAGTGTAAATGCTTTTTTTATAGCTACTGATTTCCATTATTGATTCCATTTACCACGAAGGATCAAATACTTTTCGAAAAATTAAATCAAAATTGTTTCTATATGGTTATAATAAAATAAAAAAAATACTATATCCTCTTTTTTTTACTTTCCTGTGTACGAAATATTCAGAAATTAACTCTGTCCCAACCAATGGTTATACAGAACAGAGATGTGGTAGCGTAACCTTGAAGCACTGATACAACTTGTAGAGTCAATGACAAACACTAGACCATTTGGTGTGTGCAAGCAACGGAGTACCCAATCATCATGTCCACACCAACAAAAAAACTATCGTTTCCACTGTTTTCAATTTAATGTATGACATAATATTACATTTATAATTTCCTTATAACAAATTAAGATCATTACAACAACTATTGAATAAAGTGCACTGTCACTATTCGCATCTGTGATACAAAATCATTTTATCATTATTTCATGAGTGCAATAAAAGCCAAATAATATCAATACCAAATCAAAGACCTGGATGAGAACATTAATTAGAGAACCGTAAAACGAAGTATAAAGTATTGTAAATGTCAGAAAATGTAAACTCAAGATTTTGATGACTCTTCTTATTTTAAATGTCTCTGAATTCGAAAAACACATTTTTGACATTGTGCCTGTGAGTCGGTGGGTTTTCAAACACGATACCTTAAAAACTCCATGAACTAGACTAATAAGATTTAGCGCATGGTACTCACTCAAAATTTAAAGACTTTTTAAAAAAATCAAATTTTGGGTGACATCCATTCAGAAGAAATCGCCCAATTGTCCGAATATAAGTTAAATAATGATGGCAATGCGAAGAGAACTAGATGGATAAAATTTGTAGCATCTACTATGTAGATACCATTCAAATATTGAATCAAATCCGTCAAGCGTTTGGCCATTTGGCTGTCTTTATTTTCAGAAGAATGTAAATACAATGTTTAAGTGTAAGAAATTTAGTATGCCAAATATTAATCGCCAATGATCCCTCAATAGATTCAATAAGATTACTAAATTCACTACAAAGATTTATACTTCATAATTATTGCTTGTCAACACCATGCAAAGTAATCGCTACCTTACCCAATGTTCATAATTTTATGTGGAAGGGTATGTGTTAACAATTTGATTAGAGGATATGCTATACAATTTTGAGAAGACATCTCCCGCTGGTTTTGAAAAATTATATTTTTTGTTGTTGTTACTTATGGCACTTTACAAGTTCGCTGACATAAAGTTGTCAGCGATTTAAGCCTAAATTAGCGTCACTTGTTTTTTCAGTAGCGCCAACTAAGGCCAAGAGTACGACTTAGCTACTTCATGCTTCACATTCACTTGCACAACCCCTTTACACAGGGGGGGGGGGGCGCATTCACACAATTCACCGATAAAACGCAGAACAACCACGCCCGAACCAGGACGCCCAGATCACGGGGAAGACACGCTACCCTTATGCTAGGACGCCGGCTTGCACCTTGTAGTGTACCTTAGGAAGAAGTTGTAGTGTTGCTTGCATAAAGTTAATTAGCAGCCTAAATGGATGGAAGCAGAAATGGGATTATGTGGAGAGCTTTCAATTTTATTTACGTGCTTTGCGATGACCATTACTTTTTCGGAATACAGGAGTGTTAATTTGGAGAACTTTTAATCGCTGCTTTGTGGCAACCAGGGGATTATAGCCTTTGTCGCTCCATATCCCAAAATATTTACATTCAAGATTCAAGACCATTACTTTCTTAAATTAGTGGCTGCAAGATTCAATTGCCAAGCAACTAAGATGTATAGCCAGGATGATGGTAGATTCACACTAAAATGTAATGATAAAGGCCTTATCTCACGGCGAAATATCGTCTGCACTTTCCGACAGCAGTTTTCCATTTCCACCCTCAGAACCGGTCAAGCAAGTTTTTCAAGATCGACAACTTTCTCTAATCAGCTAGAAAATGCCACCGATAGTGATGAAAATATTGTCCTCAAACGAAATTCAACCAATCATGTGAAACATTAAAGTGACGTCCTTTTCGTTGTCGTTTGATGACGGAAAGTGCCGACGATATTTTGCCGTGTGATAAGGCCTTAAGGTGCATAACAATGATGACAGTAAATTCTCACTAAAATCAATGATATATGATATTGATGTAATTCTAAGGTCGCAAAGTAAACCCAGGGGTCACTATAATAAAGAAGGTTTATTAAAATTTTCATAAAAGAGACGTCAATAAAAATTAACCATTTCAAATCATTCTTATTTTTTAAAAAATAGGCGTTTACTCTTTTTTATTAAAAAAATTACCTTTGTATAAGGACTAGATACGGTACCAAGGTATTCACCATCAGCGAAAACACAACGGACATCATCAACAGTGATAACAATGGCTGGAACACTAGCAGGAGACAAATGGCGATCACAGTTAATATCTGAACGCCACAGGAAGCGATGGGGAAACAAAATGGCTTCCATTTCTTTGAAAACGTCCTGAAAAGAAGCCCGTCTGTAGCCATATCCTCAATCATAAAATGCAGAGGATAAAATGTTTCAATGCCCAAAATGCAAAGGCTGATGAGCAGAAGAATATTGTTTGCGAGGACATTGTGGTCACTTGTCGTTGCTTTGCCGGTTTCGAAGAATTTCCCTGTCTGAGACACCATGAGCAAAAGTGTGAGTACAAGAATGAAACAAATGGAGTTGAATGGTCCCAGAACTGCTGCCGTTTTCTGCCGCACTTGCTTCTGGGAAATACGAAGTAAGCTATGAGGGCCAGAGAAAAATAATATGCAAAGAGCTGAAGTTGTCAAAACCTGAAAAAGATAAGATTTTTAGAAATACAGTAAAGGAGGAATTATCAACAATGTAGGGCATTGGTTACTGACTCCAAACTTTTACAACAAATAATTTTTTTCACAGCTGAAAAATTGTGTCCAATAAAATACTTTAGTGATTTGTTAACGCATGAGTCCAATGGGAGGGGGCTAAATAAATAAAACTAATAGCTGAGTTCCGATGAATGATGGTAATGTGATGAATTGGTTAAGAATTGATTATTGATAATAATTTATAAAGAAAATATATATATATATATATATATATATATATATATATATATATATATGTAATGAAAACTTTATAGATAATAATTTAATATTCATTTTTAATATTTTCATTTATTATTGTTTCAACCACTTGTAGGTGGAAGATAGATTATATAATTTATACAATGATTTATAATATTCGCATTATTTAAGCCATTCAGTGATATTTAATCCTGAATAATAAAATTTCTGACATATTAAATACCAAAAGGGATTTAAAAACTATCAGTAGTAAAACGATAGATGTACTAAAAAAATGAAAAACAATTTTTTATTCTAAAATAACAAATGCTTAAAACTGTTAGTTGATATAAAAAAATAAAATAGTTAATATAAAAAAGTGCAACTAGTCCAATAATTAACTCTAAGAAATCTGAGAAAATGTGTCAAATGTGAAAATTTCAGCTCTAATTTGAATAATTTTTTTTTTCTTTTAATAACTTTTATCTTTATGTCGTAATGACATAAAAACGTTATACTTAACGTTATATATAACGTTAAACATAAATATGTAATAAGTTTTAAGGCTGGCTTATTGTGTGATGTAAAAATCGCCCAAAACGCTCGGCATGGCAGAGCGTTGATTCTACAGCTATCAAATTGGCATGAAGTTACTACTTATTGATTATTTTTAAAAATTGTAATTTACTAAAAATTAATCAAAATTTAGCATTTCTTATCCATATCTTCGTGGTATGTTATTGCGCATAATTACTTTTGTAGCCGCTCTTATAAGGCGTACCATAACTAACTATGCTGATGTCAACGCCTTCTGAAGCCTTATGGCTGTATGAGAATTCAGATTTAGTGATGGCATACAAGCGTGCTTTGTTTTATGTTTTTACTTGTACATTAAACTAATTCAAATTTTTGTGTGTAAGTTTCTTGTGTGCAACGTAACCACTAAATGAATGACTGATATACTAAATAGGATTTTCAACTGAATCCCTTTTCTGGCGTACTGGGATAATCGCCGACATTTAAACTTTTCCAGGACCGCGGTGGCCTGGTGGTAAGATCTCGGCTTCGGGACCGGAGGGTTTCAGATTCGAGACTCGATTCCACCGACGATCCGTAGTGTGAGGGGGTCTCTTGCACGGTAAATCTGTCAGGCTAAACGTCCTCCCGCTGGTGTGGTGTGATGTGGAGAGGGGGTGCCACTTCAGGTGTCGTTCTCGTCATCTGATCGTGGTTCAAAATGACGAGGTCCGTCCCAAAATAGCCCTCGTGTTGCTTTAAAATGGGTCGTTAATATAACTAAACTAAACCTTAACGATCATTACACATTTACAGCATTTTAAAATATAAGAAACTTAACTTTTCAGTGAGATAAATTTCATTTTCAAGCAATTTTTTCTTATGTTTTGATAAATTTTTTAAAGATTAATTCCACATTTAATTGCACAATTTTTAACAACTCCTTTTATTGCTGGAATGAAATACAAACCAATTTTTAATGTTTCATAAAAGCTTTCATTGACATACCTTTACCATTTCAAACACTAGGATTACAAAAAAATACTTTCTTTAGTTGATTATCAGTTGAATTTGAAATTATATTTAAAAAAAAAATAGTGTTTTTTTAAGCTATGCGAAGTCTAAATTTTTTTCAAAAGAATTTTGTTCTTGATTAACACTTATTTAAATTTGTTTACTAATTAATTCATTAATTAATCAACTATTATTACCAATTACTATTATTTTTAGCTTATTTTATTAGCCCATTTTAAGGTATGTAAGTAAATCGAAGGATTATAAGAAAATAGCTGAAATAAAATCCAGCGTTAATCCTTCAATCACTGAATTTTGCAAGTATGAAAATTAACTATTAAAGTGAATAAAACGAATCTATTTCCCATTGAATTGTGCTTTTATAATATTAAAGATTCTTTTAAATCCAAAGACAATTATAAAAGTAATAGAAATAAGCGTTAGAGCCGAAAATGAAGAACATTATACTTTTGTACCCCAAAAAATCTAAAGTTTTGATAAAGATAAAATAAAAAAAATGTATAATGTGATATTTCCTAAAAAAATAAATGCAAAGCAAAGGATTCTAAGATCGTTTGCAATATCTATATCATTAATTCAATAAATCTTCTTTATTTACGATAAACCTGATTGAATTTATGTAGCATTTCATGTGGCTTGAATCCAATTACTCATTGATGAATTATGAGCTTTAGATTTCTTCATACTTTGCTCTGTGAGCCATATTTTACAAAATATTTTTATTAATATTTTAAATAAAAGTTGCTACATCAATCATTCTTCTAAATCAATCATTAGAACTGACTGATTTATTAAATAAAAGAATATTATTAGGAAAACGCGTTCTTTTAGAACCATCATCTTAAAGAAAATATTAACTTCAGGCCAATCAATGCCAGATCTTGTACATTATACTTTTGTACCTTTCAGATGAATTAAAATTTCATGCTTTTCCACTACAAACTCTTTATACATATTTTTTCATATTTGGAACAGAAAACACTGATTTTTTTTAGAATTCTTTTTTTCAACTTTATTTGAAGGGCCGGCAAGATGGTTTAAACAGACATAAAAAAAAGCGTCACGTCTCACAAACCAATTGCAGACATTTTTTTTTGCCATCTTTTTATGAAGAGAAAAAAAAAAAAAGGTGTTCTCTCTTTTTTTACTTAATCATTTTTATTTTTCCCCTCTCGTTGTTGTGACACGTGTAAAAAAGGTAAAAGAAAAATGGGTTTGACAGAAAACTATTGGCCATGTCATCAAAAAAGAATTTTGGATCAATAGTTCTGAAACTTCAGTATTTAGGACTCAACTTTTCGTATCACTTTTAATAGCTTTTCCTTTTCAATACAACCTAATAATTTTTCAATTCGTATTATTCTTGGAAATTTATATTAATATTTAGATATTTTGTACATTAAAAAAAAACATTTCGTCCTATTTCTTAAAATAATTAAAATTTATTTTGTTTCGGAAAATTTTATTTATTTTTATTTATGGAATAAATCTAATCTAATTTTTATTTCAATAGTTAATTTTTTTTCAAATTTTGTTAATTTTGTAATAACTTCCTTATAACTCATAAAAGTTACTACAAAATTGACAAAAATTCCCCACCATTAACCTGATATATCAAAAACTAATAGAGGTATTTACATAAAAATTTTATTGTATGTTTTAAATGATCTGGGCAATGAAATGAGCCAAAATGAAATGCTTTTTCATTTATAGGTGTTTTTAGAAACATTTTGTAAATTTATGGAAAAATATATACATATATTTTTACCCATAACTTCTTTGTATCTGAAGATTTTTCTTAGATTTTGCTTCATTTCATTCAACATTGCATTCTATAACTTGTGTGCAGAGAAAAATAGGATTGATGCATTACGATTTTGTGTAGAGCGTTAACCGTTTTGGTTAAATTTCATTAAAATTTACTATCAATTTCCCTACTCCTCAAGATATATTATGTTTCCAAATATTTTTTTTTGTATTTATAGTATATTTTTTTTACAATTGACAACACATCCAAAAACCACAGTTTGAAATAGTATTTAAAAAATCCATTTTTTTTTTTTCAAATATTTCTCCGAACGTAGTCGGATACCAAAAAGCTAAAAAAGAATTCTATTTAATGTCTGTGTAGTTTACAAGACGAATAAAAAAATTAAATTACAATATCCCAAAATTTAGAAGACAGATGAACCGCACATTTGCATTTTTAATAGCGCGAAGATTTTATGGGAATGATCTCCATTAAAAAGATGCACGTACACAATAAACAGAACAAATAGACGACAATAAAAACATCCGACTTTAATGTCTCTGACAGTTTGATAGAAATCATGAACATGATTTTATATATAAACGGTTAAACTCAAATTAAATGCACGTAATATCCCAGAATTAAATTTAAGCAAAACCAGCTAGTCACGAAAAACAACTAATCAATAATATAATTTTATTATCCCTTTCTTGTTTTTACACTATCCAATAAACACAAATAAAAACAAATCTTAACGAAGCGATCATAAAAGTTAAAAGATGAATTTTTAAGTTTGAAAATATATTTTATATGAGATGGATATTTTAATGTTTATTAGTTTCTTGAAAAGATAAACAAAACACTTGAGTTACGATTAAAACCATATTTGTTTTTTGTTTCTTCAATTTTTGAATTAAATTTTCATAGGCATTCAATTGGAATATAACTGATTGTGATATATGGAATTGCAAAACGAACTCCTAAGTTTTTGTCAACTTGTAATAAATATGAATGTGTAAATTGACATGAACAATTTGCAAGTTAAAAAAAATTTTCAAATATTTTTTGAAAAACTTATTTGTTTTATGTTTGTAAAGATAAAATGCTATTACCAATTTTTTTACTTATTTCTGATGTACCGGAGTTCTGAAATGTTGTTCATCTTTTTTTCCTCGATAAAATAATTCTTTTAATATTTTCAGAGTTTCATTATAAGTTACTTCTTAATAAACCAAAAACAAACACTGGGCATTGGGGATCACTTTTGCCTAGTTAATATGTTATGCGGCTACGAACCCAAACCTCGCAAGTTCGATGCTCGCTTAAACTCAATCGTTGTAACATAATGACTTAAATATATCCAATTTGAAGCGTGGTTTTGTGACATTAAGAATAGTTTTATGTTAAATTTTTATTTTTATAGGTTGGGAAGAACGCGTGCTATGGATTAATCGCCAAAAACCTCGCCAAGGTTGATACAGCAAATTCACTAAAAATGCTAAATCCACGCAAAAAATTAATATTTCGTAACTGCTGTATGCCAAGAAAGATGCTTTTTGGGCTAACACGCTTATTGAAGAATATGCAAGAAATTTTTGAAGAGATCACTCTCATTGGTTATTAATAGAAATTCAAGCTTGCAAAATTTGATAAAGAAAGAAAATTTTTTAAAAAAATCAGCAGGTAACTATGTTCTTTTACACGATAAAAGTTTGAATCTCAAATTCTAACCAGTTCAGAATCGCTGCTGTAAAGGAATTCTGTATTACATAAACTTTGAGATTTTTCTTCATTGTATAAAAGAAAGTTCATGCAAAAAGGATTAAATCAACATTCGTTGTGTTTATTATCAGCAGCTGGAATCGGAAAGATTTCGATAAGCCGGCCTTCCAAGCTTCCGGTACACGAAGAAACATGCGATATCAGCTGATTTAAACCACTATTTTTTTTCTTCTTTTTCGTGGTTTCACTTTCTTTGTTTAACTGCCTTTACTTCTTTGCCTACGAAATGTACATATGAGAAGTACTGTACTCATCGAAACGTTCGGTTTCAAAAATTTTGATCAATTTCGTTCTTATACTTCCTTGAATGAGAAAAAAAAAAGAATTATGTTCTGTCTGTCCATAAAAATGTGTGTATTCAGAAACGTAATAAACTAGATTAATTGAATTTGATACGTAGGCATCACATCAGGTATTCAAAATTATTATTGTTGGTGCTTCTAATGGCATTTTTCATTGACAAGCCCGCTGACGAAAAAGTCATTGCGATTTAATGCGAATTTTTTTGCATCTCTTTTTTTTTCACTGGTGCCATCTACGGCCAAGAGTATGAGTTAGCTACTGATGCGTCACAGCCTTTTTTACTAGGCGGACTTCATTCATGCATTTCACTCACAAATCCACAGATCGTAATTTAAACCTGGATCAGAGAACGATCACCTCTGAGCCAGTACCTCCAGTGGTATTATTCTCGTCATGGAGGACTTTGTGACCAAGATAGATTTATGCATGCGCCAGCCACCACCATACACGAAGATTTTCGACCGGCAGGGTTCGAACCCGCAACCCAAGAGATAAGAATTCAACGCCCTACTAACCAGGCTACCCCAACTTCCTTCAGAATTGTAGTATGACACTATTATCCTCATCAGATGAAATTTTTTGGTCTTTACTTACCAAAAATGAAAACATTAAAGAGCATAGGGATTATATATCTTGCACCACACACACACACGCATTCAGAAACCCAATGAGCTAGATGAGTTAAATTAACCATGTAGACAAACTCACACTGGATGCACGAAATTTCGAATGCACGATGCATTCAATTCTATTATTCTTATAAAATAAGCATTCTTATTTTCCTGATCACGTAGTATAGAAAATGTACTGTAAATCTTCAAAAAATTCGAACTCGAAATTTTGATGAATTTGCACGTTTTAGACTTACTTGCGTTCTAAAAACATATGTTTGTGAAATGCCTCTGACAAACATGACAAAAACATTTAAGCTGAACGGCTGAAATTTGACATTCAGTCTTTACACCACGTTTAGTTTAGTTATGTTAACGTCCCTTTGAAACCAACAATAGGGCTATTTTGGAACGGACCTCGTAATTTTAAACCACGGCCAGATGACGAAGACGACACCTGAGCTGGCTCCTCCCTCTCCGTATCACCAACGGAAGGACATTTGGTCAGACGAATTTTGCGTGCAACAGACCCCCTTACACAGCGATTCTTCGATGGAATCGGGTCTTGAATCTCAAACCCTAAATTCCGAATCCGTGACCTTACCACCAGGCCACCACGGCCTCGTCTTTACACCAAATCTGTCAAATTTTGAATAAGATTTGTTCGGAGGCAGTCCGGTTTGTTCGAATATAAGTTAACGAACCGATGAGAACTAGACAAAATGCGGTATAGTGATCTAACATAACTTGAACTATAGAACTGTGAACCAAATTCAACAACAGATTGACTGCTAGTTGGTTTGTACTTTTAGAAATAAGTAAACTCGATAACTCTCCAACGACTACAGGTATAATTTTGGACCAAATTTTTATTTCAACTGTTTGCGAAAAACGCGTCTAAAACACAAATTCGATTTTGGGATATTATTAAAACACTAAGAGTACTGCACGGCGTTGCCCGTGGTATAGCATCCAAGAAGAAAAATTAGCTTCAAACTTAAGTCTAGCCACCACTCGATATGAGATGAGCATGTTATGTGCAACACCAAACAAGCATAAAATATATTTAGAAATAATCATAAATAGTTACATTTTTCTATAGAATAAACTCAGAAAAAGTTACATTTTCAAATGTAAGTTAATAGTCAATTTAGTTGTTACAGTAGTTAATTTAATAGTTAGAAATATTTAGACTGTTAAAAAAAGGTAAGAATATGGTAAGTCCGTAGACAGAACAAATATACTATAGAAAAGCTTAAAAATTTGTTTTTCACTTCTCCTCTGTCTCAAATTCAAATGCCTTTGTCTGTCAGCAGACAGGCGATCATTTCGCTTTTCAGGAGCCCATAATTCAAATAATTCTGTCTCCGCTATTCAGTTCCAATGCGATTTAAAGAAATTTATTCCGCTCATCAAAAGACTCCCCTTCCCAAAGTGTGGGCATTCTTTCTCTGATATTCGCTAACCGAATGTTTCTTTCTTCTTCATTTTCTTCATCGTGCAACAAACGATTTTTGGCATTTAATGTGTGCTGCCTAAATGTGTTTTGTGTGTAATGAGATTTAAATGACTATAAAATTGGAAGTCAACTCTGAAACGAATAGCATATGCATACCACAGCTTTTGCTATTTGCACATGCGTAGTTTTAGGTTTTCACGCATCCGTGGAATAATTAAAATCGTTAAAATAATTTAATAAATTATAAATCTACTTTTATCATTATTTTGATATGACTAATGTACTTAAACCTTTTCTAATAAATGATCTACAAAATGGAATAAATATCTCCAATATCCGTTAATTATTTCTCGAGTTTTTGTGGTTCAAATAAACAGATAGCTCTCAGGGGACTTAATTTTATACTATGCATAGATGTCAAGGATTCATCGCCAATAATTCGCCAAGGATGGTATAAAAAATTGAATAGAAATGTTACAATCATGCCGAAAATTTATATTTCGTAACTTTTTATTAGAGAGCATGCGAGAAACTTTAAAAGAGATCGTTCCTGCTTACATCTTTTTTGTTAATTCTACTCTTAGATACACCGTTTTGGCAATTCTAATGAATAATTTTCAAGTTTGTTGGACTTTTCGGAGTAATGTTCAGTTTCTCAACTAGCAGTCATCTGAATACTTAGGCAATACATGTGTTAACCACGCATTGTCTTTTAAATAGCAATGGAGGTCCAGAGATACATGAAAGGGATAAGATATTGTGATTTATAGTAACAATGACTGTTACATAAATCCCTGTTTTCATATGTAGAGAATAAAAAAGAGTTTTACCAATAAACACGAGAGAATACACACACACAGAAACAAACTGAAGTTTCAGTCAGTTAACAGTTACCGTTTCGTTATATTAATGTCCCGTTGTAAAGCAACAGTGGGATTATTTTAGACGGACCTCGTCTTTTTGAATCCTAGTCAGATGACCAAGACGACACCTGAACTGCACCCCGCCCCTATCCACACCACACCAGCGAGAGGATGTTTGGCCTGACAGATTTCACGTGCAAGAGACTCCCTCACACAACGGTTCTTCGGTGGAATTGAGTCTCAAACCTGAAACTCTTCGGTTACGAAGCAGAGACCTTACCACCAGGCCACCGCGGCCCTAACAGTTAGAAAAAAGTTCCTCTGATGCGATTTAGTACATATTTGGGAGTTCCGGTGAGAAGAAGAGGTACTGTAGTGTCGTGGGGGAATGATGAGACGTATTTCTGACATCAATATTTATTTGGTAGCTTAAGATGTCACGGCACAGGAACATTTAATACGGAAAAAATTAACACAATCACAATCCACACATATCAAAGATCAGCAACATTTTTTCGCCTTCGTACACACACGTCCCTCATCAACTCTCAACAGCACAACAACTACCACCTCCTAGCCCGCCATCTGGTAGGCAATCCAGTCAATCTCTTGACTTTTCTACAGTACAATAAGTCAGAGAGTTCCTACAACTCGGAATGGTAATAAAAAGTCTCAAACAGTCGCAACAGAATGTGGTCTAACATGCTGGTAGATATTGAAATGCTTCATGCTTTGAAGAGAAACTTGCAGATTGGTTCTTGTTTCCAATTATCTTACCCAAAACATTTTTGAAGGAAATATCTTGTTTATCTAAATGTAGAAAAGTCCATAATTTGTCGCTATGATCTATATACTTTTTGCACGTGAGAATGACATGTTCAATATCATTAATCTTATTACATTCGCGACAGAAGGAAACATTCTGTAGTAGCACTCAAGTATTGTACAATATTACATGACATTGATCAATATGCGCAATATTGTTTACTATCATATAATATTGCGCAATATTATACAATATAGGACAACAGACTGTGCTCTTTTGGTTATGAAAGCTAAAACGATTCAACAGTCCTGCTGCCCTCGGATGCGATTTAATACATATTCTGGAGTTTCGGTGACAGGAAGAGGAGCAATAAGACAGAGAGCTCCCGTAAATCGGATTGGTAATAAGTCTCAAAAAACAGTCTAAACAGAATGTGGTCAAAAAAAGTCAGTAGACATTGAAATGCTTCATCGCTTTAAAGAAACTTGCAGATAGGTCTTGTTAGCAATTATCTTACTCGGAACATTTTTGAAGGAGATATCTTGTTTATCTAACCGTAGAAATGTCCATAATTTGTCTCTATGATATGTATACTTTTTGCACGTGAAAATGATATGTTCAATATCATTAATTCTATTACATTCATGACAAAGGGGATCATAATGATGGTTAAAACGATTCCTGGTGACATTTTAATAAGCCAGTAAACATCGGTGGTCACTTTTGCATAGTGGATAAGTCACTCGGCTGCAAATCGGAAGATCACGAGATCGATCCTTGGCGGAATTCAACCAACGCATTGGCACAATTCCAGCCAAAGCACTATGCCAAACAATAGTACTGGTGTAATAATTGTTTTTCTGATTAGTCTGGACCAGAGATATTTTTATTGAAGCATTTATAAAATCTTCGTGCACCACAAACTATCACACGGGGCTTACAGAAGAAAATAAGATAAGAAATAAACATAAATAAAAGAAATAAAATAAAATAAGAAATAAAATAAACATAACAAAAGAAAATAAGAACATTTTACAGTTCTGAAGGATTGGTATAAGAATAAAATAAAATAAGTTTTAAGAATAAGAAAATTTAATAGGTGTCAATAATAAATTAACAAAACTTTTCAAGAGCATTTCTGGTGGAAAAAAGTTGATGAAAATCTGGAGGCCACTTTATATTAAATGGTTTGTAGAGATATTGAATGAAAAAAAAAATGCGAAGAAAGATTAAGTGAAGATCTGGTAATTTATAAACAAAAGCTGATCGTAAAGCTGTTAAATTAACGACAAATTGCGAAAAATTAATTTCAATATTTTGAGTTATAAGGAAATAATATTCTCATTGTTTGGCTTTGAATTTTGAATAGGAAGTAGGCCAATCGTAAAATGTATATTTTTTTAATAGAAAATGTAAGCCTCTAGCATTGAACGAAGGAATAGTAGAACTCAGAAACTACTGTAGTTTGGTTGGTTGAGCTTCAGTATTGAAACCGAAAGGTAATGAGTTCTGTCCTCGTTTCGGCCAAAGACCGCCGTTTTGGTTAATGGCAGTTGGGGCATGTTAAATATGCCGTGCCTGCAAAGTCCTCCAAGTTCCTGTAACAAAATGATAACTCTGGGGGTACTGAATCAAGGATGAATCGGTCTCTGATTTGGATCTAAATGATACTGACTAGCGGATGGATGAATGAGTTCGACCGCCCCCTAGAAAGGGTTGTGACGTGTGTGTTCGAGTCGTACTTTCACCTTAACGGTGCTCGTTAGCAACGGAAGGCGCACACTTCTGCCTTAATTCGAAAGAGCTAAATCTCATTCGGCTTGGTATGAGCTAGTGGCATTAGACCGACCCAACACGATTCAAAAATTAATTAAGTGGAATTGAAGAACATCGCAAACAATATCGAGGTTGGCGAGGAAAAGCGGGCAGTGTGCAAAACTCTTAGTCCTCTATAGTAAAATTATCTTATTTAATGAATTAATATTTAATTTGCTATCATGAAGATCAGTTGGGAGGATTGGCATCTATATTAACTAAACGACACAATCATTAAATGAAATGATTAAGCATCATGGCATTAACTTCCATTAAATCAATGTCACATGATTATGCATATGACATTAACACTTATTAAATTAATAAATATTTATAAATGCAGATTGCGTCTATTATCTGATCATTCGATTCGAATATTAAAAATAGCTTCTTGCAGGAAATAATTATTTAAATGAATTCGTTATTTCGTATAAGATATCGGTGTACATTTGAAGCAGGTGACTACACAGATTTTAAAATCTCATGACTAATTTATTTAGTACAAATCGTCAATAATTATCCTAAAAACTGTTATCATATTCAGAAAGATTGAGGTTGAATTAATTTTTGCATAAAGCAATGATTTTCAAAGTGTCAAGTAATTAGACGAACGTCGACATTCGGCGTCGTGAAGAGATTGCTCAAAATTAAAATTTGCGGACATAATTATTGCATAATAAGTTGTCTTGAAACGTACTGTGAATCATTTAAATACTGTAATTAGTATATTAGATAATATAAAAGTAAAGATAATATAATTTTATATTGTTGCATATCATGAGGCAATTCATGCCGTAAATACAAAATCATCAGAAAACTACCATTCCTAAGCAATTATAATACCATCGGAAATAAGGGGAAAAAACAATAAAAAACCTTAAAACTGCAATCAAAACTAACAAATTAGAATAGCAATCAAAACGAACAAATTAGAATTGCAATCAAAACGAACAAATTAGAATTGCAATCAAAACGAACAAATTAGAATTGCAAAGCAAAAATATTATTCTATTATTATTAAGGGACCCCAGCCTCTACTTTCTTTCACTTGCCATCCCCGGTATTTTTCTGGAATGATGGATGTTCTCAGGTTAGAGGGTTTTCACGAGGGACTGACTCCCTTATGACAGTAAAAAAAAGTAAATGGAAACCAACTGTTTAAAAATGTCACAAACAAAAAGCCTAATTTCAAATTAAAAAAAATTATCATTACTTAGAATTTAGAAAAAATCATAGTATAATTTTAATTTTTGCGGCAGGAATGAAGATCTAAAACATGAAACTGAATTAACTTTAATTAAATAGTTTCTTAAAGTCATTAAATATTTATTATTATTATTTTCTTGCTCTGCTATCGATGGATTCCCTATTCCATTTAAAAAAAAAACAATGCAGGGTTAACACGTATATTGCTTAAGTATTAAGACGTTAAATTAGCCTGGAAAAAAAATTTTCGTTATTCGAAAATGATAAAGAAAGCGGAAAGTTAACCATCACAAATGACGTGTGGAATTTGACGTGTTAATTTGATGTTGATTAAAGATTTATTTCAACATATTTACCACTACATCGCTGTCAAGTCAATATAAATGCTTACTACGACATAATAAAAATGTTCATTAAATATTTCGAACAATACAGGCAAACCCAACCTCAAGTGGCATTTATTTTTTCAATAAAATAAATCGACTATACTTGTCAAACAAAGGGATAAAAATTCCTCCCCCCCAAGAATAACCAATTTAAGGTGATAGTGGTTTTCTATCGCCTTTGCTTTCAATGTTAAAATAGGATACAGAATTCACTTGCTCAGTGATGCACATGTAGTTCAACAATTCCAAAAAATAATCTGTGAAAGTACACCCCATCTGTAAGCATTTCAGACAGAAGTACCTGGTATTATATCCTATTATCAATAGCTTGCACTGTCCAATATACAGATTCTTCCTCAGGAAGCAAGTCCTGCCATTGGAATTGGAGCCAATACAGCTATTGGGTACCACATGAAGTAAGGTACAGAGGGACAGGAAGGTCCCTCTTCATCCCCATACACTTTCAAAACCCTACTTACCCTAGTGGCTACATTTTTGGAAGGGGAAGGAAAATAAATATTTTTCAGAAGGCTTTTTCTACAGCATACTGCAGCACTTTAGCTGGTATCAGCACAATGAATGATTTCGATATTTTAAAATGGGGCTAAATGTCCAGTGAAGAAGATCAGAAATCAAGTGCATCTCTATGTTCAGGAAATGCGTTCTTACAATCACATAAAACATCGTTTAAATGTGCGTGAGATTACTGAAGATTTGCTCTGGGCATAAGCAGAAGTTAATTTAACACAATTTTGGCTCACATTCTGTATAGATTTTCCAGCCTAATAGCATACATATAAAAAAATATCACACATTGTTGTGAAACTGACTGTGTTACCTGGGCATTGAAGGAACTTGCACTGGTTTGTAACTGGTACCAAACATGTCTAGAGTTTATTTCTACATGCTCACAGCCTTTTACATATATATTGTAATAACTTGATCCTGACCGATCAAATCAGGAGTGGAATTTAAGATTATATATATATATATATATATATATATATATATATATATATATATTGAATCACGATCAGATGACGAGGACGACACCTGAACTGACATCCCTCTCTCCACACCAGCGGGAGGACGTTTGGTCTGACAGATTTAACGTGTAAGAGACCCCCTCACAAGACGGCTCTTCGGTGGAATCGAGTCCCGAAACCCTCCGGTACCGAAATCGTGACCTTACCACCAGGCCACCACGGCCCTACATAAACTTGTAATATTTATTCAAAAATTACAAACAAAATACATATAAAGTAATAAAACGTATAAGATGTAAAATTATTACTAAGTGTGGGCATCAGTAATTCTTAATGTAAATAAGTAATTGCTAAAATCGACATTAACTAAGACTTTATGGCTACATAAGAATTTTGTAATAGCAAATATGAATAAAACACGGCGAAGTATGTAAGTGAAGTTATGGAGAAAGGACATCGAAAAACAACTCACCTCGTCGACACTTCGCACTCCTATCAGCTTATCACTGTACAGAAAAGATTCTTCTTTGTTCGCAGTGCGCGTAATTGCAAATGACGTCAGAAGGAGAATGAAGGAGACGGGCATGAAGAACACGAACCACGCCACGGTCTCGTTTATCCCGGTGAGAATGAATATGATGAACGCAAGAACAAAAGCAATGGACGGCAGAGAATCGGGGAAGGTGAAGGGGGAATGTTCTAGAAGCTTCTGCAGAGCGTGGTCTGTCCACTGATCCACCAAGATGGCGGCCACTTTGCAAATGGCTGCAGTCATGGCGGCCTGTGAGAAGAGGCATGACCACCCCATGAAAAACGCGAGTACCTCGCTGGAATACTGGTAGCAGCAACTGTAGATAGAGGGTACTTCTTGAGTCTGAGAGGAGATATATTCAGACAGGCAGAGACCTAAAAAAAGATACGAATAATTACTGCAAGTTGGTTTCATATTGTCATAAATCAGTTATCATTTAGGGCAAGCACGATTATAAAATCAGTGCGATTCTAGTAGCACACATATATTGAGCAATATTTGCAATATTATATAGTATTATTAAATATATCTATATAAATAAAAATAAATGTTTGTCTGTATGTCTCTCATGTGCTGCCGTATCGTTCTGCAGATTCTGATAGAACTTCGACAACATATTGCTTCCACTTACACGAAGGTTACAGGCATTATGGAATCATATCTAAAGAATAAAAAAAATATTTACTGCATCTATTAACCAACAAATAACTTGCCACGAAGACATAACAGATTCAGTAAAGGTGCTAAAATCAAGATAGACGTTATTATTTCGTAGATATTGTATGTAAAGGTAATGTAAATCTTTCTCTGAGGTAATAGTTTTATCAGAGAGTGTACGATAAAAGTTTAGCGGAATCAATTCTATAGTTCTGAAATTTTAACTAAATCTAAACATATAATAAAGCTCAATGTGTGCGTGTGTTGGTGCTCTACAGACCAGACCGTTGGACCTACAGCTCCAAATTTGGTACATTTATACCTTGGAGGTCCGGAATGTGCACCTCTGAGCCCTTTTTACAAATTTTTAATTAGAATTTGAATTAATTAAAATTTAAGCGAAATTTCGACGTTTTTCCGCTATAACTTTCGAAAATACGATCGCATAAACATGATTTTTACATCAATTTAAAGATTAAAAAATAAGCCTTCTAATGGTATCAGTGTTTTAATGTATAACTTAAGTTTCTATTTTTAGCGAATTTTTAAAGAAATATTTTAACCTTGTTTTGTTTAGCACGTGACCGTATAAAATAAAAGAAAAGAATGACGGAAGTTCAGATTTAAAAAAAAACTATCATCGCAAATCAAATCTAAAGAAATACAACCTTCAGCACGGGACTGGATAAAATAACATAAATATAAAAAGTGATATTTTCTAAAAAAATAAATGCAAGGCAAAGGATTTTATGATCGTTTGCAATATCTAAATGATTAATTCAATAAATCTTCCTTATTTACGGTAAACCTGATTGAATTTAGACAGGATATGCATTGAAATTCCGACTTAATTAATGGCATATTTATGTAATCGTTTGCAATATCTGTATCATTAATTTAATACTTTTTTTTCCCTTTCTCGCTTTCTTTAAAAAAACATATTTAATATTTTGGCAACATCATCGAAATTTTTTATTTAATATTTTGGAAGCATAACCGATGGTTAAAACTGACTGATTTATAAAATTAAAGAATATTATTAGGAAAAGGTGTACTTTTAGAACTTTCCGTCCATCATTTTAAAGAAAATATTAATTTCAGGTCAATAAATCCCCGGAATTACTTCTTGGCTAATGAATATGCGATTTAATTGAAAATTTTAGAACGCTTTACTCATGGCGAACCAGGTGGTCGCAAAAGGCGGCTAGTATTTAATAAAATTTTAGCGTTTTTTGTAGTAACTTCCGAAAATATTATAGTACAAATAATTTCGCACCATCTTAATTTTCAAAAAATTATCTGTTTAACTATATTAATGATTTCATGGTATAAATGTATTTTCAATGTTTAATTGATTTTTAAAGTAAATATTTTAATCACCTTTTTTAACATTAAAATTGAGATTTCAAAACCAGTATTCAGCTATACTAAGCAGTATGCTATACAACATACTTGCTATATTAAGTATCGAAAAAAAATTGGAAAAATTGTAATTTTCCTGGAGTAATTAATAGTAAAAACAAGATGACACATTATTAAATAAATATGCAAATGTCCGGGTTTTTTTCACTTTGCTACAAATTTAGCGCCTCAAATGGTTTCTTGCACCCCGGCCCCTTCACAGAGAAGGCTAGCTGTGCTGTGAGGAGCATTATTTACAAGATATGTCAAAGATTTGACTCATTCATCAACAAAATGCTCTCTGATGTCACCAGGGACATGTCGTTTCAATTAATCTGTAATTATGAGATTCTTTAACCCTTCAAAATCATTTACACTAAGTCCTAGCCACTCTTCGAAATAGCTGGTATATTAAAAAAAAATCACGCCAAGATTGAACTTGATTCCGCTGGTGCTAGACAAACTTTTGTCTAAAATTATCAGCACTAAGTTTGAAACGTTTGAACAATAAATTTTCAATGTAATCGTAATTGTCAAATTTTTCTTTTGTTTCACGAGCTTGATTCATTTCGGCATAAGAGTCAAAAGAGTTGATGCCCAGTGTCTTTTCACAATGTTAACTCCCTTTGCCTTCTTTTTCCTGTATACAGCCCACCACCCCGCCACTGAACGTAGTAGTATCGACAGGATTTGTAGTGGTCGACTTCTGAATATGTATTCCAATTTTACGTTGACCGAACAGTCAAACTAACATTCTTTCTCCCCATCTGCACTCTCTCAAACAGTTAGAATGAAACTATCAATCTTTAACATCATATCCTTCAAGGTTTTGAGATTTCCTGGTACCATCAATACGGTATTTAAATCATTATTGACAATCTTCAGGTTCTTCTTTAACTCTGAGATCTCCATACATTCCATTAAATAATGGTAAACCGTACCAATTCTCCACAAATGCATTTATTTTCCAGCGTTCTTCCAGATCTTTGAAAATATGCAGGAAAAGGTTCAGAACTAAACTATGTCCCCATCTTTCATATCAAATTTTGGTACAACTTCTTAACTCATAGATGCTGACCTTAGTTTCAGATGTATTAGGTAAAATCCTAAGCCTTTCATTCTCTAACCGTAATTTTCCTAACTGAAATTCGCGATCAAGCATTTCCTTCTCTTTTTCAAATGCCTGTTGTTCTCGAAATTTCTCATCTTCTACTATAATTGCGAGTTGATTTTTGGTAAAGTCTTCATCATAATCTGGGTGTGTAGTAATTAATTTACTCAAATCTGCCATTTTTACATAATCCGTTACATTAAGATTCAGCTCCTCGGCTGGTAACTTTAGGTCCTCCTTTCGTGCCCTTCTTAAATAAGCCATTTTAGACTGCTATATTTACTTATGCACTGAATTAAAAAATATCAATAGGGAAAAAATTGTTGCAATTCTTATTATAATTTGGTCATTATTTTTTGAAATATGTTTCTAAAAAGAACTAACGATATACTTAATTTATATTATGAACACATCAAAATATTTTTAAAAAATACATCCAAATTATGTTTAACAGGTTTTTTCCCCCTTTTCCCTTTCTTTTTTTCTTTTACAAAATAAAAAAAAGGTTCGTATCACACACTTAACTTTTAATACTAACTTAAGTGTATTATATCTAACGAGAAAAATTTATTATGTCTAGCCTTAAAATAATTTTGGATGATAAAAAAATAAAATATTGCATTCTTAAAACTCATAAAGAAGAAGTAGCACAAATTAATATTTTAAACATAACTCCGGAAATGAAACAGAACTATGCTGATTTACTCAGTAATTGATAACATCTGCAATTCGAAATAAATACGTATGTCAAGAACCGATCAACTGAGAAAAAAAAAGACATATTAATCATAAAAAAACAGGCATATTACTTGGGCATAAAATACTAATAAACCATGAGTATAAAATCAAAATATTAAAAAATTCAACTCTCAGTAAAATTAGAATAGTATTATTATCATTTCAAAACAAATTTGTTTTATTTTAGTGCTCTATAAAAAAACTTCCATACTTAATAAAATCAGTACTTAACAGTTGTCTTAACTGATATATAAAATAACACTTTTTACATAACTCACTCAGAAAATGACATCAAGAATGGAAAAAAAAATCATTCCAAATTGCATACAACTTACAATCTCAAAGTATTACTAATACTCTCAATACTCTTGCAATGTGTTGCATTGAAATGTAATCCAATTAATACTCTCGTGTTAATTGTTTGCTAAATTCTAAATATACATTGCACGAAAACGAAACCAATTCCTATAATTATTATTCCAAAACTTATTATTCTTACAATTTGTTGACACTGGCGTATGCAAGGTAAATTTAACTTAAGAATACTGTACATTTCATAACGAAACAAAAACTAGTCCCAATACTTTAAACATAGTGGGATTTATTAAATTTGTCGAATACTGGCAAATTTCTTAATGCTTAGAACACAGAAGTATTCTAAACAACAAAAAGAATTATTTTTTCCAATACTTAATACACGTTGTGTTATTTACGAAATTTGTCGAATACTGGCGTACCCAAAACAAATTTATCATTTAGAATACTGGTGTATTCCAAAGAAAACAAATAAATTTAGCTCTAATACAACACATGTCATGTCATTCATGAAATTTATCGAACACTGGCGTATCCAAGCCAAATTCAACGTTTAGATACTGCTGTATTCCAACAATTACAATGATGTGCAAAAGAAAAGAATTCTTTAATTGATAATTTACTGAGCATAAAATAGGTTTTTATTCATTTTATTCTAGAATAATTTCTGGTATTCTTCTCGTTTCGAATTTATAGTGATGTACAAAACGAAAGTAACACTGATAAGCAAAAAAATCTATTTATTCTCTTAAAGAAATCAAAATACTTATTATTTACTAACCGACTGTAGAGCCAGTTGATCCGTAGAAATCATTGATTGTTAAATCTTTCGGTAAGATCTTTGAAACTTCTATAGAACGCCAAAACTAGCATTTTTCTTTATTGTTGAATCATAAAGGCGAATGAACTTTAATAATAATGAATGATATTGAACTTAAATAATAATAAATGATATTGAACTTAAATAATAATAAATGATATTGAACTTTAATAATAATAAAAGATAATGAACTTTAATAATAATAAATGACATTGAACTTTAATAATAATAAATGATATTGAACATTAATAATAATAAATGATATTGAACGTTAATAAAGAACGTCAAAGGCTCAATTGCATCTATCAACATACAGAATGAATTATGATTAAAAATATTAAAAGAATTCTGAGAATAATCGGACAATATTAAAAATTCTGTTCTATTTCCCATATCGCATAATGATAAGTTTTCACTACCGTCACTAAATACATTAAGCACTAGTCGCTTATTGCGATCATCTAGTTCAGCGGGAAAATTGGTTGTATTTAATGTCGGTTAATACTCTCAATTATAACTTCCCACTCATGTTTATGCATTTACACTATTGTAAACAAATTGTTGAAGATATTATAGTCATCTTACTTCTATAACCTCATAAATGCTCTGTTCGTCTTGCGCATTAGTGAGCCTTTCTAATTGAAATCGGTTCTATATACATATAAAATCTATCAGTTTGATTTATTTACGTTCTGAATTTTGCGGTATTGTCACTTCTCTTTTATTATTCCTCACTTTAACTACACAGATATTAAACAATTCTTCTTCCATTGTTTTTTTAATTATAGAATGAAAAATCGTGTTGCTAATTATTTGATGTAGCATTAATCAATTTGATAATAAATACAATCTATCGGGTTTGGTTTATTTATGTTCTGAATTTCGCATTCTCTTTTATTATTCCTCACTTTACCTACACAGATATTAAACAATTCTTCTTTTGTTTTTTTAATTATAGAATGACAAATCGTGTTGCTAAATATTTGATGTAGAATTAATCAATTTGCTAATAAATACAATCTATCGGTTTGATTTATTTATGTTCTGAATTTCGCATACTCTTTTATTATTCCTCATTTTACCTAAACAGATATTAAACAATTCTTCCTTTGTTTTTTAATTATAGAATGAAAAATCATGTTGCTAAATATTTTATGTAGCATTAATCAATTTGTTAATAAATACAATCTATCGGTTTGATTTATTTATGTTCTGAATTTTGCATTCTCTTTTATTATTCCTCACTTTACCTACACAGATATTAAACAATTCTTCTTCTTTTGTTTTTTTAATTATAGAATGACAAATCGTGTTGCTAAATATTTGATGTAGAATTAATCAATTTGCTAATAAATACAATCTGTCGGTTTGATTTATTTATGTTCTGAATTTCGCATTCTCTTTTATTATTCCTCACTTTACCTACACAGATATTAAACAATTCTTCTTCTTTTTTTTTTTTAATTATAGAATGACAAATCATGTTGCTAAATATTTTATGTAGCATTAATCAATTTGCTAATAAATACAATCTATCGGTTTGATTTATTTATGTTTTGAATTTTGCATTCTCTTTTATTATTCCTCACTTTACCTACACAGATATTAAACAATTCTCCTTCTTTTGTTTTTATAATTATAGAATGAAAAATCGTATTGCTAAATATTTGACGTAGCATTAATCATTAAACAATACGATGTAACATTAATCATTAATCCATTTGATGTATAAAGTAGTTTTAATATCAGGTCAACAATATAATTTGAAGTTAAAAATAAAACAAAATATTAAAAAAAATTGCCAAAATTCAAGTGGAATTTTTTAGATTAATTAACTGATATAATTGAAAATGCAATTTTCGAATTCTAAGATGATGTAAAAAGCAATTTTGTGCTGTAACATTTATAGAAACTAATGCTGGAAAACGTCAAAATTTCGCTTGATTTTTAAATAATTAAAATTCTCCTAATTTCAAGAAATTGACCCTAACTGCACTTCCCCATATTCAAAAGTCTATATTTATTGTAAAGCTCCAACACACACGCATAAACTCTCACACATTCATTTCTCTTTTTAAGGAGATAGAGGAAAATGCATTAAAAGTATAATTAGACGCATGCGATGTTTTTTATTTGAAAATTTGAATTAATAATTAATTAAACACTGAATTATTATTCGGCAAAGAAAAAAATCAAACGAACGATAGAATATAAAGCCCAGAGGAAACAATTATAGAATAGAAAGCTCAAATGAAAGACATTTTTAAATAGAAAAGGTATATTAAAGTAATTTTTATTCATAGTTTTTTTCATCATTTTTAGTATAAAATACTAAAAGTGTTACGCCTTTTGCATTAAAAAAATTGCTATTTACGATTATTATACTTATTTAAAAAAAATATTTACACTTGCAAAACAAATCGAGACCGAAAAGCAAAATCCAATGGTTTTACACACATATTCTAACTTCTTAATAGCCGAACACGTGTGTTATCGAATTATTGCTTCTTAAACGTTTAAGCTGATATTAATTTATTCGAAGAATTTATAATTGAACGTAAGTTACACATAATCCACAAACATTTCAAAAATTCTCTTTACATTTAATAAATTAGTAAAACAGCACATTCCGTAAACATAGTGTTTTATCTAATCTATATATAAAAGGTTATCTTCATGTGATTATTTTTTGTATATTAAAATCTACGAACGATTTACATCTTTCATTTGCAATTTGATCTGAATCATCTTTAAACAATCCTGAGATTTTTTTAACGATGATAAAATCTTTGATCAGTCTAGTTGAAAGTTAAGAGCTTAATAATATATCAATAAACATTACCATTTAAATGTATTTCTCAAACAAACACGAACGTGTTCAGAGACGTAAGAATTTTGAACGTGTATTAAAGCATCAAGAAGAAGAATATAAACCAATACATGTAAAATTCTGGGAGAACCCAAAAAATTATTCTTTTGTTTCTTTATATATTTTAATCTATATATAAACCGAACGGAATCACCAAACACATTTTAGATAAAGGATATGTAGAGATATTTTATGTTATGAAATGCATATGACAGAATTAAGCAATTTAAATCATTTAGTGTAACATCAATGTTACAGAGTATAAAAATTTTATTAACGGAAAAGAATCATTAATATAAAATGCAATTTCCGGTTGCCAACTCGAAAGACATATAAGTAAAAATATTTAGATATATCATAAGAAAAAATGCGGAAAAACAGTGAGTCAGCGAAGATAATCCTTTTTAAAATCATAAAAAATAAATCTTGCATTTCCGCTCATACAAAAATAATACTTCAGTGAATGAATGCGATCATGATTCAGACACCACAGGGGAGCGTAAAGTTGAAGACAACTCTAATGACAAAATTATGCAGTTATAAACATCTAATTATAACAAATGCAATAATTGATATCCAAATTTTAAATTGTGTTCGCGTAATGTATCTAAATATACTGAAATCTAATATCGCCGAGTTCCATCTAGTTGTATACTTGAAATATAACAAGGAAAACGGTTATAGGGCTAAAACTAAGAAGTTACGTTTCGATCGCTTGTAGAACATGAAAAATCTTGTACAGAATGCTACTATTGACCCAATTAAACTGAATTTTGGGAAAAACAACGCATTATTCAATTGCCTTCGAAAACACGAACATTTTCGCTTAGATAGTGAGTGGGTGACCTTGGATCTTCAGATTGTGGAACCGATGATTCACCAATGACTTGCTGTTCCGTTAGTGTTACAGTAACTACGTAATAGAAAAAGAGAAAAGTAGTTCTTATCTTTTTGTTCTTTATTGCTGCTGTCTGATCGACATTTTGAAGAATTCATTTTCCCTACCGATATTTATTTTAATGGTTTAGAGATGTGTTTTTATTACCAAAGATTAGATAATAGATAAATTCGCCATTTACAAGATTCCAGTTTCCACATAGTGATAGTTCTTCAATTAATTTCTCACTTCATCGGAAACACAAACCAGGCTGTTCAATAATTCTGGAAAGATTCAAGAATGAATAAAAGAAATGGACCTAATTTTTGGAAAAAAGACCATTTTTAAATTACTAGTACGTGCCTACATTAATCTTTTTTTTTCTTTTCTTTCTTTCTGTTATTTTTTTTGTTGTTGTTGAAAGTGCTTTTCTAGAACATTCCAACTTCGCTCATGCGAAATTTCATTTTAAACTAGAAAGTAGTTTGTGCTGGGGACCAAAGAGTGTAGGTGCTCGCTACTGTCTCCGATTTCGAATGTTAAATATTCGTGTGGCAACTTTTCAGGCAAGTAGTGCTTGGCTTCATAGGATTCCTAACAATCTAAAACTTGTTTTCCTGAATAAGTATATCAACTTAAATAATAATTCTTCAATCAGCACGGAAAAAATTGGATGTATTGAGATGCAAAGTACATGGTTTTAACATAGATCAGGAGAATTTTTAATGATGCTGGCTTAATCCTACCTGTTGATTCAATTTTGCTGTTTTACTTGAATTGAAGAATCCAATTCCTCTCCAGTTTCTTGATTGATATCAAATTCCTGTTCTGAAAATTCAGAATTCGTCAATTATGTCAGAGTTTCAAGATGGCGTCAAATACAGACTGGTAGAGTTGTGCAGTACAAAAGATATTATTGAATGTTCTTTCATAGTTCAAAATTCCATATCCTATTTAAACTTGGAGGTGAGTGCATCTTGTGTGTTTCACGAATATGGACACACAACCCTAAGCTATCACTCTGGAACACAGTATGAGGGTGGTTATGTAAGCACCGAGGAAAATTGCCGGAAAAAATTTGATCGTAATAGATATCTCATGTATACTCTACATCTGGATGTTTCAAAAGAAAGAAATATCAGTTTGAGGCATGGGCCTGATCCTGATAAATTGATTTTTGGTGCAGAGCAATTTTTTGTCGGAAAACTATCGATTTGCAGAGATTATTATCCTTATATTCTGTCAATGTTCATCGAATATATTTTTGAGTACACTGACAATAAGTTGGGATTTACTAAATGGTTATTGAGATTGGATGATTTGAAGGAATTTGATTTTGGTTGTTTATCTGCCGAATTCACGAGTTATTTCATTGACTTTTTGTACCCTAAATTCGTTGACTCGGAATTAATGAAGAAATTTTTACTGAAATGCAATTTAGCAAATTTGATCGAAGCATACAGGGAGCCAGAAATTCTGGAAAACCTACTGTATCATGCTCACCGTTATGGAAGAACGAGAATTCAGAAGAAGGAGATTCATGATCATGCTTTGCCGAATCTGTGCATCTTTCTGCGGGCTTTCGAAAATATTGGTCCTCTTTTAAAATACAGACATGCCCCGGCATTTTGCTCGTATATTTACAACATATACTTGAATGTAATTATATCTTCTGGGTAAGTTTGTCTCAATTCTTTTTATCAATCAGTTTTACATTTTATTTGTATTTATTTAATGTTTAATATCCTGAAAGATTTAGTAATTTGTGGCCTTTTGCAGTGCATATTATGAGGTCCCTCTTTTAATAACTGATAAATTTGATTCCATAATTCAACAAATTTCTAATTTGATCAAACAATAGCTAAATTCTTTTTTAGTTAATATTTTAGGTACTCTTCCATAATACCGGCGCAAGTCTCGCCAAGAAAACTTTTTGGCGACAGCGCACTGTCGCAATTTTGGCGCAGGCGATAAAATGGCCACGACTTTCTAGGCAAAAGGTAACTGGTGGCGATATTCCGTTTGGCGTTGGTTGCATCATTATTGGCGACTTTGCACCTGCGCCGGTATAATGGAAAAGTACCATATTTTTATTTTAAAACTGTTTCATACATATGTTTTTAATTAATTATTTTTTTCATAATATGGATATGAAGAAATAAAATTCGTGTAAAAATAATTAAAATTATGAAATTGTTGGAAAAATAGCCAAAATTATGAGTTTTTATTAATTTTCTTATTTACGAATACAAGCATTTATTTATTATGAAAAATTAAAAAGAACATATAAGTTTTTAATAAATATGACATTAAAAATTATTTTCCATACCTGTCAAATAAGTAAACAACTGATATTCCCAAATATTATAAAAAATAATTTCTAGTATTTTAATTAACGGTTTTAATAATATAGTGTGTGTATGTAATCCTAATATTTTATAATTAAAAATTGTATTTTTTCCAATTAATTTTTTTGACAAATAGACTGATAAATGTTTAAAAATCCATGTGCTTGCACTTCTCCCTGCTGCTTCAAAAGGGGTCTTAGGCAGCTGCTTAGACATAAACCAGTCAATGGTTTCATATAATTCCCTGAAACCTGCTAGCGACAATTTTGGCGGTATAGTAATCTGTGTTTGCTAAAATAATTAGTAAAATCTATTGGATAATTTTTATTGCTCTTATAACAACACTTTGAGATTCGAATTTTTTTGCGTCAATGGATAATTCATGTAATGTCATGAGCATGCTTGTGTAAGTAATCAAATATCTTACAACACTGGCAATGTTGCACTTGTTGAATACTGTACTTAAATACCGTACTTATATATTTCATACGATTTTTGAACAAAAAAATTATTTTATATGTTTTTTTATGAAAATTTTGTTAAAAATTCGATCGTAAAAACAGTATCAATTAGTTACTTAACTATAGTTGTGAAAAATTGTAGTTTCGATTTTAAGTGTGCTTCATATTATTAAATGTGTTGTTTAAATATAAATGGTTTTTAGAACAATAACATTTTTGCTTTAACATATAAAAATAATCTTTTAAGTAATTCAAGTAAAGTCAGCGACATATATTAAAAATTCAAAAATATCAAATGCAAATAGAATATCATGTTACGATAAGTAAATTGTTAATGTTCTAATAAAAATGTATAAAATACCCTGGAATGTAAAGATAAAAGTTTTAAATAATTTATTTGATTGAATGCAAGAATCCAAAATGGCCAGAAAATGAGAATTAAAAAGAAAAAGACTTCAAATAGGAGAAAAAAATGTGTGTGTTTTTTTAAATGTTAGGGGCAATAAATGACAAATATGGCGTTAACCACAAATTAAAATTAAATGGAAGGTATTTTTTAATATCACTATTTTTAAAAATTATTTCATAAATTTTTATGTCTTTTACTACTTTAAAAAAACGATTTCGTCGATCTTAATCATTTGCTGACTCTTATGTTGTTTTTTATGGGTATTATACAATATTTAGACATAAGATGATTATTTTTCTTTGTCATTCTATAAAATTCTTTTTGCCAAAACGTAACAAAACGTTTAGTATTATATATAATTGGTTTCAATGGTTAACGGAGAAGAAAACGGGATGCGATCTTCAATAAAAGAAGAAAAACACATACACGTGGAAATCGCGGGACGAGCAGATTTTGATACATTTGAGTTGCCCGTGGAAATAGCGGGATGATTAGTTAGAGCAGGGATGGGCAAACTACGGCCCGCCGGAAGGTTCTATCCGGCCCACGGATAGAATTTTAATTTGCCGGTCAGAGGCAAATTAAAAGAAATATTCATATATTATATATCCATCTCCTTTTCTACTTTGTTTAAATATTATATTTTTTCTTCCTTTTTTTCAAAGAGCTGGTAATCTGTTTACATTCTCTATTTTTGTTCTACAAAACATAAATCGAAGGAAATACCACACAGGCAGTTTTCAATCGGTAAAGTGTTAAAAGCGGAAGTTATTTGTTAGTTATAGCTGTAGATTGGCGCCAACAAGCGTTATATTTTTCTCGTGGAGAAGACATATGGGAATTCAATATAGGTGAATTAGACTTCGCATGTGGCAGACTGCGCATTTTAAGCTCCATCTAGCGGCTTTTTCTTTTGGCGCGAGTTCTAATATTATTGATTGCGTGTTGAAAGATTGTGGACATATAGCGTCATTGTGAATAGTGGTGGAATTATTAAAAGTATAGCGTAGCTAGTGCTTGTTTAGGTTATTCGTAAAATATTTCAACCCCAAATTGCTACAAAAAAAGTAAAGTTGATTCAGAGTGCCACGCTTTTAATGATGAATGGACATGAAATATTTTTTTCAGTTGTAAAAGATAAACCAGTGTGTCTTTTCTGCAATGAAGCTGTAGCAGTCTTCAAAGAATATAACATTTCCCGTCATTTCACATCTAAGCATAAGAATTCCAATTACGAAACATTGCCCGAATATGAAGAAAAAAAAGCAACAAAATGCAGAAAGTCTTTGTAAAAAATTATCAGGCCAGCAAAATTTTTTCAAGAAGGTAAACAGTATTCAAGAAGCAGCTACACATGCAAGTTACATTGTAGCATACAATATTGCTAAAAATAATAAAGCTCTCAGTGATGGAGAGTTCGTTAGACTATGCATTCTCCAAGTTTGTGATGTTTTATGTACAGACAAGAAAAATAATTTTGAGACTGTAAGGTTATCTCGAAAAACGGTGACTTCTAGAATGGAAGCCATCGATAAAAATCTGGCATCACAATTAGAGTCAAAGATTGGCCAGTTTAAATTTTGTTCCATAGCTATGGATGAAAGCACTGATATAAATGATACTGCTCAATTAGTATTATTTATAAGAGGCGTTGATGAGAACTTAGAAATTATTGAGGAACTGGCGTGCATGCGTTCTTTAAAGGAAACTACTACGGGATATAATATTTTTCGTGAATTTTTGGAAGGGCTTTTAACTTTGAAAGTGCCTATAACAAATATATGTAATATTACGACCGATGGAGCACCAAATATGACAGGAAAAAAATCTGGATTTCTTGGACACTTAAATCAAAACTATCCCGGGAACAATGTTGTTTCTCTACATTGTGTTATACATACAGTGACCATATTTTTTCGGAGAAAATAAAGGACACTTGTAACGTGACATGAGGGGGGGGTTATGGTAATTTAAATTCGTGCTTAATAATTTTGTGTTAGGGGTGGGGGTTTGTGCGTTCGTGTGAAGTCACAAATGTTAATTTGGGGTCTTCCAAGGTGTGACAAATTGTGACATGGGGATTGGAGATGGGCAGGGTCAAAATTATCCCAAATATTGCGATCATTTATGGACGCCTGATAAAAAAAACTCCAAATAACTTAGTAATTCAAAAGGTTTATTAAAACAATAGAAGCAGACATTAAATATGTTCAACGAGTTTTAAATAATGTAATATGTAAATATAGGATATTAAATAATTTATTGCCCATACTTTCCAGATGTATGGATTTTTCGCAAAAGTGCCGGTTCACGCTTCAAAAAGTCGTGAAATTCAAGGCAATTCATTTCAAAGTTAAATTTTACAGCTATGCTGGCTTGTAATGTACTAACACTTAATTGGGTTTTGTCACTGGTACACATATTATTAACTAATGAAAATATTCTTTCGACGGGAGCATTAGTTCCAGGTAGACATAAAGCAAACTTAATGAGTTTACAAGTATTGTTGAAGGCAATATGATTCGCTTTAAAGTGATTAAATATCTCCACCCACCTTAGGTGGCAGGATTTGCTGTTTTGCCTCCATTCGTCAATTTTATCATTGGGAATGTAATTTTTTACGAGGGTAATTTCGTCAAATAATTCACCGTCGGATATTTCGATCGAACATAGTTCTGATATGAAAATGTAACTTGCCTCCACCTTCGACCACACAGGGACTTCTCGCAAAGTGATCCATTCAAAAACTTCTGCTTCATTGAAACACATGTCCCAATTACTTAGATATTCAATGCATGTTTGATAAAACGTGCAAGCTTCAGAGATAAACTGTGTAGATTGCATATCTTGCACTTTTGATAACGTTTTCTTTATCACTATTGGAACAAACTTCTCATTTTTTTTCTTGAATTTAGCTTAGTTTTTAATTCCGTAACAAGTAACGATGTTTCACACATTGAAATATCTTGACCTTCAGCCTTCAAAATATATTGATGAAACATTGACGCTTGATTATGAACAAAAAATAACCATTCCTCTGATAATTCCCCATTGAAAAAAGTTTTAAGTATTGTTGGGCATTTATCCCGATTTAAAAAGTAAGCCTTTAAGGGTTCAAATAATTGTAAAACTCTATCCAGTGCTGGCAGAAGAGTTAACCATCTTGTTTTACTGTAGCCAAGTAGCTTTTTGTATTGGACCTCTGCCTCATCACAAAATTGTTTCAATATTTCTACTCGTATTGTGTAAATATAGAAATGTGAGTAAATTTTTACCAATACTACTTCAATATCTATCGGAAGGCAATCGACCGCAGTGCTGATGCAATTATTGAATATGTGGGCTGCACAATTAACCCCAATCAATTTCTTTTTGCTCGATTGTTGCATTTTGTATAAAACATTGTTTTTTCCTCTTCTTTGAGAACCACCAAAATTAACATTTGTATTATCCGCGCACAAGGCTACCAATTTCTTGGTGGCCCCAAATTTCTCCAGCGATTCATTGATACAATTTGTCAAAATATCGGAATTTTCACCGGGAAGCTGTTTTATATTCAAAACTTTTACTCTAACTCCAAAATTGGGTAAAAAATATTTGACGAGAATTGTACATAATTTGGTGTTGCCATGATTCGAACAATCAGAATAAATGGTGATATAATTTGTTTCGCTTAGGTCACTTTTGATCGCTTCAAATGAATATGGGGCGAAGACATTGCAAATAATTGATTCCGTTTTTGTCCTTGCGCAAGAATATTTTTCTTCGAAACACTTTTTAATTAGTTTGGAGGAGCAGTCACTAGATCTAAATGAATAATTGTGTTGAACTGAATGATAACACCACGATGCTTCTTTTAGGGCTAAAGCGTTTTGGGTGTCATTATCTCTTTTATTAACAAAAAATTCATTTAAAGAGTTGCTCGTCGAAGCCTGCCAATCCGCATCTTTGTGTTTTGAAGTTTGAAGATGCTGATTAATTGCTGATCTGCCGCTATTTGCAATGTTGAAAGTGGCTAAACATTTACTGCATCTGACATCGTTATCCGATTTTCCTTTTTTTATGAAAGGAAATTCTTCTTGCAATGCTTGGTTGAAAGTGCACTTTATTTTAGGCGCCATGAATGGTAAAAGTCAAGATTTCTATAAAATTTAGTTAGATAATACCGAAATATCAAAACTGAAAATACAAAGCAAACTTACAAACTTACCTGTCTCCTATATCATATAGGAGACATCAGCTCTATACATATCTTTTAAATGTTCATGTTTAAAAATAAAATTCCTCTTTCATCTTTTACCTGATCAAAAATGTACATAAGTAAAAGGCAGCAGTTGCACTTGTAGTACTTCGCCAAATGGATAAGACCAATTCGAAATTCAAAAAAGTTAATATCACAATCAAACACAAAACAAGCCAAATAACGACGCGTCTCCCAGTCAATGGCGAAACAAAATAGGAAATTTCGCGCCAGACAAGAAGAAAGTGGAATGCGCGAGCATTCGTGACGTCAACACATTCATTAACATAATATTTTCAAACAAATGAGTAAATGGCATTGCAGGATTAGAAAAACGCAGCGATTGTTTATCATTTACAATCCAATCACGTACATCTGCACTGGTCTCTTCCATGTTTGCTGACCATGCACGGAGCGCTTGGGTTCATATCACCACACGGGTTATGGATCATCAATTTCGAGATCAGTTCCTTGTGGTGGTGGTACTAACGCGAGAAGCAAGCATTGCTCCGGCCCGACTGCGTATTTGTCAGCGTACGGCTCGGCTGGCATTTAGAAAAATACGTTGCGGGTGCTCCGATCTAGAGTTGCAGAAAACCAATTTGAGAAATTTGATTTTGCGACGATTTCTCAAAATAAAGGACAATATGCTTATTTCAGGAAATAAATAAAGTTAGAGGACAGAGCCTTCAAATAAAGGACTGTCCTCTGAAATAAAGGACGTCTGGTCACCGTAGTTATACATCAAGATGCTCTGTGTAAATGCGCATTGAATATGAAACCTGTGCTTGATACAGTCGTGAAGCTAATAAATACTATTCGACCTCGTGGACTTACTCACAGGGAATTTCGAGATTTTCTTCAGTCAGTGCAATCTGAATACTCTGTATTTCACGAAAGTAAGGTGGCTTAGTGCAGGATGTGTTTTCCAGCGAGTTTGGCAGCTGAAAGACGACATTGTGTCGTTCTTCCATGAGAAACAGTGTTCTGCGGAGTGCGAAATGTTAGAAGATACAAAATGGCTATCAGACTTTGCATTTTTTACAGATCTTCTTTGTCATATGAACAACTTGAATGTCATGATGCAAGGGAAAAATCAATTTATCGACGATATTTGGTCACATCTCAAAGCTTTTAAACTAAAACTTAATATGTTTGCTTGGCAGCTAGGTAAGAACGACTTATCTCATTTCCCGAGGTTAAATTCAATACCCTCAGTAAATGAAGAGAACCTCAAGAATTATAAAGATAGCTTGAAAAAACTGCATTTTGAGTTCGAACGCAGATTTCAAGATTTCAGTGCCATTCAAGCAGAATTGGATATTTTTACCATGCCATTCAACGTAAATTGTGAAGCAGCGAGGTCAGATTTGCAGCTTGAATTAATTGAGTTGCAATCTAACAATCATATCAAGCAATTGTTTCTAAATATGCCAAAGTTAGAGTTTTACAAATCATTATCGAAAGTAAGTTTCCCAAATTTAATATCTCATGCCCAGAAAATCAGTGCTATGTTTGCTTCATCTTATATATGTGAACAAGTGCTTTCAAATATGAAACTTTAGAAAGAATTAATTCAGAAGTAGACTGACAGATGAGCATTTAGCCTCGTTCCTTAGAATCAGTACATCTCACTTCGAACCTCAATATAAGGAACTTTTAAAAATGAAATCGTAATTTCATTCATCTCATTAATATATTAAATTGTAATACTTGAATATTGTTTTTAAAATTTTAGAAAAATTCATCTTGGCCCGCCAAACTTTATTTTTTCAATTTTTGGCCCACGATCGAAAAAGTTTGCCCATCCCTGAGTTAGAGAGTTAAGGTATCCGACTGCGTTCAAAGGAAAAGTTTTGAAAAATTGGATTTCTAAAAAATATTTAAAACTTCAATATTTAGATGTATTGTCTACTATAATACAGAATACTATAAATACAACGCAATTATTTGAAATTATAATATAAATTTTGAAAAATAGGAAAATTTGTAGTAAATTCTAATGAAATTTAGCAAAACGGTTAACACTCTACACAAAATTGTAATGTTGCTATCCTATTATTCTTTGTACACAAATTATAGAATATAATGATGAATGAAATGAACCAACATCTAAGAAACATTTTCAGATGTTATGGGTAAAATATTATACGTAAATATACATATATATGCATTTTTTCCATAAATTCACAACTTGATTTTTCTAAAAACACCTATAAATGAAAAAGTATTTCGCCAACAATAAAACTTTTAGCTCATTTCATTACCCATATTGCTTAAAATACACGATGGAATTTTTATGTAAATACCTTGTATAGTTTCTGACTTATCATGTTAACGGTACATAATTTTAATGAGAATAAAAATTTTCAGAAAATGGAAGTGAAAGACAAATTTTAACCAGAAAAATATGTGATCCTAAATGATAGGTCAGGCCTTCCTTTTCCTAGAAAAGATAAACGGTTTTGGGAAGAGGAAAGTCTGAATTACAAGAAATAACAATTTTTTTAAAAAAATTTTGCCAATGTGGTCGATAACCAATGTTTTTAATGTAGTCGGATACCTTAACCCCTTCCAATAAGATTTCAAAATAAAAATTTTTGGGTAAAATTGCTATTTAATTTTTATTTAAGAAAACTTAGTTTATTTTATAATTCTAATTTATAATTATTAATTAAAATTATATTATTGGTATGGATGTAATTGTAATTTGTAAGTTCGCATTCAACATTTCTTCAAAAATCTCTGGTGATTTCGGATTAGCCTCTAGTTTTCGCTTTTACTTTTAGCACTCATGTAATTTAAAAAAAAAAAATTATGGCACATAATGTGTCTACAGCTCCAGAGTATTTACAAAAATCACCTATTAGTCACTATTCACATTTTCGTCTTCTTGGTAATATTTCACTATCATTAGTTTCATTATCAGTATCAATTAAATGTATGCTTATTTTTTGAATTTTCTGAATCACTTTGATCTTCTTGATCTACATTACTCTTATTCATTAAGGTGTTTATTTCACTGCATGTTTAGCATGTAGTAAGTCAGATGTTCAGGCTAAATTTTTGTTAGAATGATTGAACGAATTTATTAGAATGACTACTAACAGTTTGGCCGTAACTTGTAGCAAGACAATCAAATGATATATGATAGTGATCTATGATATCAACATAATAAAAGTGCATCCGCATTCAATACACTAGAAATTTTAAATTAAATTTATTACTATATTCAATAATAACTTTAGTCGCATGACGAATATAGCTCGTCATTGTGCTACATGGCATGAAAAATCAATGGCGAGCTATACTTGTCATTTTACGGGAAGGGGTAAACAAAACAAATAATTTTGAAAATACAATTGAATAGTGATTATAATTTCTTTTACCTTTCCTGTAGATACCCTAAAGAGGAATTATTAAAACCGGAGATTTGGATGAGCAAGCAAAGATACTGCCTTCTGCTGGAAATCGCTTTCATTTACTTCACGTACCCGGGTGATCCATCTAGACCTTCAGAAGCCCTGCGTTTGCTGTGGTCTGTTTATCCCGATTCCTACCTCACTTACTACGAAGTCAAAAAGGCTTTTAGAGAGGTTCTGGCTCCTGAACTGATCGATGGTATCTATGGATTTTACGCACATTCACTTGGAGAAGTTGCAACAGTTGCCCAGCCGCGAACACTGAAGCAGTATTGCAGAACGAAGATACGAAAAGTATTGTGGATGAACAAGATCTGGATACCGAAAGGCATCGCGACTTTGGGTTTACCCAAGCAGCTCGAAGCATTTTTAAATTTGGAGAAGTGGGCATAATGTAGCATGTGAAGGAGGATTGCCATTTCAAAACGAATGCATACCAATTTTGTGGGTTAACTAAAAGTTTTTGATTAAAGAGACCATTTAAACTGGCTTAACCATTGATTGTTGACACTAAAAAAGCATACATTTGGAAAAGATGACAAAATATGATGTAGGGTATTACTTTAGATATATTATTAAAAATATAAAAAAGTTTGTGGCTTAACCAAAAGTTCTTACCATAAAAAACTCCTGTGAATTGGCCTGTATTTTAACATGAAACAAATATTTTTATGTTTAGAACAGGTGATAAAATATGATATAGCAGTTGTAGAGATTGAAGGTGCATTATAATTTTGTAACTGAACCAATAGTGGCTACCAAAAAGAATCACCGACCCATAAATCTTTGACATGAAGTAAGTATTTTTACATTTGGAAAACAGGTGACTAAGTATAATGTAGCATCTGTAAAGGATTAAGGCGTATTATTCAAAACCTGAAAATTTTGTGGCCGAACCAAATTTACTTACCTTAAAAAATTATGTGAATTGATCTATTCATAAAACTTTGACATGAAACAAGTATTTTTACTTTTGGAAGTGACAAAGTGTGATGTAACAATTGTAGGGCGTATGGGTGTATTATTTAAAATATGAAATATTTATGGCCAAACTAAAAGTGCTTATCCAAAAAAAAATCATGTGAATTGGCCAGCCTTTAAAATTTTGAGACAAAGCAGGTATTTTTACATTTGAAAAAAAAGTGGCAAAAATGATGTAGCATCTGTTGAGGATAAAGGTGTATTATTTCAGGTGTAATTATTAAAAACCTGAAAATTTTGTGGCCGAACCAAATGTGCTTACCTTAAAAAATTATGCAAATCGACCGATTCATAAAACAAGTATTTTTACGTTTGGAGGTGACAAAGTGTGATGTAACCATGGGCCCATGGGTGTATTACTTCAGGTGTATTATTAAAAATACGAAATATTTATGGTCAAACTAAAAGTGCTTATCTAAACGAATCATGTGAATTGGCCAGTCTTTAAAATTTTGAGATGAAGCAAGAATTTTTACATTAGAAAAAAAGTGACAAACATGATGTAGCATCTATAGAAGATAAAGGTGTTTTATTTCAGGTGTAATAAAACCTGAAAATTTTGTGGCCTAACCAAATGTGCTTAGTATCTAAAAGAATGTGAATTGGCCCATTCACAAAATTTTGACTTGACATAGGCAGTTTTATATTTGGCACAGGTGACAAAGCATGATGTAGCCTTTGTAAGAGGTAAAGATGTATTACTAAAAATGTGAATAATTAGTGACCGAACCAAAAGTACTAACCTAAAAGGATCATTCGAATTTGCCAATCCATAAAATTTTAACGTAAAACAAGCCTTTTTACGTTTGGAAACGGTGATTAAATATGATGTAGCATTTATAGAGAGTATAATTGTATTACTTCGAAACGAAAAAACGACATTTTTAAGGGTAAATCAGGCTTCTAAAAAACGATCATTTGAACTGGCATATCTATGAAATTTAAACTTGGAAAAAGTGACTATAAATAATGCATCAAATGTACAGGGAAATGGTTTATTACTTCAAGAGGGATTAGAAATGTTGTAGGTGGATCAAAATTGAACTTCTGAAGGACTTATGTGAATTGGATTACCCTTGATTTAGCTTAATATTATTTCAGAATAGAAACATAAAAACTGTGGGATAGCCTTGTGAATCATGTGAATAGGCCTACCCTTAAAACTTTAAAATGAAACAAACATTTTTACATTTGGAACAGGTGGCTAAGTATGGTACAGAAATTGTAAGGAGTGAAGGTATATTGCTTCGAAAATAAAACTTGAATTTTTTTTTTTTCGGTAATTCAGAAATGACTTCTGAAAAGATCACGTGAACTGGCCTACCTATGAAATTCAAGTATTTTCAAACTTGGAAAAGGTGACCAAGAATAATGTATCATTTGTAAGCGAAAATAGTGTGTTACGTAAAGAGGTATTAAAAATGTTTTATGGGAACCAAGGATAGCGATCTGAGAAAATTGGGTAAACTGGATTACCCAAGAAACTTCAAAAACTTTTTATATTCAAACAATTGTGAAATGTGATAGTTTTATATTAAAATTGTGTAAAATTACTTTGAATGAAAACATTTAACTTTTAATTGACTTTATTTGTGATATTTCATTGTCATAAACTGATTTTATAATTTATAAATTAATTATCTTGATGATTGAAGGATATTATTATGTCAATGATTATCTGATTTTTATGGTTAATTAATTATCTCAATATTCTATTTTTCTAAACATTAAAAACTTATCGGGAACATTGGCTCAAACTTTACTTGCATATTTTGAGAGTTTTTTCACTCTCAATCTTTTTTTTTGCAACATTACAAATGTCAGAACGGCACTTCTTTTAACTTCATTATGATTTTAGAAAATAGGTTATATTATTTTTATCCTAACTATTTCTAGCAGTATTAATTTCTAATTCTACGAAAAATATATTTTTAAAAAATACTATAAAAGATTCTTCAACTCTGTTCTATGATTTACCATCAAGATAAGTATCCTGAGAAAACTTGGTGATAAAGTGTTTGAAAATCTTTTATAACAAAAAAGTTTTTGAAAGACTTAAGTGCTTCCAAATAAACTCTGATGAAATATCAATGCCATAAAACAACAAATTCGCGACTAGCATATATATCGTAAAGCTATATTAATGAAGAGAATTCCAAAAAAAGAATAAAATGAAAAATTTGGTAAATGGAATTAAAGTAGTGATGAATAAATGAATCGAATTTGCTAAATAGGAATATTTATTTCCTTATGGGAATACTCAATTTATTTGCAATCTAAGAGAAAGTTTTTAAGTTGTTAAAACAAATAAGAAGTTAAGAAAGCTCTTAATTTTAATCTGGAACAATTCGATGTGAGAAAACGAGTTATCACATTCATTGAATAACTGATAAAAACCGGTTATGAATAATATATTCAATAGAAAGCATATCTATACAATTATACAACCACACTGTCTAGACTTAGATGCTTCTACTTACTATACCATTAGTAAATAAACGAATATAATTTAGATTTTTCCTCATCTTCAAGATTTGCAAATTGTACTGCAATTAATTTTCAATTTATGCACATTTATTATCAAAATGTATTAGAAGATACATTTTTCTGTATAAAATCTTTTCTTGAATCTTCTTGGAGTTACATATTTTATATGAAAACAATCAGATTAATCAATAAAGAGGCTTTGAGCGATTTTGAATAATCAAAGGATTATTACCATATCGATGATAGGTATTTCGTTATTAGAGGGTTAAAACCAGCAGTTATTTCAAAACCATGTTTGTAATAATATCATCATTCTAAAACTTCAATCAATTTTTAAAATTAGTTTTTAATAAATGAATTAAGATATATTAGCTTTTTTGTCAACTTGGCCCAGTATCAGTTAAGTTTAATATATATTCACACAAAATGTGCTGCTAAGGTCATATTTAACAACATGTTTTTAACCAAATAAAATATTTTTCACAACTCAATTTAATTTAAAAAAATAAGTTTATGTTTGTTTCTGTTTAAATAGTATTTAGTACTTCTTTTTTTTTTTCAGATTTCAATATATTGTTTTTGCAAACTTGTGACTGAAAAAACCCATGATTTGACTGATTTTGATCAAAGTTCCGCCAAATCTAAAATTTTTCAAATTCAGTTATGTCATTAGGGTTTTTCTTTTATTGCCAAATCAACTGAAATCTAATATTGTGTCATTGATTTTCAAAAGCAGTGCTACAAAAAATTCTGCACTAAATATTTGAATTCAGTACAATCCATAATATTAATTACATAAAACGCATGAAGAAAAAAGTGTAGATTTTATTAAACAAATAGACGACTAAAAACATAATAATGAAAATTAGAAAGTTTTTATGAAATATATTTTATAATGCTAAAAAGTAAAATTTTTTGAAATCAAAAATGGGAGATCAAAATTAAAAATTCAAAAAATGTGACGCAATTATAAATATTTCAAGTAAATTAAAATTTTAATTTTCATTTGTAATATATTGTCATTTTTAATGTGTATTCAAAAGTTTAATTTAATTAGATATGCAGTGCAGCTGTATACTTAGATAGCATTAATTCTAGCGGTTTATGATTTTACAGTTTTTACTTTTATTTCCAGATTTTTTTATAAAAATTATTTTAAAAAATGTTTTTTTTTTAATTTAATAATTTTTCCTAATTTTTTTTTGTCAAGATAAGATTTTATAGTGAAATCACAATTAGAAATATTATGAAATTCACTATTCATTTTTTTCTCAGTATTACTGCTGTATTATTCTCTAATATAGAAGCATAATTTAATCACAATTTAGGGATAAAGTAATAATTTTGTTTTAAAAGTATTAAACTATTTTACTGTCATCAAGAACAGCAATAGAAAATTTCAGAATTTATATACATTATATAATGAATGAAAATTATATTACAAAATTTAATTATTAAGGCAGGCAAGAAATCAAATTGAATAAAAAATATATGATACTAAAATTAATCTTCTAGCTTATTAGAATATATTAAAAAAAACAGTCAATTTTTCATTTTATTAAATAAAATTTTAGAATTTAAGTCCATTATATAATGAATGAAAATTCTATTACAAAACTAAATTATTAAGGCATTAAAGAAACTAAATTGAATAAAAAGCTTATGATACTAAAATTAATCTTCTGGCTTATTAGAATATATTTAAAAAAAAGACAGTCAACTTTTCATTTTGTTCTTAATAGCATAATGCTAGAAATTTATACCGATTAAATCATTAGCAATGACATATGAAAATATCAAGATAAATATTGATAAAAATATTAATTTCCCATTTAGGGAAATATATAAGAAACTAATTGGGTAGAACAAAATAATGCCAACAAATATAATAGTATTAACATTGTTACAAAACAAAATAGAATCGAGATGTTTTATTTTGGTCTGTATCCATTATGGAAGTTAATTTATTTTCACTTTTTTTGCTGCTCATAACATAAAGAAGAGCATAACTAAGTTTTCTACTGCTACTCCAATAAAATAACTCAACTAATGCAAAAAAGAGCAGATGGTAGCGACTGGCTTATAGCATAGACAGAATTACTGCATTTCCAGCTATTTTTATAGTGGAGTCTAGACTACTATAATTTATGATGAAATGATTATTTCTAATGAATTCTAAGTTTCGAGAATAAATTTCTTAATTTTACTTTCATTTATTTATTTATTAGCTTTACTCTATTCTATATTGTTGGCACGTTTTGTAAATTTTTCAAGAGTAAAAAGATAATTTTTAACACAAACTGAAATATTGCGCTTGAATATTTTAATTTGAAAATTTAAAATATTTAAATAGATATAATATAGAATTTCTTTTTGTATTATTTCAAAAGTGTGTTAGTATTTGTATTATTTTCAGTGTTTGAGCATTCTTTCAAACACTTGTTTCAGAATTGCAACGAAAAAAAGTGGAAAATTTACTACAACAAGTTATTATAGAAGTAATTAAAAGGTTCTATTATGTAACCTTTAAATAATAGTATAATGTGGAAAATTTAAATACTATTCTTGATTATTGTCTTTTTATTTCAGCAAATTGGATAAAAAAGAATTTTTTATTACAGGATAATGCAAACAGTTTTTATATAATAACCAATTAAAAATTCACGAATAAAGTTAAAATTGAAAATAAATATCAGTGATTATCGTATAAAAATTATCTCTAATTAATATTGTTCATGAAAAAAATTTAGCAATATTTTTCAGTAATATATTAAATTAGCGCTGTTCTATATGGAAGAAAGTTGTAAATATAAATATAAACTATGTTTCATCTTATTCTAACACCTGCAGTACCAGCATGATATTGCCGTGACATAAGCAATGATTGCGAAATCAAGTCACAGTAACATAAAATATATTCTGAAAATATTATAACAAAGAAAAAAAAATGTTTATTTGTACATGTATTTTTCCAGACAATGGTATCCTGTTGGGAAATTCAGACGATAAAAATAAAAGCAAATAACAAGCAATAAAAATAAGTTTTAAAAAGATATTTTGCTGCAAACGATATTGGAATTTAAATTGCATGAAAATAATTTTCAGGATTCTTGAAACATTGATTCTCATTCAGTTTCTTGTGAATTGAAGATTGGATGAAACGGTTATATTCTAAAAAATATTTCCATATTGTGTACTGCTAGTATGAGAAAATATTTGAATTCATCAGTGATGTATCAGCGGAAGTGATCTCTCCAAATTTTTCTAGCATCTCTCTAATGAAGATGTTATACCCCGCACTTCGTGTAAAATCATGAACATTGGCTAAGTGTGCGAATGCCTTGTATGGCTTGGGCGAGCAATAGTTAAGAAATATTGATCTTCGGTATGAATTTATCATTTGTATTGAATCCATTGTGTAATTCTTGGCACTTTTTCGGCAGTTAATCTCTGGCATTTAGCAGTAGGTATCTGAAAACTAAATTTATATTTTTAGATGTATTGTTTCCAACCTATTAGAATCAAAATTTGTCCCACAGCTGCAATTTTAGCCATAAAATCAGATACTAAACTTTATCAACTTTAATAATGACTTTAAGTCATTTTAATTTTGAGCTATCGGGTTTACATATTTCTGAAAATACAGAAAAAAAATCAACCTCTAGACGAATTAAACTCTAAATTTGATACATTTCTACACCTTCGATATTAAATTTGAGTGCAAAACTTTATGCATCAAGCTCTTCCGGCTTTGACGATTTTAATATTTTCTCTATATTTAAAGCCCGAGAAAATTATAAAAAACAATGGTAAATTCGATTGTTTTAGTTTTAAACAAATAGAAATGTTTCCTTTATGTTGAAGTACGATGGCTATGTTAGTAAAATATACTTATTCCGCAATAAGTAAGAAGTTACAAGTATAAAATAAATTTGGAATCAAAAATAAAATAATGATGCCACTCAAGCTAAAAGAAACTATATTAAATTATTGCTGGCTTTCTTGCTGCAACCCTTCATTTCCTACAAAAAATTGAAGAGGAAATTAAAATGTCACATAACAGAAATTTCTGCTAAAAAAATTGACAGTTTAAATTTTTTTCTTCAAAATTTAGTATTTTTAGACCTTTAAAAGAAATTTCTAAGACAGTTGTTTATTATAGTCATAAGGTATCTTTTTTATGATTATTAAATGGGAGCAAAAAACAAATAATAATATCATACGAAAAAGCATAAAACATTAAATAAAATCCTTATAAAACATTAAATAAAATCTTTATAACACTGATACATGTCACAACATAAATAAAGGAATTCATTGAAAATTCAAACATTGAACGAAGTAACCCAAACATTTTCTTTTCTTTTTTGTATAACGTAAGCATGCAGTTTCCGTTTCTTTTCTAAGCGGAAATTACATTTATCTGAGTTCCGTTGCTTTCGTCATTTTATTTGATAAACAGAGGAAGAAGACTTGTTTTCTAACGGCATGCTAGTGTCTGATATTAGCAATGTAAATCAAAGTGGCATCTCTATGTTCGATGCAGATAATAATCTGTGCTGCGTTGTTATCTACCTGTTGCTCTTATCTGTTGAATTTCAGATCTTTAAAACACGGTTTGACGAAAACAAAAATTAATTTCGAATAAGACTGTATTATAATGTTGAAACATATAACGATGCGTATTTTAATTTTATTTGCTCGAATTATAGTTTTGAGTTGATTGTATTGCTGTTAGAATTTTAAAAATGTTTAATAAAAGTGAATTAAAATATTTACTTCAAATATATATTTATTGGAATAAAAATTAATCTCGTTCTCCTACATAGGTTTTTAATAATTATTTATTCATCAAATATTAATAAATGATTCATTTAAGAAACTCAAAATTAAATTTTAATTTTGTATTATATAAAATCATGTCGTCTAAAAGGAAAAAAATCTGTAATAAAGTGACATTTTCAACAACACTGTTTTTTTATTTTTTATTGAATTCGAAACATGTAATTTGTTGCTTTAATTTTCTAGTTAGTACAAGTTGTTACTCTTTTCATAACACGTGTCATCAAAACTGCACCTGCTTTCGTACAAACAATTTGTTTGTTATTTTTATTGAATTATTTGCTACACTAATTGAATGCTGCTGTTTTTTTTTTTATCGTTTTTAAAGAATAACGAATAATAAGCCATTTTGCAGCAGTTTTTAGCATGTTTCTATTATTGCATCAAAATTTTTAATAAGAAATTATTAAAAAAATTTTTATTAATAAGGAATTGTTTTCAGAAATAAATAGTAATAATGGAAACTAGAGTAACCTGGTCATAATTTTAATTTTCAACCGTTTTTATTAACTCGTTTTCTTGTTTATTTGTTCAGTACAAATATCGCAATTAATTTTAAAGTTACTTCTCAATTAGGTGTGTCTTGAAACTTTTAACTTAGAGCAGAACTGGATGATGATACAATGTTATCTTGTTTTCTTGCCTGTTCAATACACATTATATCATTGATTATAGTTCATTGGAAACCTTATTTATATTAGAGTTCAAAGTTTCATACTCACAAGATTGAAAAGCAGAAACTAATTATGTGAATAGAGTAATGCACCATGTTTTTAAAATGGATTTAAAAGTACAAATACTGTTTTGAATTTTCAAAATTTACAATAATGAATTTTCATAATAGCTGATCTATATGGGGCTAAGAGACATCATTTTATACCCTTTTTAGAAACGTAATATCTTAAAAAATTATTTGAATAAAATCTTTTTATATATTTTTTATATGTATATTCTTTTTAAATATATTTTCTTGAATATTTCTTATGTCAGAATAATCAAATTTTTAGTTTTAAAAACTAGAAATGTTCTAGAAATGCCTTAATCATAAAGTAAATAATAAATAAGGATAGTAAGATTTGATCATACTAAAATTGTTTTAAATTCCTTCAATAACACGTGAGGGCAATGAAATTAATTTGAAAAAATTGAATGGTATTACAGCTCCAACTGAAATTACTGTTAATTAAAAAAGCATGTATTAAACCATGTAAAATTAAATACAAAATTTGCATTAATTAAAATAAGAGGGAACCAGGTAACTTTATCAAATTAGAAATTATGTGTTTCAAAAAATTGGAACAGAACAAAGAAACAGTTTCAAAGTAAAACAAAAAAAAAATAATAAAGAAGCCAAAAAATACGGTAAAAACAAGGAATTCGAAATATTCAATACATCCACTAAGTTCTCCTAAAATTTAGAAAGAACGGTAACAAAGTAGAAAAAACAAACAAATATCAAAGGTTTTACAAAATTTCAAAATACAAAATAAAAGAAAATTGCAACAAAAATTTTACAAAAGATTCAAGGTTTATTAAAACAATGTATTGATGTAATATTTTTGTGCGAGTTGAAAAAGTAAATACATAAATTTTCCTACTCATTTAAATTCTTATAAAAGTATTTTTATTATTATTTTAAATTAATATACTAAAAATAAAATTTTGTATAGAAATAAGTATTTGATATCACTTTTTAAATAATTATTCTCATGTAAAATATAATAATGCTGAAATATTAAAAACACAAGCAATTACTATAGATGAAGTGTAATCTTTTTGTTTAATATTTTAGACTGCTATTTTAGTGATAAATTAATACATCTCAGAATGTTGATCTAATGCTTCAATTGGCTACAAGAAACAAATTTGCAGTTACTTACAAAATGTGTACCTACATTCAATCATGTGAAGCTTTTAGCAGAATAAAGTTTCACTAATTTATTTTTTCTATTTAATAAAAAATATATATAATTTGAATAAAAGATTGCATATAATCTTAAAATAAATTATGATTTGAAGTATGACAAAAATTTAGAATTGTTGGAATTAATCATACTTAAGTAGTAAATTTCAAATCCACCAAAGAATTAAATGTGGAAAAATTATTCTGGAATACTGGAAATACATTCACTTACGTACTATAATTCAAATGGAAATCTCTACCACTACAGCAGATGACCAAACACGAATAAGGATGTCATTAAAATATTATCCGCGGTTTATTTTAGAAAATTATGCAAGTTCAAGTCTCACTTATTTCGTGAGATGCAATGAAGAATTCCACTGTACATAATATACAAAATAACGAAAAAGGAAGAAAGGAAAGGAAATAATTGAAATGTTTGAGTGAAAAAAACTTTCAAAATATAGTTTTTATAGGTAATATGCCTATGATTATTTATCGATAGAATGTGTAACTGGGTTTAAAGAATACCGAAATATATTTATCAAAATTGAGAATTTTATGGTTAAATCTATCTAAACATTTTAATAACTTTTTACATAATTAAGTTCAAGATAAAAAAAATTAGCTGAAAAACTCAACTGTTTTTTTAAATTTATGTTTTGCAATTCATAATCCTACACCGATAAACCTTTTGTTTAAACAAACATAATTCATGTAAGGTACAAAAATTCCATGATTAGTTACTGATTATCTTAAATAAATGGCATATAACTAAAGTCGGTCATCCCATCGAGAGTAAAATAAATAAATAAAGCCTTGGATGTTCTGCGAAGTATAATGTTCTCATACAGCTGAATATATTTTTTATTACCAACGTTTAAAATTAAAGTCAAGAACCTCTCATGTTTATACTGTTACCAGCAACTCAGCTGCAAAAGAATTGATGAAAATAAGTTGCAAACGATATTTAGTAATTTGCTGCAAAATGTTTTCCAATGCAAGCGATTTTTTTTCTTTTAAAACATGAGTCATCACATCAACAGTTCTAAAAGTTCTACAGCTATTCTTGAATTTTAGGATCTAATTTGAATAATTTTTTAGTACGTTTGTTTTCCATAAAGTTTAATTATACTTTATAATCTTCCAACAAAATAACAAAAAGTTATTAATGAATTTGACTGATATTATTATCCCTATAAGATAAAAAAAATAAGCAAAATAAATTAAATATGGATTTAATTCGTACCAGCACAAGTAGTGAAAGTTTTCAACTAGAACCGAAAAAAATTAGCGGCCATACTACTATTAGAGAACATAAAAATAATGGGAATATTTCTTGTTTTTTAATGTATGAATCATACAACTCTTGAAATTCTGTTTGATTTATTATTTATGTTAATTCCAGATTAATTTTTCATAACATTTTATATAGATCTGTTATGTAATAAAAGCTGATTTTCAAAGAGAAATATAAAACAAATGACAAGTTCTCAGTTTATGAAAAATAACAAAAATACTTTTCAATTTTTTAAAACATTTCTGTGAATTATAGTCATTTTTTAGTTACAGAAATGATGAATTTTTACATGAAAATATTATTTTCCATCTTTTCATAGAACCATCCCAAATGATTCAAAACTTGTAACATATTATATAATTTTTTTAAAAAACTTTCACATGATAAAGTTTATCAGCAAACAGTTTTACATAAATTGCTTCAAGCAAAATGCAAGACAGAAAAAAATCATTCAAAATTTTTCATAGATAATATACTGTTGGATTTTAATCATCAAAATTTATTGATAGTTATTTTTAGGGTAATAAATTCTGACTAATAAAGAAATTTAGAAATTTTTAATTAAATGTTTAGTATATATATATATATATATATATAAAGCATTCAGTGATTATCAGTCGAAAAGGCAGAAATTCAAACGCGATAATGTAAAAATAAAACGACATAGATAAATGAAATTTGGTATCATTTATATATCACATTAAAAGTTTAAAAAAGCATTTAGTGATTGCAGTAAAAAAGGCAAAGGCATGAAAGCATGACAGCAAATGCGATAATACAAAAATGACTTTGACTTTCATTTATCATGACTTTGATAAATGAAATTTGATTCGTAGCCTTAAAATTAGAAATTTAATTTTAATTTTGTGTCAAATTTAGTTTTTAGTTGGGTGTTTAGTCGTTTTTAGTAAAAAAATAATTTGTTTTTAGCATCCAGAATGGATACCCTGTTTTTCCCCATTATAATAAGAAGGAAAAAAGGTTTATTTGAGACACTCTGAAAATAAAAATCTAACTACTCATAGCATGCACGGTTTTGCTGAAGGTCTTTAATTTTTATGTAGGAGGAGTACACTTTTGCACATAAGCATACTAGAAACCTTAGAGAAGACCATTCCAATTATTTATATCATTTTTAATTTTTTATTTCACGATATATTTATCTTACGTTAGAATTTTTTTCGAAATCTTATAGCATATTTCTTTGTTGGTGAATGGAATTCTTGAATTATTTTCATCATTTTTAATTTTTTATTTCACAATATATTTATTGTATGTTAGAATTTAAAAAAAATCTTATATATCACATTTCTTTGTTGATGAATAGAATTCTTGAATTATTTTCATCATTTTTAATTTTTTATTTCACAATATATTTATTGTAAGTTAGAATTAAAAAAAATCTTATAGCATATTTCTTTGTCGATGAATGGAATTCTAGAATTATTTTCATCATTTTTAATTTTTTATTTCACAATATATTCATTATATGTTAGAATTAAAAAAATAAATCTTATAGCATATTTCTCTGTAGATGAATGGAATTCTAGAATTATTTTCATTATTTTTAATTTTTAATTTCACAATATATTTATCGTATGTTAAAATTTTTAAAAAAATCTTAAAGCATATTTCTTTGTTGATGAATGGAATTCTTGAATTATTTTTATCATTTTTAATTTTTTATTTTACAGTATATTTATTTTAAGTTAGAATTAAAAAAAAAATCTTATAGCATATTTCTTTGTTGATGAATGGAATTCTTGAATTATTATACAGATTACGCGAGTGAATCATAAAATAGCATGCATGATACTGTATCACGGGATGTAAAACAACCACCTGTACTTAGATAAGGGCAGGTGATTTCGAATTTGAAGAGGGAGAAATAGAATTCGTCCCGCACACTTTTATCCTTGCAAGAACTCCAGACAAGAAAGACATGAACACCTGTTGCTTTCCCACCTGCGCCGGCGAAATCTCAATTGCTGGTTTGACTTTTCGAAAAAGGAACATACATCGAAAAATCAACAATTTTCCATGATTTGGTGATGCGTCTGAATTTCGTGAGTCATCGTGGTGTTTAGGATTTCATATGTTTACTGTTGTAGTTTTATTGAATTTAAATCATGAAAATCACTAAATGCTAAATATTTAAAAATTTCAGCGATATTCATTGACATATTTGAATAGGATGCCAATACTATTTGATAAAATGAGAATCTGTTTTTGATTTAAAAAGGACTTTTTCTATTACCGTTTTGCGCGAATCTAATGCGCATCGGTTTTGGCCAGATAAATTTATCATATCATTGATTGATAGTTTATATACAAATCCATTGTTGTATAAAATACGATTCAATACATTCCTCATGCCATTGATGTTTATTACATTTGAAGACAAACAATTTTTTTTATTTTTTTAAAGTTTTAAAATGGGGATGCGCATTAAATTCGATGGCGCTTTAGATTAGCATAAATACGGTATTTATCATAATAATATATTTTTTATTGATTTAAGTATATTTCTCTATAATTCGATTAAAAAATTTATATGATAATTTGCTAGGGACAGAAACTGCTTATAAATATCTGATTTAATGTGATTTTTAAAAAAATATAAAATTCCATTGTACTTTCTTCCATAAAGTTTGAGATAAATTTACTGGAAAACTATTTTGTTTGTTAAAATTTAAAATTTTTGAGGTATGGATTTTTAATTTATTTTTGCGATATAATTAAAATAGCGATCTGAATCTGAACTCTAATTGTCACACTTATCTAAAATCACTACATTTTTCGTTAAATATTATCACTCTAATATATCTATAAGTAAATCACTAAAGTTCAACAAACATATTTAAATAAAATTCACATTTCGATTACATCCAATCAATTTTTCCGCAATCAAATATTACTAAAATTCCCCAGTCTTCTCTTTATTATAATAATAATATTTATTAGTTATTATTAAGCTATTTTATCTGTAGTTATATGATGCAAAAAATAGCCCATAGCAGGCTACTAGATGAACTATTTATCTACAACTACTTTGTTTGACAAATAATTACTCCTTGAATAATAAGTGCTATTTGATAAAGGGTTTTGCAAAATTTTAATACACTTTTATTTAATTCAAAAATAACTGAATTTTATAATTCTACTTGAATATCTTTCGAGATAGTATTATATAAAAAGTCTTTTTAAACTAAAAAAAATTTAAAATTAGATTTAAAATTAGAAATTAAATCTTCTTGACTTTTTTAGTATTTTTAATTGATTTTACAACAATACTTATCGTCGCTTTAGTTACTGTATCATTTATGTTATTATAAATATTAAATAAATTTTTGTGTGCATAACAGATACTATTTTAGTATCTGTTATGCACACAAAAATTTATTTATTAAAGCACTAAATTTTAAAAAAATAATATAGACATGTGAAACAAGCTTAAAATCTTATCTTAAGATTTTCCAGACATTATTATATAAAACGATATTATAACAGCTCTCGAAATATTATTATATAAAAAGTATTTTTACAAAGCTTTAAGATTAAAAAATAAACTTTTAAGCGATTTTTTTGGTATTTTTTATCGAGTTTTACAATAATACTCTTATTTGCATTAGTTATTGCATTTATATAATTATAAATATTGGATGTTTTTATGCCTATTATCAACGCTAAAAGCGTCTCATTTACGTCTTCTAATTCAAATTCCTTTTAAAAATCATTTACTAAAAATTTCTAATAATATTATTCAGTAAGAAAAATACCTAATTGATTTATTTGAATTATTTCAAAGATGATATTCACAACATTAAATAATAGCCTAATTATATTATTAATGCTATGAATATGAAAATGACATTCACAAAATTTAATCAAAGTTTGTTGCAATAAGTAAAAACCTCATAATTATTAAAAAAACTGCTTTTAAAATTTCCATTATGTTTCCAAAATACGGTTTGAAATGATTCATGCACATACATTTATGCTCTTGTTTTTTTAAAATTTAATTTATAAAAATGTTACAAATTTAGCCCACTTTTTTATTTGAAAATAATTTCAGAAATTAAAACAAATATTTAGGTCCTTGATTAATCATTGTGAACATAATCGTCACCACGGAAATAAATACCACTTCGCAATTGGTTTGGTTTCGGTAACACAGGAAATTATTTTGTTAATAAATATGATGTAAGTAGAGCAGTGATCTTACAGCATTTGCAGTATTTAAACGGTTGTTTTGAATTTTATAGGGCGAGTGCTATATTTAGCTATGATGTTCCAAATAATTATTTTGATGTATTACCTAGAACTAAATTCATCAAATTGAAAATAATAGTGATAACATCCATATAAAATGCAAAATGTGTTGAAAAAAAGCAACAGGAGTAGTCTTCCTGAAACTTTCTAGCATATTCTCTGATAAAGGTATCATCATTGAGAACGCTTTACACCGCACTGGCGTACAATAATTACGTTACTTTTGGCAGGGATTTAGCATTTTGACAGAATCTATCGTGTCGTAGATGGCGAATTATTTGGCGATTAATCCCTGGCATGCGGTTAATCGTATTTGAAAATAGAATTTGTATTTGGGATGCGTTTTTTCTACCCAAGTAAAACATAAATTTGTCCCCAAACTACATTTGTAGTCACAAAGAGCCACACCAAATTTAATATATTTAACTTATTGTGTTTTTAAATTATCGCTTTACTAAAAATATACATCGATAGTCTGTCAACCTCTCATGAGGTTTGACATAAAATTTGACAGATGTTTACATTGTAGATATTAAATCTATGTACAGAATTTTATGTATCTAGCTCTCTCCATTTTGTAGTTATCGTGTTAACTTATACGCGAACAAACAGACATACAGACTTCTTCTGAGCAGGTTTTGTTCAAAATTTGATAGAAATGTACAAATATAGTGTAAACAGCTTATACCGAATTTCAACCTTCTAACTCAACGCGTTTTTAAGTTATCGTTGTCCCAATACAGACAGACGGTCATTTTGAAAAAACTTGTTTTTCGAATATAGGCAGGTGTAAAACGTAGAGATTCGTCAAAATGTCGACAGACGGACATTATTATACTTTCTCTATATTACATGCACAATAAAGTAAAAAGGGGGAGGGGTCAGCAGATTTTCTAAAATTATCTTTGACTACATCAATCATTTCATTAAAATTCAAAATTTAGAATTATGTCTTCAGGAAGATTTAATGTGGCTACGAAATGGAACTTCCATTTGAAGCTATTCTGACATAGACAAAATAATGACATCGATGCTGTAAGTAGCGCTTCAGAAAAGGGACAGATAAAAAAAGTTTTAGTGATGAGAGACACGGTGTTGTACAGATGAAAAACACCGGCTTTTAGGAATCATATTTTATTGAGATTTCTTCTAGATTACCAATCCAAAATCCCACAAAACATCAAATTTGCCTCACATACTTAGGATGGAAGAATAAGATATCACATAGTTTTCATGTTGGCTAGCAAACAATCACAGATTAGTGACGTCTTACTTACTAGCTGAAATGCATCATGGGAACTATATAAATACTCCATTTCAAAGTGCCACCTAGGGGCAGACCCTACCCATGCCTTCATGCCATGGATTAGAATTCATTACCAACCACTTCGCAGCAAAGGGAACATCCACTGCAAGGACTCTACCAGGAAGGAGATAGCCTCTTGAAAGAGGTGGGAGCTCCTTAAACACCAATATCATCAGTGCCATCTAGGGACAGGTGTGGAAAATAGGCACAACATTTATATACCACTGATTACATCATTAAGTAAGACTCGAAAGGCTCTTATATCAATATTGCATCAAAATTAATTAAATTGTTAAAATAGAGAGATAAAGACATTATGATGGTGGATTAGAGGAGAAGGGAAAAACACCTTTAACTACAGGGATGAAATTTGGTAAATGTCTTTTATACCTAATTTGTACATTTCTATCAAATTTTGTGCGATGTCCATTCAGAAGAAGTCTATCTGCTTGACTGCCTGAATGTAGATTAACACGAAGAGAATTATATTAATAACGAACAAAGTAAAGAATAATATTGATAAAAATTTAGCACACATATTTAACATCTAAAGTGCAGTTATGTGCCAAACTTGGGAATAAATCCATTGGATTATTGATCATCTGTCAAACGGTATCTTTGTATGCATATAAACGCTATAATTCAAAAACATAACAATACAGGTATATGAAATTTGGTTTAAAGTTGTAGAATTTAAGGGGTAGATACTTTTCAACTTTGGAACCAAATCAGACAAGAATATGCCAGTGTATCAGTGTTTACTTTCACATGTAAACGCGATAACACAAAAAATTGTATAAATTAAGCGTATGAAATCTCGTATATAATTTTGTGATATTGAATTTTGTATTGGCTTTGTAACCACAATTTTGTGTATATTTTTCGGTAAATTTCGGTACAATCCATCGGAAAAAAGAGGTTCAAAATACATATTCACGTTTTTGATACTTATGTATTAACTGCATATTGAGAAGTTATGCGCCAAATATCGAACTCTTTCAGGTTTGTTCGCCAATGTCATACCATTAATAATACATAAGTACATTTATTATAAAATATTCTAGCCAATTTTGGGGAGTTCTACAATTATGATCTTACATATTTTAATTCTAATCACTAATAAAAAAATATTTTTTATATTTTAAACATTACATGTGAAAGTAATATTTTTGAGATAAAAATATATTCTTTACACGTGTGAAAAACAAAAACAAAGAATGTATCCAAATATCAATAAAACAGAACGTAACAATTTGAGCATGTGTACATTTAGTTACTAGACACTCTTAAAAGTGTTTACATGACGTGTTTATGTGACGTGCGACGGATACTTAAATGTGTTTACGATACACGCACGATATTAAAATGCATTTCAAATTTTATTATGCCATCTGTCGTGTGTATCTTTGTTTTATTTATAATACTTCTGTCGCAGGATGGTGTGTTTTTATCCAGGCAAGTTTTTAAAACAGGTGTTGCCTTAAAATTAATAAATACAGTGAGAATCGTCTGAAGATCCCTTAGATTTGTATCAGAAATTTAAATATACAATTCATAATTTACTGTGGTTTTGGAACGCTTATATATGTACACTAGAATGATGAAAAACAAATATTCAAATATATTTAAAATATTCATCCGGAATCAAAATGCATTTCTGATCCTATTGTGCCAATATTCAGGCCATCTGTCATGCGTTATTCTTAAAATATTTATTTAATAGGTTAATATATTTTTGCTCAGAAGTCAGCTTTTTGTTCCAACAAATTTTTTAAGGCATGAATACCTTAAAATTAATAAAAGTAGTGATAATTGGATAATGATTTTTTTAAATTTTTTGTAAGTTATTATAAATAATGATAAGATGTTTAAAATTGAAAAAATTATGGGTGATATATGCTATCTTATTTTTTGTAAACGTAACAACTAATTATTTCTTATTCAAGATTTTATTTTGATTCTTCTTGCGGTTTTATACAAAATTTTCAAGGGTGCATGTACATGCAAATCAGTTTTTGTAAAAAAAATGTTATTTTTATGTACGTAATTTTTTTATAGTAAACAAAATACAAATGAAAAATCAGTTTCAGATTAAGAGCCTTTTTCATAATCCAAGAAAATAAATATATAAAAACACGGAAAAACTCAAAATATTTCAGAAAGCACTATAGTTAAATTAATAAATTAAAAAAATATCACAAATAAAAGAAAAAAATGCATTTTTTAATGTAAAGAAAAGAGCGTTTTAAAAGGAAATGGGTTATATATTTTTATTATTTGTTTATCAGATCAGACTTCCGAAACAATTTAATAAACGTCACCTAGATAAACGTTTCCATCCTTTATTAATAATAAATTTACAGAAAAACTAATTAATAATATAGTACAAACTATCATTTTGCTTATATGAAGTTTTTAATTGTGCACTAAATAATTTTATTCCCTTTTGCTTGTAATGACTATCAATGGCAATTGAAGCTCACGTGATACACGTCAAAACCTCTGCAGAGCAAGTATTTTAAAAATACTAGAAAAATACCCTGCAGTTACGTTTCTCATTTGATTCTAAAAAATAAATTCAATTTATTTAATTCCATGTTATAAAGTGAGTCAATTAAGCTATTTCAAAATGAAGGGTATAAAATTGTAATAGTTTATTTGAAACATTCAAAATTTTTTTCGGCTCTTTAAGTTTTGTTTATTCATTTCAGAACCAATAATGATCAAATTGTACCTATCATATAGTAGTTCATTCACAAGTTATTTATTTTTTTATAAGAAAAGATAGAAACGCACTAAATTTGGTGACCGATGTCCGACTAGTTAGTTACTTAAAAGTACTGAGCTTAGGTGATAACAGTTATTTTGATTAAGAATGTTATTAGTCTTTTGGTCAAATAAATAAATTTGTAAAGAAATGCAAATTCTATTAATTATGAAATACCAAGAAATTGTCAAATATAATCAGTCATAATTTTTATATGTTTCATTACATTTACTTTATCATTACATTATTTATAAACATCAAGTGTTTGCTTAAATAATATAATGCTCAAACATTGATACCACATGATCTTGAGTCATCTATACTTATAATAAAGCTCAATGTGTGTGTGTGTGTGTGTGTGCGTGTGTGTGTGTGTTGGCGCTCTACAGGCCAGACCGTTGGACCTACAGCTACCAAATTTGGTACATGTATACCTTGGAGGTTGGGAATGTGCACCTCGGAGCCCTTTTTTCGAATTTTTAATTAGAATTTAAATTAATTAAAATTTAAGCGAAATTTCGACGTTTTTCCGTTATAACTTCCGAAAATGTAATTGAACAAACATGATTTTTATATCAATTTAAAGATAAAAAAATTAGCTTTCTAACGGTATCAGATTTTTTAATTTATAACGTAAGCTTCTATTTTTAACGAATTTTTAAAGAAATATTTTAACCATGTTTTTAGCACGTGACTGAATAAAATAAAAGAATGCCGGAAGTTCAAATAAAAAAAACTATCATCGCAAAATAAATCTAAAGAAATGATACTTTTAGCACGTGACTGAATAAAATAAAAGAAACAAAAAATGTGATATTTTCTAAAAAATAAATGCAACGCAAAGGTTTCTATAATCTTTTGCAATATCCAAATCTTTTTATTCAACAAATCTTTTTTATTTATGGTAAACCTGATTGAATTTAGACAGGATATGCATTGAAATCCCGACTTAATGGCATATTTCTATAATCGTTTACAATATATGTATCATTAATTCAATATTATTTTTTTCTTTTTCGCTTTCTTAAAAAAAAACGTATTTAATATTTTGGCAGCATCACGGAAAAAAATTTTTTAATTTCAGGCCAATCAATGCACGGAATTGCTTCAAGGCTAATGAATATGTGACTTAATTGAAAATTTTAGAACGCATTACTCATGGCTAACCAGCTGGTCGCCAAAGGCGGCTAGTAACAAATAAATTAATAAATAATCCATATGTTTTTACAAAATTATTAATATAAAAATAATTATTTTAAAATAAATTATTTATACGTATTTTAATGTGATAACATTAGTTTCAAATATAGCTGTCATGTAATCTTGAATCATAACAAATAAATTATATTTTCGTATATTATATTTCGTTTTCACAACATTAATAAAATTAAAATTATAAATTTAAAACAAATAATTTATTTTCGGATTAATGTAATAGGAAGGTTGTTCAAATATAAAAATAATGTTAATTAATAAGAATGCGCACTCTTCATTCATAACAAATAGATTAATAAATAATTCATACGATTTCGCAAAATTATTAAATTTAGAAAAAATTGATTTGAAATGATTAATTTATATGCTAATTAATGAGACAGCAGTGAGTTCAAACATAGGTACTGCGCAGTTTCGCATCATAACAAATAAATTAATAAATATCCCAACATATAAATAAATTTCACAAAAATATTAAAATAAAAGTAATTAATTTAAAATAAAAAATTTATATTCTAATTCATGTGATTGAATTGTGATCAAATATAGATGGACCACAATCTTATGTCACAGCAAATAAATAAATTTATAAGATATATGTTTTCGCAAAATTGTTTAAATAAAAGTAATTGATTTGAAACAAATAATTTAAATGCTGATTAATGTTATAGCTTTGTATTTAAACATAGATGCTGCGTAGTCTTGATTCCATATAAATAAATTAATAACATATATTCTTCACAACACTATTTACAAAATTATAGTAAATAACTTATATGCTGATTAATACCATATAAAATTAAAACATAGATGTCACACATTCTTGGGTCATTACGAATAAATTAATAAATCAGACACACGTTTTACAAAATTTATTGAAATAAAAATAATTAATTGAAAATAAATAATTTATTTGCAGAGTAAAGTGATAGCATTGAATTCTAACACATATCACGGAGTCTATAGGCATTACAAAAAAATTAATTTATAATCTTTACGTTTTCATAAAATTATTAAAATAACAATGAGTAATTTGAAATATATAATTTGCATGCTTAAGAGATAAATTTTTTTAAAATTTGAAACCAAGATCAATTTTATAAAGAAAAGAGATATTAGAATATGCGTTGAATGGTGTCGTAAGCAACCTAGAATAAAAATAATTTAGGTTCTCATAAATTCCTATAAAAAAGTTTGGAAGGACAACCATGAATAGGTTTATGTTAGTAACTAGATCACTTACCTCCAGATATAGATGCTATAGCAGCAATAACAAGTGGAACTAATAAATTTGAAGCTGTCAGTGTCGATGCTTCGTTAGACAGTAGCAGAACGATTCCATACGAGATGCTACAGAACATGACAGCCATACACATGAAGGACCTCAGCCTCGTTGTGCAATTTCTTTCTTCTGTTTGGGTTGAAAGCTTGTGGGGGCTTCGAATGCTGCTACGCTTTCTGCCTAGAACAGACAAATACTGTGGCTTGGTCCTGAGCATCATCAACCAACAGTCTTGAAACCAAGAGAAAACACCCATGATGACACGTTCCAGAAATACCTTCAACAAATTTTTTGCCTAAATAAATACACTTTTAATAGTCATTTCATTTTCATATGTAACTAAATATCCGATGCCAAATATTAAGGTGAAATAATCACTAAAAAAATCGTCCTAGAATTTTATAAAGTATCGCACTTATATTTTCTTTCGAATGGCTGATATTAAAACTCCAGATATGATATTCAAAAATGCTGTTGGAACTCTTAAAAGAAGCTAATAGCTTCCTCAGTGAGGTATAATCCAACAGAAAATGTGGAGATTTGGGAAAAATAGCAGATGTTTCTACAATTCACCAGGAAGAAGGTATGATGTTGAAACACCGCGATTGTATCAGATGTTGATGTGGAAAAAGACGTCCTGTCATATTATTCTCTGCCATTTAATTCGAAATAGAACATATTCCTGAATTTTTTTTCTCCCCAAATTGACTCAGACGCTTCGATGTGTTAAGAGACTGATTCATTTAATTAATCCGGCGCTACTTGGAGGAAATTCTGTTAAACAAATCAGCTAGGAGGCTACTGCGAAAATGCCGAAGCCTGGAAATTGTCTTGGAAAATGTGTCTGAAAACCGGCGACTGCAAAACAAAAAGAAGGCGTGACTGTGTGACGTTTGTTTTTCCGGCCAATGAACGCTGGGGCTTGACGTAATCAGTAAACACAGATGCAGCATTTCTCAAAGTGTAATGGTTTGTTTTCTTAAGGGAATGTGTTGGAGTTTTTTTTTTTTAAGCAGCTGCCCTATCTGGATTTAAATGAGGGATTAGCTTATATCCGAATGAAAGTATATGCTATTTATTTATTAATACACACTATGATAAATACAATTTAAATTATTCAATACATGATTGCTTAATTTTCTTAATTAAATCTTATTAGAGTAAACAATTATTTAGGGGAAATAATTAGCTTGTGTATAATTAGAATTCAGTATATTATTTATTTATAAATATATTCGGTAGCAAATACAGTAAGAATTCTATAACTAGTGAATGTTTAACTTTCTAATAAAGTTATAAAATAGTAATAAATAAGAAAAACTGACAGAGGTGAAATGATTAGTTTATAACTAACTTATATGTTATTTATTTCTAAACGCATTCGGTGATACAATAATAGTATACAATCAGAATTTTGTATATTATTTAGTCATTCGACGATAAATAAAATCAGAATTTTGTATATTATTTATAAATAAATGTATTTGACGATAAATACGATTAGAACTCTCAATATCCTTTATTTATAAATTCATTCGACGTAGTTGAATTTTTCAATTTGCGATTGCTTAGTTTTTAAAATTAAATTATTATTAGTAAAAAGGTTTACAGGTGAAATAATTAGTTTACATCTTATCAGAATACTATTTATTATTTATTTATAAATACATACGGTAACAAATACCATCAGAATTCTACAACTAGTCAAGTGTTAAACTTTCTAATAAAGTTATAAAATAGTAAAGAAATAAGAAAAACTTATAGAGGTGAAATGATTAGTTTATAACTGACGTATATGTTATTGATTTATAAATACATTCGGTGATAAATACAATCAGAATATTATTAATTTATAAATATATTCGATAATTAATATAATTAGAATTCTGTATATTATTTATTCCTAAATTCATTCGACGATAAATACAATCAGATTTTTGTATATTATTTATATATAAATGTATTCGACGATAAATACGATTAGAATTCTCTATATTATTTATTTATAAATACATTCGACGTTAAATATAATTAAAATTCTGTATATTGTTTAGTTGTATATACACTCGATGATAAATACAATCAAAATTCTTCAATTCGCGATTGTTCAAATTTTCTATAAAAGTTATATAATAATAAAGAAATAAGATATATTTATACCAGTGAAATGATTAAATTATATTCCACAAAAGCTTATATTATGTATTTAAAAATACATTCGACTTTAAATATAATTAGAATTCTGTATATTTTTATTTATAAATGTATTCGAAGATAAACACAATTAGAATTCTGTATGTTATTTATTTATAAACACATTCGACGATAAATTTAATTAGGATTTTGTATATTGTTTATTTATAAATACATACGATGATAAATACAATCAGAATTCTACAATTTGCGTTTGTTTAATTTCTTATAAATGTTGCATGATTATAAAGGAATAAGAAAAACTTATACAGTTGAAACAATTAAACAGATAATTTGGAACTTAGTTTAATATTTGAAATTAATTAATAAAATATTTATTTGTATAATTAAAATTTCTAAATCAAAGATGCAGTAAATAATATAAGATAGTAGTTTATTAATTGAACTTGAATTTTTTGAAAGTTAATTAAAAATAATGCAAAATTAACAGAATTTAAAATATGAGCAAATGAGCAGTGCCAGACTAAATTGCTCGATTTTACTACCATTTTATGCTCAAAAGCATTAAGACTAATGCAAAAGTTAGGAAACAAATACAGTAAAGAAGGATATGCGTTTTTTAAGGAATTGGTTTACCCGATTTATAAATAAAATGATGTTTAGCCGAAATTTTGATTATATAAATTTAATACTACAAATTATATTTCTTTAAAAAATAATTAAGTTTCAAGACATGTGTTATTTATTATAAAGTATTGAAAACAAAGATTGAATTTTAAAATTAAAAATATACTGTGCGAAAAATCATTATCTTTAATACAAATCATTAGTATTACTCATTTCTTATTTCATACAATTTTTATTCATGTGTTTTATTCATATTACCTTTTTATGCATGTATTTTGTTAAAAATACTTTTTTATTCTTGTATGTTTTTCAAAATACTTAACGGCACCACGATGACCTGATATAAAGTCTTGGAACCTGACGGTTTCAGGTTCGATACGCGACTCTATCGAAGAATTATTGTGTAAGTTGGTCTGATGCACTTTAAATCCATCGGGAATAAACGTCCTCCCACTGGTGTGGTAAGAAAGTTTGGAGAGGGGGTGCCATTTCAGGTGTCGCCTTCATCATCTGACCGTGGAATTACAAGGCTCATCTCAAAATAGCCCTTGTGTTGCTTTAAAAGGTATGTTAATATAACTGAACAGAACAGATCTTTAAATGTCCTCCTATATGCTAATAGTTTATGTGTATTGAGTACAACAATACAAATTAAATTAATTGATTCATTTTTCACTATTCTTTAATTAATAGCATGAATATTAAGTTTTTCGATGGCGTCTTTATGGAAAGTAGAATGACATATTCACATTCTATTTCCTTATCATTTAAATTAGCACAGGATAATTTTCTCATATTTAATTCATCAGTTTTAAGTAGTTTCGACATCATGCGTGATATCGGTTTTACAATTAAGATATTCCTAAACCTTTACCATTTGTACGTGCCTAGTCTTTCTCTATTCATATATTACTGTCCAGCGCTCAACTCGACGCATTATTGAATTTTTGTGTTCAATAAATGAGGCATTTTCTCGTTATAGTTGTGACAAATGAATGAAATTATTGATGAACCGACGTATAAGTGAGAAATGCATTAATATAGCTTTACCGTTATTGTTTTTCCAAAACAGTGAAAATGCTTTGGAGAGCTACGATAATATTGTTTCAGATTTTCTATCCGAAGTCGGGTTCGTTTTGTGTAGTGGGGTGTATGATGTGAGATAAACAACACCATAGCATTCAGGTAACAGACCTGAGTTAAACACCAACAACGACGTTTATTTACACGAAGACAGGACAGCACAAATACAACAAATATTTACAGACGACAACTATAAACAGTAGAGACGAATACACAAGACAGGACACACAAACACAACACCGTTTCACGCCCCTACAACTATAACCTTCTGGTTATTTAAACAGTGTAATGAGCATGAAACGGGACAGACTTGGAAAGACGCTCCTGTTCTATCCATCCCTGGGACTGTTGTTCGATGTCTGACGTTTGTTGATTGAAATATGGTAAGTGGATTTTAATATTGGATGAAACAAAGCCGAAAGAAATTAGTTTTTTGAAGTTCAAATGAGAAATGGATTCGGCTTATTAAGCTAACTATCAAGCAGAAACTGAATACTTGTGCCGATTTACAGAAACAGGGTTATAATTTATTTGCGATTGCAAGATTCTGAATCATAATTATATTTATGATTTAAAACTAGTCTGCAGGATAGGACACATAACGACTCTCCATGTCCCTGCGATTATAATCTAGGCTACGGTGGCCTGGTGGTAAGGCTTCGACTTCGGAACCAGAGGGTTTCAGGCTCGAGACTCGATTCTACCGAAGAACGAGGGGGTCTCTTGCACGTTAAATCTGTCAGGCCAAACATTCTCCATCTGGTGTGGTGTGGAGTGGAGTGGGGGTGCTAGTTCAGATGTCGTCGTCGAAATCTGACCGTGGTTCAAAATTAAGAGGTCCATCCCCAAATAGGCCAAGTGTTGCTTGACAACGAGACAATCTGACTAAACTAAACTAAACCAACTATAATTTAAGTATGATTATCTAAACAAGGACAGGACAGCAGCACTCTATAGTAGACAATAGCCCACAAGTACAAATTAGGCAATGACAAAGTCAACTTCCTCTGTCTCTTCTCGCTTCAGCTGTCGACTCTCCACTTCAATTCTTGACTCCTATCCAGGACTCTAATGCTGGTATCTTGAGATTGCCGTCCTTTTATAATTCCCAGAACGAAGGGTTAGAAGACTCTTGACCAATCAGGGCATATCGGGACGTATTTCGGTTCATAATGGACGGATAGAGAAAATTCTCGATGTTTTGGAAATTAACCATTTTGTTGCCAAATTCATCACCATGTTGCCAAATTTGTCGCCAAGCTCTGCAGTGACCTATGTGACACCCGACAACATCCAATACAGATAACTGTAAACCAGTCTTTCTTATGATAACACTAATCGTATGGGAAAGCAAAATTACTCTTTCGTAGCAATATACTTAACATATGGTTGAATGGTTTCTTCAAAATGTTATTTTATATCAAGATCAATCAATTATGATCTACATTTTCTGAATAATATGTAAATAATAAATCATTTGTGTAGAGTATTATAAAACTATATCTTTAATTTAATAGTTCGCTTTTAAGAATTTATTCATTAAGGCTATAGGAGTAGTTGCAGTGACATATAAAATAATAGAAAGATTTTTAAAATGTTATTATTTTGTCTAGTTTTTTCTCTTTTTTTCCGAATACATTTTACAGACGTCTGGCTGGAACCGATACATTGATATCTTTAATCCCGGCTTGTCTCACACATATACCCAGTTCCTCCATAAAATTTCTTAATCGCTTCGCTTACAAATATTTTTGAAAAAAATAGCAAAAAATCATCACATTTTAAATTTTATTATTAAACACAAGGAAACGAAATAAAACAAAATATGTAGGTTTAAAGTTTAAATTTTTTATGGGTGGAAAAGCATTTAGTTTTAATATTAGTTTATTACCTCGAGTTATCTCGGGCGAAGAAAAAAAGTGAAATATTAGTCTCTGTATGATAGTTTTTGAAACAAGCGACAAAACAAACTTATTCTTCACATGTTATATACTGGTATCTGGTCTCTTTTCTTACTGGTTTAATTCTGGAACCTCTTTAACGGAAACACAGTACACTGGATTTGAATTTTTTTTTTCAGTACAGGTATCACTATTTGAAAAATTATCACTTTCGCTATATTTCATCATCGCCAAGTTTTCACTTTTATTCAACGCAGCTATCCTTCTTTCTACATTACTAATCCAGAAGCAGACTTATACTATATACAGTGATGGAAACACTAGGAAGGAGCTGTGCTAGATAAATGAAATTTGGTAGGCGTGTTTATACATCTGAAAGATGACGTCGATTCAAATTTCGAGCTACGCGCGTAAGTGTGGCGCTATTAGCGACACTATGAACATGCAAATGGGGTTTGCTTTAAATAAGCGCTGTAAGGTTCGTGATCGTTATTTACAGTTGAGATTTGACGTAGTGGGTTAATGTTAGTCAAGGATGCCTCTGAGAAGACGAAGAAGCCATTATCAACAGCCCACTGAGTTTGAACGAGGTCGTGTTGTGGGGCTACGAGAAGATAGGTTTTCTTTCAGCGATATTGCCAGATCTTTCTCCAATCGAGCACGTATGGGACGTCATTGGACGACAACTCCAGCGTCATCCACAACCAGCATTAACCGTCCCTGCATTGACCGCCAAAGTGCAATAGGCATGGAACTCCATCCCACAAACTGATATCCGATACCTGTACGACACAATGCATGCACGTTTGCATGCTTGCATTCAAAATTCTGGCGGTTACACCGGTTACTAATGTACCAACATTTCACATTTGAAATGGCTATTCTCGCCAGTGGCTCTACCTGTGATCTTGAAACTTTAATCAATTAAATATGTTATCTAGACAAATTGATTCCTAAAATTTCATTACTGTACAATAATTTTTTCTTGGTGTTGGGATTTTTTTTCCATCAGTGTATTAGTGAAGACACGTAACCAGCTCCGCCAAAACCACGAAACCTACAAAATTTGGCAAATTGGCAATCAAAGCTGAATATTTCATTTCATTTTCTCCAGGCCTATTAAAACCATGATAAAACAAATCGTACTGACAAATTCTACTTCGCCCGAGTTTTAGTTAGTTAGCCAAATGTTGTGGAATGTTTTAATGTCCACTTTCCTCCTTACTTAGACTCATCTACTTACAGCCATTATGTTCAGGGTTTTTCTCGTGATGGTAGGACAGTACACTGTACATTTTAAATCTGTGTGCTGAATCTTATCTATCTAGCTCTCTTCGGTTTGTAATTATCGTATAAATTTATACTCGAGAAGCAGGGCAAACGAACATACACTGAAGAAATTTCACTCAAAATTGGGTAGAATTCGTCAATTTTGTGTTCAAATCGTGTACCAGATTTCAATCGCATAGCTCAAATCTTTTTGGATTTTTTTTATTATGAAAGACAGAAGAATATTTCCAAAAAAAAATCTGTTTTCGGACTCAGTGGAAGGGGGGTGGGGTGTAAAACGTAAAAATTCGTCAAAATCTGGAGTTTCAAATATTTTATCAATTCTGGTAGTTTCTCTATACTATGTATAGAGGAAAGTATAAATGAATGGAAGTTGATTTAAGAAATATATTAATATAAAATTTACAAAAGATAATTTAAGAAATACAGTGGAACAAAAATTTGTAAAATTTTAATTTTTTGAAAAGCTCTAGACAAATAATTCCGAACTGTTTAATTTCTTTACATCTTTTATTTAAATCAGAACCGATGTGCATCAAAACGGAATGAGGAATAAATTATTAATGTTGAATGAAGCAATATTATTGTAGCATAAACAATACGCTTCGTGCTGCCATCTGTTGAAGCAAAGCTAAACTTATGAATAACGGAAATTTAAACAAGCGAGGAGACAAAGAAAAGGCATATTATTATTAAAAAAATAATAATATGTAATTCTTTTCTTTCCTCCTCTTTTAAGAATTTGTAATTTTTTAAAAAACAATCATTTTTCAATTCATAGTTTTTTCGCATGATTTCGCAGAATATTTTAATAAAAAAAATATTAAATTAGCCAATGCCTTAAGCTTTATGAAAGTGGAGAGGTCTGATTAAATACCCTTTATTTCAAATTGTTTCAAAACTGTTATTTCAACAAAAACTAACGATAAAAGGCAAGTAATAAAGCAAGGTTATTATTATCATTGTTGATAAATACATTTTTCTTGCTAAAAATAATTAATTCACTGTAAGACGAAGATTCAGATTTTCAAAAGTATCATAGATCGTAGTTATCTTCTTTTAATTTTCTCTAATAAGCTTTTATACGTATCTAAATTTTTTTCTTATTTTTTTAAGAGCGTATCAATGAATGGTGTTCAATATTTTGCAAACAATACATTTTAATAAATGCAGTATATGAAAATATAATAGAAAATGGAATTATTACCAATTTATTACTTTCCAGCATAACTACCATTCATATTTAGGCATTTGTTTCCCAGTTCTAAAACGCAAGTCTTATAGAACGCCATTGACTTGCATGGGGTCGTAGCCTGAGTCAAATTTCTGACCACTGATAAACTTATGCATGGGTCCAAGTAGATGGAAATTCGAGGGTGCCATATTCGGGATTGAATGGCGATTGCTCCAAGACTTCCCAACGAATCTTTACGATCTTTATCTCATTAGTCCAAAGGAGTACTGTAGAGATCAGGAGATCCTCTGGCTGATCATCCCGTGATTTCCACGGGCAACTCAAATGTAGCAAAATCTGCTCTACCCGTGATTTCCGTGGGCATGTGCTTTTTTCTTCCTTCATTGAGGAGCGTATCCGGTTTTTCCCCTGTTAAACCATTGAAATAAATTATAGACAGTATTGGGCACTTAGTTTACGTTTTGGCCAATAGATGTCTTTAGTTGTCTACTAAATTGTGGCATTTGAAGGCATGGGGTATTACCATTTAAACTTGAATTTGTTCCCCTTTTTTTCTTACAGAAATGGCTATTGGATAACGTTCAGAGATTGACAGAGAGCATATTCCTGATGACTTATCAGATTCCGAAATTGACTTTAGTTTTGATTGCGATAGAGATAGTGATACAGATCTTTCGGATTGCTCCTCAAATGGTGATGATTCTGATCATGATTCAATAAAGTTGCAAAGAGTTAGGCAGTGGTGCAAAACTTTCCTCCGCCTTAAATTTTAGACATTTTACTTTTTTATATTATGCAATAAATAGAAATTAACTGTAATTCAACTGAAACTTATTAAAAAAAATTTTTTTTGGGTGATAACATCTGAAATTTGTTTTTCTGGCAACTTAGTTTCTCATGATAAAAATCTATAGAAAAATATTTTTTTAGAAAGAAAATATGCATTTTTCAACTCTGCAATACATACAGTCTTAAAATATGCACACAAAAAATACACAATGTTTGAAGCGGTTTCGGTACACAAATTGAAAAGTCAGAGGGTTAGCAATCAGTATGAACAGGATGACGACTTTCTATGGAGCCGATGTTCTATCAGATCCGGATTTTCAAACGGATTTAAAACTGGACAAATACCTTAGTATGAATGGTAGTCATGTAGATAAAATTGTTAATAATTTCATGTTCATTTTATATTGCCATTCATGCCATTTCTTATTCTCGCATTCAAACTTTTGGGCACATCTTATTAATACTATTTCACATTGAATAACAATAATCAATCGTACGTTTTTTAAACCAATCCTTTTAATTTATTTCTTTTCGTTGATAAAATGACGTACTGATCAGAAGGGACATGGGCGAGAGTGAATATAAATGGCCCCTAAGGTAAGCATCAAGGCAGAGGAGAAAAAAAAATTCTTGTATGTCGCGTTTTACTCCCAAATATGTTGAGGTGATGATGTCGTGTCCGTGTATCCCCGGAAAGGGGGTGTAATAGCTTCTGAAAGTAATAACCCCTGAGGGACAGAGAGCAGAAGTCTGACTAGCTCATATCAAGATGACGCACACACTCGCTTGTATAATCCCTTTTACAGGTGGACACACAGGGGAAAGGAAAAACCGGGATTCGAAACCGGGACGTCCAGATCACGGGGAAGTCGCGTGACCCCAATACCAGGACGCCGGCATACGTCGAGGTACATACCATAATTGATAAAATGTAATCTTCTTATTTTCTTTTTCACACTTTGCTACACTGTCCTTGACAATCTATGTTCAAGTGCTATGAACATAAAATCTGATATGCAGCATTGCCAAAATTGTAGATCTGTATAAAATTTTGGATCCCTTTGGTGGCTTAGTTTAGTTATATTAACGTCCCGTTTTGAAGCAACAATTAGGGCTATTTTGGGGCGGACCTCGTAATTTTGAAGTCAGATGATGAGGACGACCCCTGAGCTGGCAGCCTCCTTCTCCACACTTCCGCTCTACACCAGCGGGCCCTTTAGTGAGAAGGAAGGTATACTTAATATATGCTTGGTTTTCTTCATAACGATACGATATACTTCATCACTATTTTAGTTTAGTTTAGTTATGTTTATGTACCGTTGGAAGCACCACTGCAGCTATTTGGGGAAGGGCCACGGTGTAATTTTGAATGGCAATCAGACGACATGGACGACACCTGAGCTAGCACGTCCCTCTCCATACCACACCAACGGGAGGGCGTTGGACTCTGACGGATTTATCGTGCAACAGACTCTCTTACGCAGCGGTTTTTCGGTGGAATCGGGTCTCGAACCTAAAATCCTCCCGCTCCGAAGACCAGACCTTGCTACTAAGCCACTGTGGCCACTACCGCGAGGCTCTACGCAAATGAAAAAAGCAGACTTATGGTAGAGACACCAAGACATTTAAGGATATAACATTTGTCTACATAATCTCACATCCGTTATACATTCAGGGGAAGAAGAGAATAGATAGTAAAAATAATTAAGGAAACAATTAAAGAAGTTCCTTTTCCTAGCCAAAAATTCGGTATTATAATTATAATTTTTATTTTTAAAGGAAGGTCATAGATTTTTCTTTAAATGTTATCTGCCCTCCCATCACCCTCCAATTTTGAAAGAGTTAAAAAAATTTCTACACATTCTCTATAGAGAACAACTTTGACACAGTTGCCCTGTTATGATTGCGGTACTTAATTTTGCCACTTTGATAACAAAGCTAACCAATTAAAATTCTTTATATTTTTTAATCTTATCATCTTGTGGAAACATGATCCTGTTTTCTTTAGAAAGCTTTGAATAAGTGAAGGCAACAAATAACTGAACTTGAAATCGTGTAGGCAATATTCATCAACATCTTTTAATCGTATGTATTTTTTTACCTGCTTTTACCAGTACTACATTATTTTATTTTCCAATCGGCTTTCACAGTATAGCTTTTGAATTATCTATAGTCTGCTGTTATAGTGTTTATCTTGGAAATTGCAGTGTTATTACCTTACTGGCGCAACGTTTATTTAAAAACATACCAAACAATTTAAAACATTGTTTATATAAATCGATAGAAACTGTTCGTTCAAGGATAATTTCATTTGATTAAAGTAGAAAGAAAATCCTGCCGATTGTATTTAGTGATTTAACGCCGCCAACTAAAGTTACAACTTGATTTCCAAATTATACATTCTTGAATTCATAAGAATTGTCCTTATTAATTTAAACCCTTAACCAGATTAAACCAGTTTGAAACAATCACAAAACTATCAGAATACGCATGCATTGATATTTGAAAAAGTGATGGGTCTTTTTCATTGAAAAATGGGTGTATATATATATATATATATATATATATATATATATATATATATATGCATAAATAAAGAGAGAAAAAGAGTGACCAATACAGATGCCTCTTGATTTTTTCAAACCGGTTTAAACTGGTCAATGACTTAAATTAATTAAGACAAATAATGACTTAAAAATAATGTTCTCACATGATAACAAAATGTGCGATAGTAGATTACATTAATTTAATTTAATTTATTTTTTAATAAATCTAATCATAATAAATCATTTTACCGCTGTAAGATTCATTTCATCTAAGATGTTTGATATGACAAATTTAATACGACTAATAAGGTGGACAAACATTTGGAAATAGAAGTTTTTAAATTATACAACAAGCAAAAGACTTCAAATAATTAATTAAACACAGCTTTTTCCTTTCTATGTCAGAATCTCTTGTCGTATGTGCAGTGCGAGTTCATTTCTTTTTTATTAAATAAAATTAATATGAAGCTTTTTATTCATTTTTTTATTAAAAAAAATTATTAATGCCAAAGTTTTAGTTCTGTTTTAAAACATTATGGAAAAAATTACGCTTAAGGTATGTCATAATGGTGATGTTTTGATGTATCTTATGACTGGCGACAAATCGAATTTTTTTTACCTGTCAAGTCGGCTAATTATCCAGGGATCGATTGGGTTTTCCCGTGAGTAATCGTGAGCTTAAAAGGTAGATGAAACTTCCTTATTTAAAATCAATAAATTGCATCATAATAAGTTAGGAAGGTACTTCGAGAAGAAAATTTTGTAAGACGATCTTTTCACCTGCATTTGAAGGAATATTTTTGGCTGTAATTAATTAGCTAAATATGGCTATACTGTTGTAGTTTGTAATGACACTTATCATTGAAAAGTGTCATTAAATTACGCGTCAAGTGTCATCTAATGACACTTACCCGCTGACAAAACAGCCATTGCTATTTAATCCTAATTGTGTGCGTCTTATTTTTATTCAGTAGTGCCATCTAGAGCCAAGAGTACGAGTTATTCTAAAATATGTTGTTGTTGTTTCTTATTGCAATTGCCATTGGTCAAGCCCCCTGTTAAGAAGAGCGCTGTTTAAGAAAATAGGGTGCGTTTCCTGTATTTTCAGCAGCGCCATCTAGGGCCAAGAGTACGCCTTTGCCCTTTACCAGTTACAACCCTTTTTACGGGATGGACTTCATTCATACATTTAATTAACTCATCCAAATATCGAATTTAGATCTGATTCAGAAAATGTTCTCCTCTGACAAAATACCCTCTGTAGTATTACTCTCGACATGGAGGACTGTGTGACCGCAACAGATTTATATACGAGACAATCACTAAACAAGCAAAGATTCTTCGGCAGTTGTGGTTCGAACTCGCAACCTAGGGTGTGCGAGTCCAATGCCTTACCAAACAGGCAATCTCTCACAAATATGGCTATACAATAGTTATGTATAACAGTATGAATCACCTTTTGTGAAATCTATGTAAATAGTTCTCCATAGTTGAATGTAAATAATATGGTGTATCTGTTAAACTAAAATCTACGTAAAGGAAATTTTCATATTTTTGTGTAATGAACAAGCTGTATCAAGCATTGTAAAATACATGCAACTAGAATTTTCTATAGTCGAAAATAAATAACATGTTGCATCAGTTAGTGTGAAATTTAAGAAAGTGAGTATTCTATAATTATATATAAAATAACAGGTAAAATCTGATTGTGTAAATAAGCATTCTGTAATTTATGTTGGTGATGTGGCGTTTTCAAGGAAAGGGGGCATAGTTACTTCTGAGGGTAAAGACCCCTGAGCACCCAGAGGGCAGTAGTCTGACTTCTAGCTCAGATGAAGATGCACACAAATTTGCTTGCAACACCCTTTTTACAGGGGGGGGGGCGTACATTCACACGCCTCATAGATAGAACACAGGGGAAGAACAGCCATGTCCGAATCTTAATTCTCAGATCACGGGGAAAACGAGCTATCCACAAGCCAGGACGCCGGCATAAAAAATAATATTTATAAAAACAAGTTAATTTAAGTTAACAAGTTAATAATAAGTTTAACAAGTTAATAATATTTATAAAACGATGAAATAAGTTTCAAATGAAATCTCTGTAAAAGATATTTTTCACAACTATGTGTATGTAAAATGGCAAATATTTTCCTATGAAGTATATGTAAATCAACGCATCCTTTCGGTAGGTGTTAGCTTGCAAAAGAAATCAATACCTTCTTGTGGAGTATATGCGAATGATTGTGGTTATCAACACGTTCGTGCAAAAGAAAAAAGATATTTTAGTGCAAGGGCTTCCAAATATTCAGTGGTTGCCATCCACTTAGTAAAAATTGAATCTATCTCATTTACGTATCTATTATTCCGTAGGCAGGAATTCAATTCAAAAAATGAATCTATTATTAATTTATAAAAAGACAATCTTTTCTGGTGTGCAAAATTTTACCGAGATGATCAGCGTATTTCTACATGAAAAATGTTTTTTAGAGTCAATATATATATATATATATATATACACTGATGGAAAAAAAAAACCCAACACTAGGAAGGAGCTGTGCTAGATAAACGAAATTTGGTTGGCGTGTTTATACATCTGAAAGATGACGTCGATTCAAATTTCGAGCTACGCGCGTAAGTGTGACGCTAGTAGCCACACTATGAACATGTAAATGAGATTTGCTTTAAATAAGAGCTGTAAGGTTCCTGATCGTTATTTACAGTTGAGATTTGACGTAGTGGGTTAATGTCAGTCAAGGATACCTCTGAGAAGACGAAGAAGCCATTATCAACAGCTCACTGAGCTTGCACGAGGTCGTGTTGTAGAGCTACGAGAAGGTGGGTTTTCTTCCCGCGATATTGCTGAAAGACTTGGTAGGAATGTATCCACTGTGCATGTGTATTGGCGGCAGTGGTCAAGGGAAGGTATTACCTCAAGAAGACCAGGTTCCGGGCGGCCACGTGGTACTAATGAGAGGGACGACCGTCGTATTCGGCGAATGGCTGTGGCTAATCGTAATGCGTCTGCAGCTGAAATTCGAGCTGCAGTTGCCACCACAGTGACACTACGAACTGTTACAAATCAGATACTTCAAGGACAGCTCCGAGCCAGACGCCTTGAACAGTGCATTCCACTGACTCCATACCACTGCCGTTTGCGACGTGAGTGGTGTCAAGCTAGAGCTCATTGGAGGACGGAGTGGAGATCTGTTGTGTTTTCTGATAAAAGCCGGTACTGCCTTGGTCGCAGTGATAGCCGTTTGTTGGTTAGAAGGAGGTCAGGTGAACGCCTGCTAGTGACCTGTCTGTGGCCTAAATACACAGGGCCTACTCCTGGAGTTATGGTTTGGGGAGCAATTTCGTATGGCAGCAGGAGCACTCTCGTGGTTATACCACGCACCCTGACTGCAAATTTGTACGTCAGTCTAGTGATACAACCTGTTGTGCTTCCATTCATGAACAGCATTCAAGGGGGTGTTTTCCAACGGGATAATGCTCGCCCTCATACCGCTGTTGTACCCCAACATGCTCTACAGAGTGTCGAAATGTTGTGTTGGCCTGCTAGATCACTAGATCTTTCTCCAATCGAGCACGTATGGGACATCATTGGAAGACAACTCCAGCGTCATCCACAACCAGCATTATCCGTCCCTGCATCGACCGCCCAAGGGCAACAGCCATGGAACTCCATCCCACAAACTGATATCCGACACCTGTACGGCACAATGCATGCACCTTTGCATGCTTGCATTCAAAATTCTGGCGGTTACTCCGGTTACTAGTGTACTAACATTTCACATTTGAAATGGCTCTTCTTGCCAATGGCTCTACCTGTGATCTTGAAACTTGAATCAATTAAATATGTTACCCAGACAAATGTATTCCTAAAATTTCATTACTGTACAATAATTTTTTCTTGGTGTTGGGATTTTTTTCCATCAGT